>MU204349.1:14040252-14072924 GCA_017309775.1 Paedocypris sp. Pulau Singkep
TTCCGCCTACAGTATTTTGTTCTGCGTGACAAACGAAAAGAATTCAAATGTATTTCAAACCAAAAAATAAATTCCTCTTTACAAAGACGATTACATTTCATTTATAAGACCTTTGAAATGTGAAATTAAGACTTTTTCATACTTTTTAAGGCCTTGTTTTTATATTATGACATTTACGACTTAAGGATCCGCGGATATCCTGTTTATTTCTGTTATAGAGCCAATAAACACTTGTACTGTATAATAGGCTTACAAATATACTGTATTTCTACATGAGTATTGAACTCAAGCACAAAGAAAGAAGGACAGAACAAAGAAACAGGACAAACTATAAATCACAGGACATAATAAAAGAAGGAGACTGATGGAGTACAAACAAATGAATGTAACGTGAAAGCGGCCATTGGAAACACATTGCAGACGTCTGAACTGGCGACGTAAATCACCGTCGCCGCTTGTAGAGGAACGTTAGCGGCAGGATGGATTCGCAGGAACTGATGGTGTCTTGCGTTGAATAGGAGGGCGAACCTCCAGCTGAAACACGACTGAAGCGTCACGTCACGATTCTGCTTGGCTGTTTGAGCCGAGTGTGTGAGAACGTATTTGTTCGGCAATTACGGTCCACGGGGAGCGACGCTAAACAGTCCCGGCAGGATTACACACTTTTTATTGAGCTTTTTGCTTGTGATTTACAACTCTATTAATATCGCGGACCATAAAGCGGAGAACTTTAAAGAGAATTTAGCATTTTCATGTTTTTTTTTATGGCCTTTATTTCAGACGCACAAACGCTTCCTTACGTCTAAACATTTCATCTAGATTCTTTTCTGTGAATCCTTCGTTAAAAAGCAAACGATCTGCAAGCTAAACTGTATGAATTCGTGTTATTCTCAGGTCTTGATGAGTTGATTGTGAGTTCTTGTAATTATTAAAAAAGTATTTTTGTAGACAAAACCTTAGTAGAGAAAGAGTCACATGGACTTTCTTATGGCTTAATGAAATTAGTGTGCTTAGTCAAATGAATTTAATCTGTATCACATCAAATAATTATTTTCTAAATTAAAATTTTGGATTGAGAGATGATTAGGTCATTAGAATTTGATGCTAAATGACTTTTTCTGCCATAATGACACGACACATTTTGGCAGGATTGCAAAAAAAAAAACCTAAATTTAGTGATCGCAAAACAGGAAGGCTAAAAACCAAAAAACGTGAGTGGAATTGCAAATGAAATAATAATTTTATTATTTAAATACAGTATTTATGCAAATATAAGCGTCCCCTGACTTTTCAGGCAGAAAATTAAAATTCCAAAAAATACCCCTAACATTTCTGGCTAAATATTTCTCTTAACAAGACTTCTTTTTCTTCTTTTAAGAGATTGAACTTGTGACTCATATCACTTGGATTTTTTTCCATTTTCTTTAACATTTATTTCTAACACTTAATTCCGTTATTTTATTTCTATCTCTGCCAAGTGTTGCTGTGTGGCTTTATTTCAGATATTGAGCCAATAAAAGCATTTATGCAAGCTTATTTTATGCGTACATTTTACATATTTTTAAATACAAGTTTTTGAGCATCTAAAATTGGAAAAAAGTGTGCTTATATTCATGCAAATACATCAATACATACAAATTTGAAAAGTACAATAAGCACTATAAAAAAAAGCACCATGCATTGCTATTAGTATCACCATTGCAGTATTCAAATGAGAAGGTATGACATTTCTAAGCCTATTGGGTGAGGCCTTCAGTGGCTCAGACACAGTCGAGACCATTTTTTCAAACCGCTTTTAAATCTTTCCGATTTGGAGGAAGAAAGAGAAAAATGGAAAAATCTTAAGAGGCCGAGCTGAAACTCTCTGTAGTTTGTCTGTTTATAAGCTCCACGTACTGTAAATGTCGACTCTGCGAAAACACATCATAAAATACAACAGGAGAACTAGAACAATGGAAAAGTCACAATAAGCGTCAGAACAAAGAGCTCAGCCCGTCTAATTGCTTTGACTCCTAGATTTGCTTCAAATCCCCTTCCCTTTTGAATAAATTACCAAAGGATCCTTTTGCGGGCGAGTGGTATTGAGGAGAAGCCACGTCTGGTATGAATTAAGCGCCAAAAACTGGCTTGAAAGCAATATAGTCCAGACGAATCCATTCCCAGTTTATCGACTTCATGGCCGTGTGCAGTGTTTTTAACCAAACACTGGGACTAAGAGGGAAAGGTTTTCTCCACAGGATCAACGTCCCCGAGCCAGAGAAAACCCTAGTTTTGGGTTGGACACGGTGAAGAAATGACAAAAAAATGACACACTTTCTTGTGCTTAATCAGCGATTTTGCTGATAATTAATCTGTGACTTGTAACGATATAAAGCTTAAAAACTTGGTGTTGTACAGAGCCATACAAAATACAAAAGGATTATTTTTTTTACAATAATGTGTTTTATTCTTTCTACAACTTTGGCTGTAAAGCTAGCCCCAAACTACACTACACTTTTCATTACACAAAAACATAAATACAATGCAATCTATCTTTACATTTAAAAAGCTACGGAGAGGAAGGTTCTTTTCAATTTTAGCCGCTCAAACCTTTCACATTTCAAATATTCATGTAAATAGCTTATTTCTTTAAATAATGGTTCTTGAGGCGGACGTGCATAAGAGATTTTATTAGCTCAATAACAGAAATAAAGAAACGTTAGAAACGTTGTGACACTTAACAGGGACAAAATAACACTGGAAGAAGAAAGATTAAACGAAAAACGATCATTGATATTTGAACAGACAGACCATGTTGCATGCTAAAGGCTAACGGGCTAGCGCCTGAAACGTGACCAGCAGCTGCAAAAGCTTCGGAGACAAACGCAATCAAATTGCTCAGTCTGATAAATTGACCCGTGAAAATCATTGATGTCTCTCTGAAACGAAGACAACGGGAGGGTTAAGAGGGAATCCTTGAATTCTTGCAGTCAGGAGTGTTTAATGAGCATTTTGAACTGCAGTGGCACCTCTACTTACAACATTGATTGGTGCTGAGAGCAGTTTTGTATGTAGAGCTTTTCGTAAGTAGAGACGCATTTAACGTGGAAATGTCCTAATTCGTTCCAAGCCCGCCTAAAATCAAATAAAGAATTAATATTTGAAAATGACAAATTATTGGTAATAACATTTTAGTTTTAGTAGAGGCATTTGTAAGTAGAGGTATTTAAGAATCTGTGTTTATACATCAGCAAAATTGCTGTTCAAGCTCATAAAAGTGTCATTTCTTCAGCGTGTCACTCAATGTCACGTCTACAACAGCGGATTCATGATCTGTATCTTGTGTTGAATGTAATCTTGTGTCCACAAGCTTGACTCGACACTTTAGCCTATAAAATAAGCAGTATACAAAACCAACGTAAAAATGTACGTAAAAACCTAAATGTTTTTTCACACGCTGTTGCTTTTTTTAAACTTTGATCGATCGTCTGTTGTTGGACACCATTGTTGTAAAGGTGTTGATTCTTTCTGGATATTTCATTATTTTAAATATTCAACCCTGAAAATCAGGTTCTCAGAAAACAATATAACAACCACATATTATTTACAACACTTCAAATATAAATGTATTGAATGAAACACATAATGTAAAGTAAAAGTAATGTTCAATAATCACCAAAAAGTGACATTACACTTAAAAATAAACATTCCAAGGAACAGTATCATGTACAGTAAGCACTTTTTTTCATCTTTTTTTCACTTTTTTTTTTAAAAGCACTTTTGAAATACTTTGAGGGGCTTATAATTTTGTCCTCAACTGTAGATGTTTGCTGTGTGTGGTTTAATCGGACGGTGTTATCTTTTGATTTGAAACCGCAGATTCAAACCGCAGTTTGAAAGTATTGCGTACGTTATTATCGCGATGACAGTATTTTTGCGATATGTTGTGCAGCCCTAACTTCCAACAAAAGTGACACACACGCATCTCTCGAAAAAATGTTTAGCACTTCATTGTTCACAAGCCTTAAAAATGCAGGACAGAAGCTCCATCACAGGTTTCCCACCAATCACAGTCTGGCGCCAGATGACATCATCCGTCTACATGAGTGACAGTGAGCGACCAATCAGCTTGCAGACTTGGACAGGGACTAATGTTAGGTAAATATTTAGAAAAACTGAATGATGAAGACTACAGTGTTTATTTTCTTTACTGTCAAACAGGAAAGTGCTTTAAAAATATAAAAAAAAAAAAAAGTCATCGAGATTTAAGGTTTGAGTACAGGAATGATCAGAAAAGCTCTTTAGTGATGCAAAATGGTGACGGTCCCGAGGACATGATCTTAGCAGACGCGCAACTGATCCCTTTCAGTCTGGAGCGTCTGACTAGCGCCTGCTAAAGCCATTCCACTTACACACTGGTTTCAAGCGAGGAGGAGGAAAAAAAGGAATCTTTAAAGTTTTATTCCAATTGCTCCGAATACTGAGCGAAAAAAAAAATGTACTTTCGGACAGGATAATCATGCGTGTTTCAACATGCGGAAAACATTATTGCTGCGCAAATAGTGTTAAAAACGCAACTAATGATTCACTGCTGCTAG
Organism: Paedocypris sp. Pulau Singkep; assembly: GCA_017309775.1. Taxonomy (NCBI): domain Eukaryota; kingdom Metazoa; phylum Chordata; class Actinopteri; order Cypriniformes; genus Paedocypris; species Paedocypris sp. Pulau Singkep. The sequence goes on from MU204349.1 coordinate 14,044,830, forward strand.
TTAGAGCTGGTCAGAATTAAAACGAATCATTGGAAAATAAATCTCTTTAGCTGCGACAGGCATTCACCACAACGCTTTCCTTAGTGAAATGGTGAAACACGAATAAATGAGGAATCAGGAGCTTTTTATCTTGTCTTCGAGATTTCTCGTCGTTTTAGCCGTTCCTCCTCCTGATTGACTTGAATCTACATTACTGATATTACCAACCCTGTTATAAATACATTTGATTGACACATTTCTACAATTTTTAGAATCTTTAGAAAAGTCTCATAGACCCTTATGAGTACAAGTTACACAATTACCAATGGCAATCACTATTCAAATATTTCAAAGAATAGCCTGGTCTCATAAATATTTAGAATGACTGTCAAACAATTAATTATTTTGAACTAATTCATTGTACTTCCCTGACCAAATTAATCGCAATTAACCACAATAAAATGATTGTGGTTGAACACAATCACTGTGCACTGCTGATCATAATGAGCCACACCTGGTGACAGGAGCCCTGCTCTCTTGGGTGTAACAGCATCAAGGTGTTAAAAATAATTAACATAAAATAACAATTAAAATAACATTTAAAATTATTCGCGTGCGTTAATGCGTTAACGTTGACAGCTCTTATACACACACACATATATATATATATAAATATATATATATGAATTCTGCTACAAAAAATTAAGTATTATAAATATTTGAGCAAAAAAAACTAAATTACTAACAAACATAAACACACACACACAAACGGGAGCAATCAGGTGTTGTGACTCGAGTTCTAGTCTGATTGGATGATGTTTTGTTTTCATCGAGATCGAGAGTTTAAGCTGTTCCTCCTCATGATTAACTTCAATCTACATTACTGCCTTTACTAATCCTGATATAAACACTTATTTGATACTTTATACACTAATCTAATTGTAATCTGTAATCAGTCTACACACTTGAATTTGAAATGCAGAAATATCATCATTCAGATATCTCAAAGAACACCCCGGTCTCATGAAAATGAATATTTAGATACTCCGGATATAAATATTTGTATAATATAACATAAATAAATGTAAATATCGGAGAAAAGGTCAATTACATTCTAACAAGCATTGAATAAAGACACAAACACACACACACACACACACACACACACACACACACACACACAAACACACACACACACACACACACGAGGAGGAACAGGTGCTGTGACCAGAGTTATCGTCCCACCGGATGATGTTTTGCTGCCATTTTATTTCCATGACTAAAGCGAAAGAGTTGGAGAAACAAAACAGAGATAAAGTTGAAGAACGTCATCCCACAACACAGACGCCAACCCCGAAGAAAAACCCCGACTCAGAGAAAGCACAATAAATCCAGACAGAGATATCAGGGAGGGAGACTACAAGGGAAAGAACACGTGTAGGAAAATATATTAAAACAGAAAAAGACAATTAACACGCAACAAGAAAAACATTGAAGCAATTAACTCCTGGCTGAACAGCAGAGTGGAAGATTTGCATAAGCAAATAGGAGAAAGATGAATTGGCGAGCGAGAGAGAGAGAGAGAGAGAGAGAGAGAGAGAGAGAGAGAGTGTGTGTGTGTGTGTGTGTGTGTGTGTGGGAGGAATCACAGCAGACACTCCCACAAGCTATAAAGCTAAAGCATACGGAAACACTCAGCCAAACCACACGTGGGTCTCACCTCAGACGGAGAGGGAGTGAGGGAGTGAGTGAGCGGGCGAGCGAGCGTGGTCTTCAGCAGCGAGGGTGAAGCAGCAGCAGCAGCAGCAGCAGGATGTTCATCTGGACCTAACACAGCTGGGAGACGCTCCGGTGGGCATGTGACCCCCTCGCCGCCCAACCCAAAGCAAGACCCTCGAGAAGACGCCCTCCACCCTTCAGAGAGCATGTCCTTCGCCATGGTGCGGCCAGCCCCCAGCCGCTACCTCTACTCCGAGATCTCCATGATGTCCGAGGACGAGGAGAACGGCAGCGAGAGCTCGGGTTCCGATGAGCGGGGCTACCAACTGAAAGCCGGACGCAAGCGGAAGCCGAGCGCGGGAGCTCAGCGGCTCCTGGGGCCGCCAGCGGACTCCGCGGGCATGATGGGCGCGCTCCCCGAGGGCCGCCAGCGCAACGCCGCCAACGCGCGGGAGAGGGACCGCACCAACAGCGTCAACACGGCCTTCACCGCGCTGAGGACCCTCATCCCCACCGAGCCCGCGGACAGGAAGCTGTCCAAGATCGAGACCCTGCGATTGGCCTCCAGCTACATCTCTCACCTGGGCAACGTGCTGCTGGTGGGTGAGGCGTGCGGGGACGGGCAGCCGTGCCACGGCGGGGGACCCTCCACCTCCAGCTACCACCACCACCACCACCACCACCACCAGCACGGCTCGCCCGGTCCAGACTCGGAGAACTCGCAGCCCAAACAGATCTGCACCTTCTGCCTCAGCAACCAGAGGAAGCTGGTGAGTGAACGTGCTGCATGAGTAACCAGACTCTGGGGGTAGAACCAGTCACACCAGCCGGGCAGAACCACTCTGACTTTGGGCTGCGTGCTAGTGGCAGTGGACACGGGCACAACTCTTGACCTCGGCTCTCAGATTATATTATATCCCTGATCCAATGCACATTACTATTTATGCACTCAAACCAGGCGTTTATTTACATAAATATGGACAAGAGTATTGTCATTTAAATTACTTTTATTTCAATGTATAGCATATATAAAATTGCACTAAAAGAAATGAAAAAAAAATGTTACTGTTCATATATCTATCTATCGGTCTATCTGTCCGTCCGTCCTTGAAAATTGCTATTCAATTACAACATAAGCCAGCTAAAGCATTATGGGAAATGTAGTGGGTCACCTGTGCTTTACCCATTACCGATAATAATAAAGCACTGGTGATAATTACCAATTATCACAGCTGCATAATAAAAGCCTCGAGTTTGACACGTTTGCCACGTTCAATAAACACTGTGTTTTGAAGATCAAACAGACCACCTTTTTGCCCGTTGAGAGTTGCACCCGATACCCAAACGCTGTAGGTTCCAATCCCAGTCCGGTAGGTTTCACATTTGGGCACATTACCCGACCTCACAGATTAACTATATAAATATGATAACATAATGTAAAAATACAAAACAAATGAAGACACATTTATAAAAAACTATACACTTTGCTTAGACATTTGAGCCACTTTTTAGTATTTTATACATATTTTATCTTTTTTTACTGTATTTTTATTTTAAGTGTCCCGTAATAAGGTGCAAAAGTGACTAAGTTGCAGTTCCAATTGGAACACAAGTCAAGTGCAACCAATCAAATCAATCGCAGACTAATCAATCATCAAACGAACAGCTGAGCCAGTAACGGGACACTTCGCCAGTGACAGAAACCATCGGAAATTCCATTCAAAGTTGCACCGTAGGCTTATTTTAAAAGGACTTTCCCTGGGAATGAGAGCGTGACCTCAGGCGTCTTATCCTGCCAGAGCCACAGGAACTTATAGTGGTGATAAAACTGCAAAGCCGCAAGCGGGTTTCAAATCAAACTCTCGATGGCTCCTCGCTTCAGCACGCTAATGTGTTTAACCAAAAAAAAACCTTCAAAATAAAAGTCCTACCATTACAAATATTATGGAACACAAAACTGTGAGATTGCGGAAATCCTTGTCAGACTCAAAAGTGTGATTTTTTTTTGCGACGGCTGCGAACAAACAACTAAAATAAAAGTCTCCTCACTGCCCACGTGTCCTTATCCACATCCACATCCTCCAGACTGAAAACATCTGTGGAGCGACACACAAACACCTCGTCCATCTCGCAAACACAGCGACGTGTTAAAAAACAAAAGCCGTAAATCACAGCGGCGGGAACACAACGACACCCGAACCAGAAAGCGTAACTCAAACTAGCGTGTCGGGGAACTGACAGAGCTTGAAATATAACACACGCTCGGGCCTCAGAGTGTTTCTGTCAAAGCTGAGCTCCAAACCGCCCAGTGCTTCCACAAGCCAAGTCAAAAACAAACAGCAGCCCGTGTCGGGAGTGACGGGTTACAAAAGTAATATATTACAGTAATACATTCGTTTTTGCTGTAGCGTAGTGTATTTTCAGGAATATGTTGCTCGCTACATGCTAAGTAACTTTTCACCCTCGAGAAAACGAATCAAAAATTGTGAATAGACACATATGTCAATTGCATTTCGTTGAAGGAGTGTTGCATTTTGTAAGGTCACGCAATGTCATCAGCTATTGGCTCCGCCTGGTTTACGCAACTGGCCAGTCGCGGCAAAAGTGGATAAACGTGGCAGGCGAAAGTACATTGGCTTTATGTCTAACATACAGGCTACATCACATCGCCTTCTACTGGATGTGAAGTAAAAGTAACAGGTACATTTTACTTCAACTGACTCCTTGTTCCATCATTTTTGAACACAGAAAAATAATAGCCATTTTTCTTCGTTAAAGACTATTTTTCCCTAATTCTGCATAGCGACTTTGCGTAATGAAAACCGCTATATAAATAAACTCAAACTTAAAATGTGTTGTTTTGGGATGTTCATTTCTACTTCTATAGTTATTTTGGCAAAGGTGAATACAGAAGTAACGTCACACATTACAAAAACAGTAATACTGCAATGAAACGGACGACTTCACAAAAAGTAAAGTGTAATTACAACTTCGTAACTGGCACAACACTGGCAGCAGCGAGCAATTCCACCGAAAGCCTGTGGGGCGGCGCGGGTGAATTACTGCCAGCCTAGTCGGGACTCTTCATGACAAATGAGCAAATGGGAGACATAAATACGCAAATGCAAATGGCGCATGCTCTATATATCAGGCCAGGAGGATTCAGACAACATCTGCTCGCCCTCCGCTGTGCTTTACACTCACATCCTGTGTTGTTCTTGCTCACTTCCTCGTGGCTCCATTAATATCCATGTCAAGCATGACAGCCGCGCCGCACCTGATGTACAGCCTCTTTTCTGATTGGAAAAGTAGTTTGAATGAGACCTCAAATGAGAACGAGACTATACAACTGTGAGACTTGGAGATTGTCTGATTAGAATCCATGATGCACAAAATATCAAATACCTGGTCAAATACATAAACCACTGCGGCACAATTGAATTTTTTTTTGTCACTACAATTAAGCATTCGTTTACATAAATATGGATAGGAACAGACAGGAATATTTTATTTAAATAAAAAAAATGATATATTATTAATATTACTAAATTTACAAGTTCTACAAAAAGAAACTTGCAAAACTTTCCTTGTTCAAAGCATAAACAAGAAATGAGTCGAATTTTAAATAGGTGTCTGACATAAAAAAAAAAAATAAATAAATAAATAAAAAATATATATATATTTTTGATATAAAATGAAACGTCAAATACCATGACACAGCTGTCTTCATTGGTTCCAGTGAGTTAAAATGTTAAATCACTTTATATTCGCCTTTTGGTATAACTGTTTTTTGAATGCATGTTTAAATACAAATAAATACTAACAAATGTTAAGTACTAAATTAAATCCCCATCCCCGGGGCCTTGGTATAATTATCAAACGTGACGACAAAAACGTTGGAGAGCACTGCGTTAATGCGTTAACCTTTCAGTGCATTGATATTGATGATACAGAGGAAACAGCTTCACGTGGCCACGCCCATCACTGCTGCGTCTGAACACAAAATCTACAAATTGAGTATCAACGTGGCGTTGAAATTTAGTACAACCAAAACGTTATCACTTATGGAACGAATCAGTGTCTGAACTCCGCCTCCGTCTGGGTCCACGGTAGAATTACACACGGGCATCTTCACGCGCTTCACTTACGAGGCCATGAGAACACATGAGCAAAAATAAAACATTCTCAAGGATCTCGAGCCCTCTCTGTTGGGAAAACACACGTTCAGTAACCTTAATCCATCCCAACAGAAGGACAGGCGAGTCTAGCGATGCCGTGTGGACCGGAGTGGCAGGCCGAGATTTGAAACAGACCCGGGCTTTTCTTTGTAGTCAGCTTTCAGAAGTATGTCTGTGGCCTCCAAAACCACACTGGTCTCCTTCAGCCCTACTTAGTGCTCATTACGCCACCAAAGTCTCACTCAGCCGAGCCGTAGCACTTTATTGTTCCTAAAGAAAGAGAGCGGGCGAAATAAAGAGCAAACAGTGCGAGTGAAAGGCCCGTAAGCTGACACAGAACAGGCAGCCGCCTCCAGATCCTCCAGCTAATGTTTAAATCAAAGACAGACAGCCCAGCCAGAGAGAGAGAAAACGGCTACTTTTGCCTGCTAAGACGTTCAGGACCTAATAGATTTGTGTCTGTATAAAAATGATCGATTTCACCTCAAATAACTTCCAGCTTTGGGTTGGTTTGGCACGTCAGATCTGTGTTTGATTGAGGCATCGATGCACTACTACTTTCACTTTTCACTCCGTAAAAGACCAATCGTTTCTGAATCGCTTCTGATCGTCAACTTCAGGAGACGTAAACTCACAAAACCCTGTTTAAATACACAAGTCCATCATCACAGGCAAAGTGGGTTTTATACTTAAACACCACATAGCGTATTTACGTGAATATAAGCACTCGGTTTTTTTTTTATTTTAGAGGCTCAAAAACTTGGGGGTGCTTATAATCGCTGATTTGAAAAATGTACGTAAATAAAAGCTATAATTTTTCCACCTTTCAAATGAGCAGCAATCACAAATAAATGGAAATGGTTTTTATTAGCTCAGTAACAGAAATCAAGAAACATTAGTCACGCAGCAACACGTGTTAGAACAAAAAATTATTACATATTATTGGAACAGACGAAGCATACGATAAATTAGCGCTAACGGCTGGAAAAGGTCCAAAAGTGTCAGAAAACAGTTGAAAATGAAGAACACGGGCAAGTTGTCGATAGCAGGGAACAAATACAATCCAAACACTTGGTTTGCTGCACATGGACAATAATTCTTTGCTATGATTGTCGAATAAAGCATTTTGGGAATTGGAGTTTTTTATTGGCTTTTTATGTGCTTTGAGACAGTTGTAACTGTGAAAAGAGCTTTGCAAATACACAGAACTTAATAAAAATATAAAATAATTTGGAGAGTAAATTAGTAGCAACTTTAACATGAATTAACTCAATGATTGAAAATTGATCCATTGATTCAAGTCCAAATCTTGTACATTTCAAAATGTCAACAAAGTAACTGAGCCTTTGATGGTCATTGTTACATTTTAATGTACTTTCAAAAATAGTTTAGTTCAGAAAGATGTTGGAACTAGTTTTGTAAAATATCTTAGAAATACGTGTTAAAACGATGAGTAAGCTTTTTAAAATAACGGTCAGAAATGGTTTTAATATTATACACAAACCATTTATTATTTATTACACTCTATTTATTACATTTTACGTAACTCTGTACGTTTCACTGAAAAAGACAAAACAATCCGGCCGTGTCTAAAGCTTTCCACGGCTTCAAGTTTGCCGAATGAACGCTGGTCAAACACAAATATTTACAATTATTCCTCTGGAAATGACAAACTCGTCCAAATGGATCCTGAAAGATTTGGCCCTCAAACATGCCGTCTTCACTAAAAAGAGCCAAATGACAAGTGAAGTCGGGCAAATGAAACCCGACTGGTGAAGGTGAGATGCCTTGTCTCTGAAATAGATCTGCAAAAACGGCAAAAATCTAATAATAATAATCAGAAAATGACCACGAAACCAGTCGGCGCTTAACAAAAATAAAGATAAACTTGAAACCACGATACGCACGCACACACACACACACGTCCATTGAAGTTCACCACTGATACGCATCACTACCGAAGGCGAGCGTTCAGAAAAAGGAAGCGAGCAGCGCTTTGACAGGAATTCTATTTTGCCCATGATTTGTTTCCCGACTTAAAGCACTTGGAAATAATGTGTTTATAAAGGACTTCGGACCAGAGGAGTGAACGATCAATCTGGGCATTTGGAAGTAAGCCCCAGCAATAATAATTTCTTTATGGTGTGTTAGACAGGATATGAAAAGCAAATGTAGGCAAAATCCTATTAGTCTGGCGTAAGTGATCCCCAGAGCCCAAGCGCTTGTGACTTGAAAGTGGCACAGAACATTGAGGAAAGGGGGGAAAAAGGTGGAAGAAATTTGGGAGGAAAGGAAAGGGCTGCGGGTCGGGGGTTGTTTTCCAACGCTATTCTGTCTGACTTCATCAGTTAAGGTCGAGTGTTTTGACTAGGAGCTCGGCCTCCATCAGGACCGCTGGCATTCCATCTGCTCCCATTCTAAGCAAAGAAAACGGCAAAATGTGGGCCAGGTGTGTGTGTGTGTGTGTGTGTGTGTGTGTGTGATTCAGTTAATAAAAATAAAAACTCCAAGATCCAAGAAGTTCCATATAGGACCAACTTTTTGGTTATATTATATGTAAAAATATTTCCAATATTTTTGTGGATATGGAGTACTGGAGCCCTTGTTACGGGCTGTCCGGTCTCTGTATGACCGGTGTCAGAGTTTGGTTCGTATTGCCGGTAGCAAGTCATTTCCGTTTCCGGTGAGAGTTGGGCTCCACCAAGGCTACCCTTTGTCACCGATTCTGTTCATAACTTTTATGGACAGAATTTCTAGGCACAGTCGAGGCGGAGGAGGGATCCGGTTCGGTGACCTCGGGATCGAGTCTCTGCTTTTTGCAGATGATGTGGTCCTGTTGGCTTCGTCGGGACGTGATCTCCAGCTCTCACTGGATCGATTTGCTGCCGAGTGTGAAGCTGCATCGGTCCGTCATGGTGAAGAGAAAGCTGAGCCAAAAAGCAAAGCTCCCGATTTACCAGTCGATCTACGTTATTACCCTCACCTATGGCCACCAGTTGTGGGTGGTGACCGAAAGAACGAGATCCCCGTATTTTTCCAGTCGCCATGTCAATACGTTTGAAAATACAGCATGGCTGTCATTGGCTTTTCTGCTCAGGATGGCCTTCACCAATTTTCCAGCAAATTTGGTACGCCTGCGACAAACTAATTTTGGCTCCTCTCATTCAAAATTTCTAATCGTTATACAGGTGGCGCTATAGGTGCGATTTGAAAACTTCCTTCACTTTGGGATTTAGCATGCCGGGGTCTACATTTCATCAAGAGACTTTGATCACGTCAAATGTAGCGTGTGCAAATGGGAGCAATTTTAAGATTTGTGATTTTGAAAAACGCGAACTCTAAATTCACGGCTGTCTTGCGCTCAAACCAGGACAGCATTAAAATATCGCCCACGTAAGTTTTGTCGCCTACAACTCTAGATGTGTCTGGCAAATTTTCAGCTCATTCGGTCAAACGCCCTATGACTAGTTCGTTTTAATAATGCCTGTCTTGTGAAAATGCAGAATTTCCAAAAGCGGGACTTTTAGCCAAGATGGTCGACTTCCTGTTGGTTTGGCGAGGTTGATGCGATAGGCTTATACGTGTTCCAGGTTTTCTTGAGGCTGCGATTAAAAAAGTGCCGGGCGAGTTGCTATTGACTCAATGCATTTTCATTTTTTGCGGGAGCGTGGCTCAGAAACTGTATTTTGGTCAGTAACGAAACCTTTTTTTCACTTAAATGAATTTTCTGTCAAATAAAATAATGTTATTTGACATGTTCAGGGGGTCAAACTGGAAAATTTGGGCAACGGTGAAAACAAAGACAAAAAAATAATAATATGAAACGCGCTAATATCTCCGCAACACTAACTCCAATCAATTTGGGGATAGCGCCATTGGATCCGGCTCGCGTTGCGTAAACTTTGAACCGTGGTGACCTTTGGTAAGGCGAGTGTCTAATAATATTTTCTTTGAGTTTCCAACTATCCAATCTACATCTATTAAAACGAATCGTATTAAAGGATACAGTAATAATGTAGATTGTATAGAACAAGTCGTGTTCCACAACTGAAACAAGTTTGTTGCGTTGAGAGGCGACTGTGTGACATTTATATGACCTTTTCACAAATTACTGTGTGCAAATTGTTTTCCATTAGTTTATAATTTTAAATTATTTAATTTGTCAAATCGGTTACTCAAACTGTTCCTCCGCAACCAAGTAACGCAATTAAGTTACTAAAATTAAGTCCGATAAATACTAAGATTTTGATCATCTGATAACGCTTGCATAACTGAAATAAAGTCAAATGAATCTTGAATTTTTGTAATGGACACTTGTTAGACAGGCCATGGAAATAAAGTTGAGAAACATATCGTTAAGTAAGAAAAAAAACGAATGAAATTTTATAATGTGATTATAATGTGACTTAAATAAGGTGACTGCTCCATAAACAATTTCTATTTCTCAATCTTTTATCATTTGTTTTTTGGTTTTGAGTGAATAACCCTCAGCTAACCATTGGTTATTTCTGGTTCTTCTGTTTCAGAGTAAAGACAGAGAGAGGAAATCCACCCTGAGGAGCTAAAGCACAGCCGCTAACAGGACTAACACTATTAGCATCGGACATCGACAAACTGTTGGCGTTAAATGTAGATATGCAAATACCACTTGATATTTAATTATTTGTAAGATAAATGGTCTGCGAATGGTTTATAAAGAGAGAAGTGTGTATAAATAGTAAGGGAGCAGAATCAGCTCGAGCTAGACTTGCGCAAGCGTCCGTCATCGATTTCCACTTCCACTTGAGGAACGTCACCACCAGCAAAAGCTGTAGATCCAACACAGGAGAAACCAAAGAACAAGTGGACTTCACCCAATTCTGAAGGACGTGCCACGTTATCTCGTATAAACGCGGTTGAAACTAAAGACACTTAGCCTGACTATGAAAAAAAAAGCAACGTTCAATAAAGCAAAATATTGTTAATCAAATATAGCAAATACATATATCTTTTCCTAAATTAAACTTTCTGAAAAAAAAAAACTAAAAAACAACCACTGGAGTTTTCCTTCTGGAAGGACTTGGAACGTTGAATTGAACGGTAGAAACGTGTCGAGAGTTTTACCTGATATTTTGTGTCAATTCCTGATAATCTAATAATCTCACGAAAAAAATCGGACGGAATGAAGAGTCAGATTAAAAGAATAAACGTTGTCAGACTTTCCTACATAAACCATATAGGATGAATAAAATCCATAATTGAATTGACATTGACCTAAAACGGATCTTGTTTCTTTATAAAAATAGCTTTAATCACAATGATCAAGTTTCACTTCTTTATTTATTCAAACTTGATTGCAAAAGGGAAAATTGTGGTTTAAGCTGTATTCTCCTTAGCTCATTGTAAACCATCAGCTAAATATTTCCAACCGTACATCAGTAATGAAAATAATAATATTCTAAGCTTGTAAAACATATCATCCATTTTTACCCCTTTTTTGTTCCTTAAAAAAAATGAATAATCACACAATTTAAAACAATCATTAGAATATGACAATAATGCTGTGAAATGAAGTACATTTTAATTATTTTATTTTTTTTATTTATATAGTTATGTCATTGGTTGTACACACACACACACACACATTAGTTTTGCTTTAATAAACATGTTAGTACATGTTTATACTGATAAACTTGCTTAACTTCACTTTGCCCACTTTTTCTTTATATAATATAATTTGTGTTCAGTCTAGAAAAACTAGAACAAAAGTGCATGAATACTACATCAGAAACTACACTAAAGCGTCTAGAAAAGCCTAAAACTAAAGCCGTTTAGGCTTAATTGAGTTGCGTTTTCAAAAACAAATGGCGTATTTTTTTATTAAATTGTTTAATTAACAATTCAATAAAAAGAATACTTTTAAGGGCAAATCGTTGTGTGTGTGTGTGTGTGTGTGTATGTGTGTGTGTGTGTGTGTGTGTAATTCTCCCTAAAAGATCTAAATCTGTGACTCAGAGATAAACTGTTTTTTTTAACAATTATTCTAACTAAATTAAAATCGCTTCTGTTATTTAAATGTTTCTGAAAGTTGCCGCACATGAGGCGATACACGTAATCTGGTGTAATGGCTCTTTAACATGTGCTATAAAGCAGCAATTACACAATAAAAGTCACTCCAGAACAACAGCACCAGAAGCTCAATAAGCCCAGAGTCTGAAGAAACGTGGATGAATTCATCCAGAAAAACGGGATTTTAGTCTGAATTATGAGTTTAAGAGAAAAAGAGCGTAAATAAACGGCAGCTTGATGGGAAAGCATGAGGGAACAAACAAGAGCACAGGATGACTTCCTGCTGAGTCTTAGCCCAGCGCTCACCCTGCTCCGTCATTCTGTCATCCCCTCGTAGATCACGCTCGCACCCGCTTACACACACACACACACACACACAATACTTTATTACCTAAATAAATGTATTATTTCATTATTTTGTCCTCAACTGATGTTTGCTGTGTATGGTGTGTTCAGTGTCATCTTTTGGCTTTAAACCGCAGTAAACGCACGCACGGAATAAAGTCCTTTTTCAGGTACGGAAATGTCCGAGTTGATATCAGACTTGCTTGACCGTTGTGTTTCCTCACTCATTCTCTCTGTTTATTGTATGTTTTTTATTTAAACTCGACTAGTGCACGACTCTTATCCAACGTTGTGAGTGAAGGTAATACGCGCACGTGACCGCTGCTGCCGCACAGTGACGAAGCTCCGCCCAGATGCGCGCGCGCACACACACACAGCTGACAGAGAGACCAGTCGTTGTAAATCAGAGTTCGGCAGAATCGTGTAAATGCTGGATTAAGAATCGCTTTTTACACGTTCCGTCCTTTCAACGCATTTTATCCCCTCTCTTGCAAGCATTCTAGAGTTTTTAAACTTTTTTTTCTCGCTATTTTTTTGCCATCGTTTTGCGAAGTCATGCAATCTACCCACAATGCCTTTGTGATCGACATGATGGGCACCGCTGGTCTACAGTCACACAACAGTCGCATATCATATTTACGATAGCGCCCGGTTTTCCTTATTTCTAATCAGGAACAATCACAAATAAACGAAAACACAGGCAATGAACAGACACAATCAAAACGCTGGGTCACTGCACAGGGGATAATAATCTTCCTCTTCACACGGCGTCAGATAAACAGAGAGCTCGAAACAGGCCTGAGCTTGAAACAATTGCTCTAACTATTGCTCAGTCAGACTGGAGAGCAAAGGATCTTGGGAAATGAAGTCCTGACCACTACACTTTTTGTTGTCCATTATTCAAGTAAAACAAGTTAGGTTTGTTTTAATAAAAATAATTACAGTAATTGAACCAGAAATGTTATCAAAAACAAATGAAAAAAAAAATGTTTTTATTTTTATTTTGCGCCTGAAAAATCAGGGGCTCCGTTTTTAAAACACACACACAGCTGACGCGTTTCGCCTAGTCTCACCTCTTTACATTTTCTGTGTCGCAACAATTAAATTCAGAATGTAATACAAAAAATGAAAAAATAATAAACAAATCCGGAGGGACTGACTTTTTGAAAAATATTGAATTAAATATGATTTTTTTAAAGCTTTATTACTAAGTGAAGGGTTGAAAAAAAGAGAGAGGTGGCTGACCGGAGCAGACCTCGACCTAGTGGGGGGAGGGTCCCGGCCCTCGGGGGGTCCCGGAGGGGTCCGAGGGATGTCTAACAGATGACACGGACAGTCACATTCAACGCAAAAACCCAACAAAAACACTGCAAAAGATCAATAAAGCAAGAAGAACACGGGAAAAAAGCGTGGCGAGAGATCTCCAAACACAGGACTTTAACTTTGGAGGAAGCATGTGGAAAGTTTGCACTCTGGCAGCGCAGGTTTCAAATGGGTTTCCCACCTGGAGACGAGGCATCCGGTACATCATTCAGAGAAAGTCATTATCGAATGAAAATTAAATATCTAATGAGACCCTGAAGCTTTCCTTCACGGTGACCCCGTAACAGAAGAGAAAGCCATCGGATCAAAGCCGCCTCGTTAACAGAAACGTCCTGGTGATGTCAGCGACATGTCAGACTTTCCTTCCACAAAGAGCCACTTGTCTTGGTTGTTTGCTTTTCGGTGTAGAGGACAGTCTGGAGGAACGCCGGAATGAAGAATCCACACCACACCCGCGGCTGCCATATTCCTCCGTCTCCGATCGCATCGCATTAATGAGAAACAACCTTTCTCGAAAGAAGATGAAGAAGTGTCCCAGGAAAAGAACAAATACGTTCGTAAATATGGTGCATCTACTTCGCGGATTTTCAGCTATCGCAGTCGGGCTCGGAACCCATCTAGCACGATAAACGAGGGTTCACTGTAGACCGACTTAAAGCAATTAATATAAAACTAAAAAAAAAATCTCTCTCATATACAGTGGTACTTCTCATGACTCTGTTAACAGAATTTTCATATAACAAAATAAAATATCGTCTCTTTTAACGAAAGTATTTCACGTTACATAATGAGACAATTTTCTGGACTATAAGCCGCACCTGTATGAGCAATTTTGAATTGTAAATGTACATGTGTGTAACTAAACGGATCCTTTCCTAACCTGCATTTTAACACGGCAGCAACTTTGCTAATTAAAATGGGACAGAAAAAAGAGAAACTAAAACTGTATCTACCGTATTTATCTTCATTATCAAAAAATCTGCAGAACAGCCGCACCTTTGTATAAGCCGCATGGTTCAAAACCTATGAAAAAAGAAGCGGCTTATAGTCCAGAAAATACGGTATATATGTTTCTTACCGCGAGTCTTTTTCTGTTAAAACATCTTTGTTTGTGCTGCGTGAGATCGAAACGGGAGGTGTGAAAATGTCTCTTCCATTGACTGATCATCCATAGAAACCGAAGGTGTGAATTGCTTGTCCTCATTCCAGGCATTTCATTGGCTAAAGACATTTTTGTGAATGAATGAGAGAACCGCGGCCCAGCTTTCCCAACTCCGCTGGTGAAATGCAACAAGATACAAATCGATTTTTCGCAATTACATATTTTTAAATAACATTTATTACCAATATTTTATCATTTATAAAAACATTTTGTCTGAATTTACGGATCCTCGTAACGGATTAGAGATTTTACATGCAAAACGCGGTTCATAGAACCGAAAATTGCATTATAACGAAACTGCTGTTGGCACAAATTAATTTCGTTAAAAGAGGTACCGCTTTATATACTTACATAAATCTATTTCTATATTATTTACGCAAATTAATCTAGTTTAGTTCCAAGAACACAATGATATTAATTTAGATTTTTAAAAAATGTATGCATAACTTTATAATAAGTCGATTATAATGGAAAACTATAATAAGTTTTCCACACTCTCAGAAAACCTAGTGCAGATCTCGTAGAAGGACTAAAGTAAACTATCATCCTAAAGGACTTTCATCATCTTATCATCATCCGGCTTTGTTATTGGCTGAAAAACAGAAATAAAGAAACCACGATGAAACATTAATCATGACGAGACACTTAGCAGTGGCTAATCTATTATTTAAGTAAAAGGGTCACAAGGATAGGTTTGTTAAAAGAAGCATTGTCAAGAAGATGAAGAGGTGCTCATGTTCGCATATCAAATTTAAATTTTATTTTGTGCCTCAAAAATAAAGTGGAGGGTTCTATTCACGCAAATATGGTATTTAAACAGCATACATGATAGATACGGTATAAATCTTCGCGTAACTGCGCACTGGCTAGTCGCAATACATTTGATAAATTTGGCAGGAGATTAATTTGTGTACATTTGTGACAGTTTTTCACGAGTTTTGTTAAAGGCAAGGACAAGAACATTGTGGTGAAATTCAACCTCTGTTACATGTAAGACAATATGTGTGGTAAGTCATTTAAAATTAGTAAAATGGGACTGAAGTTTGTACATTCCTGTTGTGTCTAATACGAATATAACAAAGTTATTCACAGATATTGCCAGAAAAACAGTGTACGTCTACCATACTTTTAACACTTCGTGTCAATTATAAACTATAAGGAAGTCTATTTTTTACATTTCTGGTTCAATCATGTTAATATTCTCCTAAACATACTATTTTTGTGACTCGTCATATCGTTTTAACTTGAATGATAGATAACAAAAAGCCTATTCTAGTGGTCAGAACTTAATTTCCCAAGAGTCTTTGCACCAGTCTACGTATGCGCAAAGCATCTGCGCGAGCATAAGCATAAGCTCTCTGCTTATCGACGCTCTGTGAAGAGAATCGAAGCGAAGGATTATTATTCCCTGTTTAGCAGACAGAGTGTTTTGATTGAGTCTGTTCCTTGGATTTTTTATTTCTTGCTCGTGTTCTTCATTTTTGACTCTTTCTGCAATGACACATTTGACCTGATTGTTAGCGCTAAGCTAAGCTACCCGGTCATGGTTTAAAGTTTCATGCTTGTTGTGATGTTAAAGACTGTATTTAGTTTAATCTTGAACACTTCCAGTGTTACTTTGCCTCTGTGTCGTGGTGTGTAAATTATAATTTATTTCTGTTATTGAGCCAATAAAGGCTTTTACGTTATTTAAAGACGCCGCTGCATAAACGACGCATTTTCGTTTGTTTGTAATGCTCCTGACTTGAAATACGGGGAAATGGGCGTGTATTTTTACACGTGGGGTGCTTATCATTGCTGATTTCAAATATGCAAGTTTTTGAGCGTCGAAAAAGTAAAAAAAGAAAGGGTGCTTCTATTCGCACAACTACGGCACTTTTGCTATTACACTTTCACAGTCACTTGCGCAACACTAGTTCTGCGTTCCTATCCTCACCTCCACTCCCCCATCACCCCAGGAGTTGGAGGAGGCCCCGGCCCCCGCTGGCAGTTGGTTTCGATCAGGCCTTCTGGCAGGATGCACGCCGGCCCTACTGGGAGATGTGCTGAAGACCGGATGAAAAGGAAGTCCTAAAAGCGTGGAGCGACAGGTGGCTGCTTTGGCTGCTGGAAGAATCAGAAAGCTTTCCACCTCCACACACCTGCAGGAGCGCACAAACCCCGTCTGACCCCCTGCTCCTGGCCCTCTGGAACAACATTCCCCCCTGACTTAGGAAAACACAGCCCCGCTTCTCTTTAAATAGACTATTAAAAAGAAATTTCCTGCTGACAGCGGCACGTCAGGGCCAGACTCTTTGTGATTGGCCGGCAATCTGTCCATTTGATCAACCTATTGGTTTCAGAAAAGCCTTGGTGGGCTGAAGACAAAACGCTGTGTTCTCGGAGAGGAGGAACCGTTTGGGCTGGAAAAGCTGGAAAAGAGTTCACCGGTTCATGTCTGGAAGGAACATCGGTCAAGAAAAGACTGGATCGGAACGAAAACCGGACAAAACGCAATGTCTTTACAATGATTGGTGTTACAATTTTAGTCACAAGCTGCTATTAACATGATGAAGTTCTACTAATGTTTTTCAACTACGGGTTCTTCTAACATCTTCACGCCTCGCTTTTTTTTTACTAATAAAAAGGTACAAGAAAACTGTACAATTCAGACTTTATTTTTACACTTCTTCGCTTTATTTGTACTTTCTTTTTAATTCTTCCCTTATGTGCCTTTTAATCTGGCGCCTGATGTTTGAAAAAAAAAAAAAAAAGACTAGGAAATAGATGTTGACAGATGGTGCGTCTTTTACAATAGCGAGCAACATAAGATACTTCCAGTAAGTTTGTCATTTAAGAATCATTTAACAACTGATCTTAAATGATTGTGAATTTCCAAATCCACCCATTGGTTCCTGGTGAACAATTCCGTCTGGAACCAGACTGTGGATCTTCCAGGGGGAAGTGTTGGGCTGGAAGGTACAGCGTGGGTGTGAGGTCCGTGTGGGAACGGAGTCTTAAATCCCCCCCTTACCTTTCTGCACGTGAAACCCAACACCACCCACGCTCACTTTGCTCTCATTTGATAAATCTGAAGCACGACTCAATCCAATGGATGCGGGAGAACAAAACCACTCTTTGTTTTTTAACGGCGCAGACGCTTCATAAAACCCGCGCCCGTGACTGCCGACGCACAACACATATTAATCATCCTCGGCGTCAGAAAAGCTCGGGCAGAAACTGAGAAAAAGACAGCGAAAAGAAGAAAACCCTAAAGAAGAACAACAGACGGCGACCCAGAATGATCCAAAAAAAAAAAAGAATCATACTAGCTCATCTCTGGACGGAAAAACAACTTATTTTCAGATTTTTATTTTTTCAAACTTTTGAGAAAATTGAAACAGTGACATTAAATGACTTGAGTTGTTTCAATTTGGAAAATCGTATTGCGTTTACCGTATTATGACGCACTCAATATCCTTAGTTTATTTCTTGTCATTTATTTTGTGTATTGCAATGTGAGAATTTTTTTGTAATATACAAAATACACCTTATCCTCCTGAGACTCGAGCTCTGAAATAATATTGTTTTTAAAATGTCTTTGCTAGAGGTGCAATGAGGGTAAAAATTAAGCGTCATTTGATTTTTACATGATTTAGTGTGGGAGACGCCGTAATTACGCAAATATAAACACCCCCCTGATTTTTCAGGCACAAAAAAGATTTTTAAAGTTTATTTTAAAAATAAAGTTTTATTTATCATTTTAATAACGTTTCTGGTTCAATTACGTTAATATTACTTTACCAATACAACTTTTTCCTATTTAACAAACCTAACTTGTGAATCATTTTGATATCATTTAACTTGAATAATAAATAACAAAGCCGGCTCTTTGCTCTCCAGTCAGACTCCCCACATGCGCAGAGAAATAGTTTCAAACTCAGGCCTGTTTCTAGCTCTCTGTTTATCTGACGCCGTGTGAAGAGGAAGGATTATTATCCCCTGTGCAGTGACCCAGCGTTTTGATTGTGTCTGTTCCTTGATTTGTTTTTTTTTTTTACTTCTTGCCCGTGTTATTCATTTTTGACTGTTTCGACACATTGGACTCGTTTTTAGTCGGGTCTGTAATAATAATAATGATTGTATTTAGTTTAATCTTATTTCTTCCAGTGTAATTTTGTATCTGTTAAGTGTCTAATGCTTCTTTATTTCTGTTATTGAGCCTATAGAAACTTTTTTATTTATACGTGTTTATTATATACACGCACGCGCCTCTGCATAAAGACGACATATTTTGTAGAAAGGAGGACACAATGCACAAAGACAATATATTACTTTCTGATTGCTCCTGACGTTAAATGTGGGATAAAAGGGCACAAATTTGAAATCGGCAATTATAAGCACCCCCATAGTTTTTGAGCGTTTAAAATTGAAAAAAAAGACTTTATTGCAATTTGCATTAAGAACAACCATTGCTTAGTTTTATTTAATTTATTTGATTGCTAACTATTGGTTATTATTCATGTATAAATTGCAGTTTTCTTGTGTTCTTGTAATTTCTTGTTTTATTTTTACCGTTTCTTTTTGTGTTCTAAGTATATATTTTACCATATTTTAATATACTGCGGATATTTGTATTGGTTTGTTCAGTCTGTATATTTTTGTCAGTTTTCACATCTTTCTTCTGCACCAAACGGAGTAGCAATACTAATTCCATTGTAACCCCGTGATACAACAATAAAGGCATTCTTTTTTATTAAAAACTAAATAGTTATATTTTGAATTTACATTATTGTTACACTGGTGCTCTGTACAGTCTAATTGCGTCTCAAATAAAGTTTCTTTGACTTTGAAATAACGATAGAAAAAAAGCGTAACAACATCCCGGGAACGTTGACGAAGAACTTGCTCATTATTCAAACTATTATTATATTATTATTATTATATTATTATTATTATTATTATTATTATTATATTTCAAACGACAGCATCACTACCAAAAAAAGGCCAGAATCAAGTCCAGTTCATAAATTGGCAGTGATGGTTTCAGAAGCAACCAAAGCCCCTTCCTCCCGCCCCACGGCAGCCATCCAGACAGAAGAGTGAAGGACAGAGGAGAAAGTACGTTTCCTCCCGAGTGGACGCTCCATAATGGCCGTCTGCCTGTCAATCCTGGCACCGCTTCTGCCGGAGCGCCGACCGCAATCGCTTCCATCTGGAGCTCATCAGACGCCACTTGGAAAAGGCCCAATCCGAAAATTAAACTTCGGGATTACCTACGTCTCACAAAAGAGCAAAGCAAACAGAACCCAGCGCGTTCGTGTTTCCGTGTAGCGGAGCCCGCGGGGGCCGGCGGAATCTTAACAGCGGCGCAATCTGGACACCTGAACAGGTTTGTGTTTGCTTTGCTTTGCCCGAGAAAGCAAACGGAGCAGTGGTCTTCAGACGGCGTGGGCTCTCAGAAACCTCTCCTAATTCTCAACAGCTTTCACCAGCGAGACCGGACCACCCGCCCGCACGTGTCACTCGCCATCGGAGGAAACGGCTAACTACGGGTGAAAAAAAACGAGTGAAGCAACCACACGCAGCAGACGGAACTAGCGATGAAACGTCAATCTAGAGTGGCGTAGAGGTTTCCACGAGGATGGAAGGGATGTGAAACTTCCGGGAATCATACGGTGGATGCGATTAGCAGACGTTGACCTCCATCCTCAACCTGTCACCAGAGCTTTAAATTAGAGGCCCGAGAAAGGAAAAGTCTCAGAAGAGGATCGTTCATCCGTAGATGCAAACAGCGCCCTCCGCAGGAAGAGCAGACAGGGCAACTACAGCTGCACTCATCTGGATTCAATGAGAGTCGTGATTCATTTGCTTAGAATAAAAAAATCACGATTCTTTCTGGATATTTTATTATTTGACATTTAACCCTGAAAATCAGGTTGTCAAATGGCAACATAATGACAAATGTTACTCTTTGCTTTAAATTTAAGTAAATGGAATTAAAACTATAATGTAAAAGTAATGTTGAAAAAAAAAGCACAATTTAGAAATCTTAAACAAAAAACGTGTACAATTGTAAACATACGTTTTATAAATACGTATTATACATACGTTATCCATTATATAAACACATTGCCTTTATTTACACATTCACTTCATGTATTAGGTTTTTTGTTGTTGTTGTTGTTGTTGAATACCCATACAAATGTAAATAGCAATTAAATGATTCATTTTATGTATTTGCGTTTTATTTGTTTTTCTGTTTTTTGCATTTGTTTTGGATGCATTCATTTATTTATTTTTATTTTCTTATTTATTACATTATCCATCATAAAAACTAATTGCATTTATTTATTTATTAAAATAAATATAATTAGAATATTATTATGAATATATATGTAATTTATATAATGTTTAAATAGTGTTTTATTGGTTTTGTTATTAATCTTTTATATTACTTTCATTCGTTATCATTATTTAAAATGATCTATGTTGCCGCTGTATTTATTTTAAAGTGTATATTTTGGCTTGGACATCTTGACGGCAAAGTCACGTGATCCGCGTGTTCGGCAGGTCGCAAACGTCGCGGCATATTCAGAGCGAGTAACGGAGTGAGAGAGAAGTACGTGCGCGGGTGTGAAGAATAACAAGGGAGACGTGTGTCTTACCAACAACTTAGTACCAAGTTATTAGGTTGGGTGCTGTAGAAAGAGGAATTCCTGGTGAAACGGTGATGTAAGAATAAAGATCAACTTGGTAAGCAAACTTTTAGCTAGCGCGGCTAATCGCTTAATGCTAATATGCGAATTGTTATACAGTTGAGCTGAAAGTAATGCATGTGTGTAAATGATTGTATCATGATGCTCAAAGTCTATTTTCATTATAAAAACAAAGAATGTTGATCCAAGAACAGCATGTTAAAAACAGAGAGTTGGATGTAAAATGATATGGCCATATTGTGACGAAACGTATGCTCTGTAAACAATAAGGGAGTTGTTGTATACAGGCTGGGTTTTTTGGAAGAATTGGAATTGGATTTTCTCCTTGACGAAGGAGATGGCGAGCCACCCAAAGGACTGAGCTGAGGGGAAACTTGCATTCCCTCAATTGTATTGGAATAGTGGTAGGACATAAAACCCCACCTCAACCGCAGCCAATTGATGGTTTGATTTTTCCGTTATTCTTTACTGTTATCGGACCGTATCGGTTGTTTTCGTTCGTTTTGGAACGGACATGGATATTGAACGATTCAAATTTGATTGCACTACGGTTGTGAATTGTATATGTATATTGTGTTATTATTAAGTCACTATTTACGTGTTAATACGTATGTTCGTATAATCTCATGGCTCCATCTATTTATTGTGTCTGTCATGTTCCTCAACCTCTCTCACGAGCCTCAGATCTGCTCCTACCCAAATGTATGTCTTATTGTACTTAACATAACTGCCACAAACACCTATTTACACCTTATTTACACCTAATTCGGTGATTTGTTCTATGTATATGCTTTTTATTTGTTTTTTCTATTTTTTTTTTATTATTTTGATGCATTTAATTATTTATTGTTGTTTTATTTATTACATTATCCATAATATAAACACCTTGCACTTATTTACACTTAATTCAATAATTTGTTTTATGTATTAGCTTTTTATTGGCTTTTCTCGTTTTTTGTATCCATTTTTAACACATTTAATTATTTAATGTTATGATTTTATTTATCGATTTATCTATCTCCTGGCGCCTTACAGAGTAGGACACCTCTTGCCTAGAACTGATTCTCTTACGAACAATTTGGATGAAGATAATGGAAAAACACACACACCCAAACTAGAGCAGCAAAACCTCAGCTTGTAGAAAACGTGATTTGCTTTAGATTAAGAATTGGACCAAAAATATGAAATGGATGATGATGAATAGATTGTCAATAGCCCTCAACAGAAGGTTTGAAGTCCAAAAGTGGTTTCATCTCTGGAATGGACCGGCCGACACGTCCCGCATTGAAGGTGATGGAGAAGTGATGAAGAAGCCGTGATAAATGGGCAAACACGGGCTACTGAGCGGTAGCTGCTCGGTGGCAGGAAGCCGAAGCCACGGTCAGAAGCCAGACCCCCTTTTCCCTTTAATTCCACAATGTGTCTTCATTCATGTCGCAGACCACATGGAAAAGCCATTGCGGGGGAAAAGCCTCTTCCTGCCGGCTTGCTCTTGGACAGACTCTGTGTGCTCTCTCATATTCCCCATTTGCTCTACAAACAGGAAATAAGCCTTTATTACAAAGGGGGGGGGGGTGATCTCGAAAAAACGGAGAATTTGAAGTCTGGAGTTTTATTTGTAGAAAAGGGAGCGGAGAGGGAATTTAAGCCCTTAAGAATTGAAGTATAACGCACACAGACCACCGCAATCCAGCTGGAGACCACTAGACACATGCGCGTTTACTCCAACTCCAGTCTACAATGGGTAAATCCATAGATTCCCAGTTTCGCAAACTGAAACTGACAATACGAAATAAAGATTTCCATCAGCACTTCCATCAACACGTTATCTTCGAAATCACCAATAAAATGTGTTTTCAATGTGATCCATTCACCACTAAATGTAAAACATACGCAGATTTACATATTATCATACTGCAAATCTGTCTAGCATAATTTAAGACTCAGAATCAGTGAGTCAATCTAAGTCTAGACTGAAGACGCGTCTCTTCAACAAAGCATATATTAACCTGTTATAACAAGTTAATATAATCGTATAGAAAGGCTGCCTTGTCTAGTTGCCCGGAACCGAATCACAACTGCACCTCCTAAGAAAAATCTTTAATTATAGCACTTCATGATTTCTTACTGCTTTGATTTTCCTGAGCGCCTGGAGGAGCGGCGGTGCCAGATCAGACAGTTCAAATGTCCCAGGACAGGGGTGGGCAAACTTTCTGACTCGCGGCCACAACAGGTTCTAACATTTGACAAAGGGGCCGAACCGAGCTTCCTGTCAATCACATTCACACCAGCCAATCAGAATAAGGGTCGCTCCTAAGTGAAGCTTTTGTCCGAACGGGGAAAAAAAAAGAAACTGGCGAAAATATCTGAAGCGGAAAAAAAGTTTCAAACCAAAACGTGTAGATTTTTGTTTGTAAGTTTGATAGTTTTGGCATCAGATTCACTCACAGACACAGTGATGTGTCCTGCTCTGTGATTGGTTGGCCACTATTCTGAGGTGTGATCCGCCTTCAGGCCTAGAGTTGCTGAGATTGGCTCCAGCTTTATCTGGCACAAAAATTAAAAAAAAATAAAAAAAAAAAAAACCTAGGGATGGATGCAAAAATCGTCCCAGCAAAAATCAACATCCATATCAACGAAAAACTGATAAATAGACGATGAATTAAGAATCCGTAAATTCTTAATGTTATTATTCTTTTTTTGTATCTTTATTATTTTAATAAACACAAAGTGCCATAAACACAAAATGTACGTAAAAGAGTTGTAAAAGAGTTGTACTAGTATGTTTTTAACATTTACTTGTTTTTTAACATTTGCTTATTTTATTTATATTGTCTGTCAGAGAGTGAAGTTTTGCGTTTTACTGTATATGATTTGTACAGTTTTGTTACATTTGCATATTAGCATATTGCATATTTTTATTTATTTATTTATTTTTTTGGTTTTTACTATTATTTGGTTTTTACTGTTGCTGCTGAAAAACAGAGGTTTCCCTTTTCTGGGATAAATAAAGTCTCATTCATTCATAAATGCCATTTATACATTCTCATCCTACAAATAGTAGATTAAAACAGCCAGTTATCATTGCTTCAGCTAACTGGAAAATGGAAAACAAAAAAAACATGTTGGATTATCCTCAACTCTGAACAATTTTTGACACTGCTTGTAAAAAAAGAAATTGCAGAATTATAAATAAAACCCTGACTTTACAGTATAGAATTAGGACAATTATTTCAAGGAGAATTGCTCCATTTTGTGCAATAAACGCAATTGGGCCTCGGAGGACGTGGTTTTGCTAACGACTGGAACAAACCAGATCATTCTAGTAGTCGACATTACACAAGTCAAACGACTAGAAGAAAGTTGAGTAATCCACCTCCAGACAACAACAACATCTCTGGTTGCTGCGCAGTGCCCAAGACGTTTCTACACTGCTGCTGAGTTTAGATTGCACGACCAGGCAAATTATCCAACCACAGCGTGCCGGGGTTCAACGCTGCTCAATGGAGCGTATGGGTTTAAGAGCTGGAAAGGAATACTTTATTAGTCCTAAATGTAAATATGAGATTTTATGGAGGGTTTTTTTCCCCCAGCACGAAGGTCAAGGTTGTGCTCGCATGTTCCTCAGGCTCTTCAGATTAATCAGGGGACAACACATTAACCCTCCTATTATGTTTGGGTCAAATGGGCCTGTTTTCAAAGTTGAAAAACATTTTAAAAACATTTAAAAGTATTTTTTCACTTTGAAACTTCTTCTGCTTGGCTTATTTGGTGTAATCATCATATAAAAAACACAACGATTCAGTTCACATATTTGTAACACCACGCTACAGGTTTATATTACAAAGGTTATGTTTGGGTCAAATCGACGCGTGTTAAAAGTTTAAAAAATAATTAATGAACAAACTTAAGAGTATTATTTTCACTTTGAAACTTCTGCTCGTCTTAGCTAGTGTAATCTACATAAACAAAAAATGGTTGAGTTCACATTTTTGTAACTGCTGCTAGATTTAGTCACAAAGATAATGTTCGGGTCAATTTGAACCTTTTGATAAAATGGAAGCTAAAAAGAGTCAGAAAGAGAATTATAATCTAATCAAGAAGATTAAACATTTCTAACTTCATTAGAAACATTGTATATTAACGTGTGGTCAACAGTCCAGGTGGGCCACATAGTACTGGTTCCAGAACGGAGGCTGTGTGCCGGTGAAAATTTGAAAACTTTACGCCATCCAATGAATATGACCACACACACCCGGAGCAGTGGGCAGCCTTAAGCTGTCGAAACCCCATAGATTCAAATTTGTGCCAAAAAGGTTTGTGCGTGAGCAGCTCTCGTGTAAATCGATGTTCTAGCACTCAACCGCGACTCTTCTGCTCGAGTACAAATCGTTTGGAGACTGATTTTACACTTTGAGCAGGTGCCCACTGGGACAAGATCGTTTGTGATGATAGAGTGAAAGAGTGTTTATAAAAAAATAAAACATTACTTCAAACTGCCATCAGCTGCCCATGTGAGTTTAAAGTGAAGAGACGTATACACGTGTATTATACTACTATCGAAACGATTGACTCTGGCCGCAGAAGTGCAATATGAGAGATTCCTGCGGTAAAACTCCTTCAGATGAGGGTGGAGATGAAGGGACAGAACCTCACGTCCTTCACTTGGTCTCTGACTGGACACGTTCAAGACATATGTTCTGTTGTGCCATGTTAGGTTCTGCAGTGAAAACTTCTAATACAGAATTTGGCGTTTTAGAGCTAAAATGAACACGGTGAATTTAATCCGAAAGTACATTGGTGTGGAGTTGAACTTGAAGCCAAAACGATTCTGCCATTCTTGTGAGATACTGGAAGACTTGTCTTTGTCTATAAATAGTGTTCATTAGCCCCTTCCACACAGCAATGCCGGTAAAATACCAGTAAAGACTGTTCACACAAGCGCTGTCATTCCTGTATTTTAACGGAAAAGAACCTTTCACACAGCGCTTTCAAAATCCCAGTATTTTCGGTGACATCATCAACTGGCGACACGCTTTAAACAGCTGCGACTTTGTAATCAGGAATAACGGCGGTAATTGTTTCATAAGAGACGGCGTCACTAACTGTTACTTTAATGTGGTGACAAATGTCTTCATCCGCCAGAATTATTACAGGTGCTTTGATTTCGCTGTCGCTTCAGTTGGACGACTTTTCCCCGACTTCATCAACCGGCGGAACCTTTTGAACGGCTAGACCCGCGAAAGTGCGAAATGACCGCGCGGAAATTTGAGCACGTGACCCACGCCAGAATGTTCTGATTGGCTCGGAGCAGTGGGTGACGTCAGAGCAGTTTCCCGGGAATCTTCCGTTTCGCTTTCACACACAGCAGAATGCCGGCAAGATACCGGGAACGTTACTACTATCCGTACGACTAATTTCCCGGTATTTGTCTGTTCACACATACATGCGTGCAGGCGAAATACCGGTATTTTGCCGGGAATGTCTATATGTGTGAAAGGGGCTATTGTCTGCGCTTAATCGAAAAGTAGTGTTTTTGTTTTTTTATTTATACTATTGGCAATAATTGCATTTTCTTGGCTGGCAATTTATGGCATCATGTTTTGCAGGGTTCACATGTTGGTTATTATTGAATGGAATTAATGAAAATAGAAAGTGTGAAATTTCAAAAAGGTGATTACAAAATGCACCAACAGTTTTTTTGTTAAATAAAACACTTGTGCTCTCCATATGTTTTATCGTTGATTATTTATAAAAAAAAAAAATCTAAATCTGGTCTCATTCCCATGAACCGAGTATCTCGTCTCGTAGGGTAATTGTCTCGTCACATCGCTTTTGGATACTCCACAAAGAATTAAACATCTGACAATGGTTTGAGTTCCGCACCCTTCACTTCACATTTCCGAGAACTAGTCAAACGACGTCAGGCCAGTCAAATGGTCACCTGGAAGCAAATAGCAAAAAAAACGACATGCAAAAGATCACAACGGAAACACCTGAGCACACAGTCCAATGAAAAATAACTTCAATCGAATAAGAAAAAGGTGTTTGTTTTTAAGAGATTTGTGGAAAAAAAATAAGCCACTGTAAATCAAACCTCTCAGGACTCAATAAATACATCGATTTCTATGCGTAAAACCTCTGGACACAGAAACTAGTGGAGTGAAAGTGATGGGCAACTCGTTATTAGCGATGAAATATCCACTGCCTAAAGAAAATCCATAATTTGGACCATATTTTACTATATTGTATTGAATTGAATTGAATTGAAAAATCCTTTATTAGACCCACAGCGGGGACATTTCACGTCACAACAGCAACAACAAATCCAAACAAATAAATAAACACACATCACCATAACACACTGCACACATCATAATAAACAAACAAACAAACACAGACCATAAATGAACCTGCCCGTCATAAGCATAGTTCCAGTCACCAGTTTAGTTATTTATATTGGTTATTCAGTGTGTATAATTTACCATTAATTCATCTTTCAATTTTGACGGAGTAGCAATAGTGCAATAGTGCAATAGTGCAATAGTGCACCCTCCATAGTAGCAATAATGCCGTTTCACAGCACTGGGGAAGAGCGAGAGAGAGAGAGCGAGAGAGAGCGAGAGACAGAGAGAGACAGAGA
>MU204349.1:14075025-14094967 GCA_017309775.1 Paedocypris sp. Pulau Singkep
AGAGAGAGAGAGAGAGAGAGAGAGAGAGAGAGAGAGACAGGCACAAAAACAGATGCGCAAACGTTTTTACTTTTGTGACTGACATAAATAAAATAAGTACTAAGTAAAAACTGACATAAGTATAAATAAATGTAAAAGTTTTTTAATAGAGTGGGTGCTTGTACAGATGTGCGGCTTGTTTATGTTTTTTTTTTGTTCAAAAATAGCGCAGATCCGGCAATGTGTGTGTGTGTGTGTGTGTATGTATATTCTCACATTCGACACAGGGCAGGTTCTCGTCTGAGCATCGTGAATAACTGATGAAATGCGGCGCATGTAAAAGTGAATCTCTGGTCCTTTTCCTCAATCGCCTCAGGCCTTCCACGTCTGATTCAGTAACACATTCTGTGACACGTTTCCTCCAGGTTGAATTGATGCCATCTGACACTTTTGATGCTGAATCTGTGTGAGCTACTTTTCATACTGAACTGTAATGTGAAAGTATTTAACATCACGCAATACACAAAGTGTTACACAAACACACGGCAAGTTCCCACACCTGTCGCAAATGGCATTTGAATTGAGAGGAATTATACAAAAACACAAAACCTAAAGTGTCGTGCGGGTAATCGCAGCCACCGGCAAAATAAACACACTAGAAATCTCACACTAGAGTCGGGATGCAAATATCACTAATATACAACACAAAACACCGGAATACACAAAGATCTATTCTGAAAGACCAGTAAAAATGAACAAAATCCAAACTAATAATAACTAATAAACTAAAACCTAGAAGGCGGAAGAACAATGACACGTGCAAAAACCAAAATCAGACCGATCTTTATTAGTTTCTTATTATTTAAATTAAATGTTTCCATTGCTCTGGAATAAAGCTGGATAAAATAGATAAAATGAGAATCGCAAATTGTTCTGCTTAGAATAAAGATCACGATTCTAGAATTTTGCTTTTTAATGGATTTTGAATTTTGAATTATAAGGACGGCGAGGGGGTGGAATCAAGATTGCAATCTTATAACGATTAATTGCGCAGCTCTATCCAGAATGATCCAGAATGCTGCAGCACGACTGAAGGACTCGTGTCACTCCGCTGCTCGTCTCTACTCCACTAAGTACGTAAAAGTAAAGTAAAGTGAAGTAAAGTAAAAGCTCTACTCTGCAACATATGAAATGTAGTAATATTATTGTCACAGCTTCAGTTTAATTGTTCAAAAAATAACTATGTACTTATTTTTTTAAATGCGTACTTTGACGCTCCATACATACAAAAGGTGCATTGCAAATATGCTCCATATCTGTATGTCTACTGTGAAAACACCAGATCAAACATGGATGCAGCTATGAAGAGAGCGGTTATACTGAGATTCTAATTTTGTGGTTTGATTATGCAATTCCACCGTAGAACAGCTTCATTTCACGAATCCCCTTCGTTCATCATGGAATGCAAACAGAAGGTAATTCACTTCCACTAACACGACGGCTGAGCAAGGCAGTGCTCGCTTCAAGAGTGCAACACCGTGATTTATGTCTTAGACTAAAAAAAAAAAAATTAAAAAACAAGGGCTTTAGTTTGGACTGCGAGAAACGAGGGTCTACTTTATGGTTGACTATCCAAATACAAAGCTACACTTGTACCCGTAATAATTCTACATTTTTACCCCATTATTTATAATGTAATACATAGGAATACTTCCTTTTAAGGTATTGATCTTCATTTAATAACTTTTGCTTCTAATTTTTTTCACAATTTGGCGATTACTGGATTTTAAGCAATTAAGCATTTTTGACAGATTTCGACTATTTGATAGGACTAGGATAAACATAGGATAAGATAAGATAGGGTATTTCCACATTCCAAATTAATTTGTGCCAAAAGCAATTCCGTAAAACGAAAAGTTCTTATGATGAGGCACATCCGCCATCTTGAACATACCTGTAATCTCATGACAACTGTTTTTTAAAAGTCTGAACTTTTAGAAAAGAACTTAATCTTGTCGTATCTTGAACATTTCGTAAACGGAGACGATATTTTCTCAAAGACGCACATGGAGACACAAAGTCAAGGAGCCTCTATATGTGCAGAGAATGTGGAACCATCATCATTTCGGTTGGTAAGAACGTAATTCTCTTAAAAATCACGTCACACAAATAAGTAGCGTCTGTGCAGACACGGTGACATCATTAAATCACAAAATCATAACCGCAAGAAAAAAAATACTGTGATGGAACATGTTAAAGTCACACTGATCACAGCCGACCCGATGCTGATTGGCTGCTTTCATGACCTTTCACGTTGACCTTTTCCATTCGCACACTAGCCTACTCACAACACAAGCAACTTGACAACTCAAGTCCAGACAATGGATGTGTATTGGGACATTCTCACCTCTGACTATCATATCCAGTTTGCATGAATTGGCGTAAATAGAAAGGTGCCTTACCTCTTCATCAGACGTGTCCTGCTCGTACTCGTCCGCCTGCGAGGAGCTCTTCACACCAGCATCCCTGTCGGACACCACGGCCTCGCCTCCGGGAGACTTACTTTTCATCTTTTTCTTCTTCTTCAACTCTTTTGCATTCAGGAGTTCACTCTGTGGGACAAAAGATCTGATCAGTTGCTAAGACTAACTTCAAAAACTTTACTTTACTTTACTTTACAGTCATTTAGCAGACGAGACTTACATTTCATTATTCAATTTTACAAATCAACAAATTCATGCTTTCCCTGGGAATCGAACCCATGATCTGGTGTTACAGACTGAGCTACTGGGAAAACTATTCAATTTGAAAGTGAATAAACTGAATTTCTGTATATTACTTCTTTTATAGGAAATGTACAAAAAAAAAAACTGAAAATATCTATTATTATAATAATAAGCATAAAACACGTTAAAATGTACCGTTAATATATCGGTAAAACTAATATTAAACAATGTTAAAATATTAAATAATACTAGGCAAAAAGTTAGACTTCAGCTGATCACTTTGGATGAGCATTAACGTTTTTTGGACCGTTTTTAAAGCATTAACATTACTTTTCACAGCGTGACTTTAAAAGTATGACTTCTTGTTTGAGATACCCAAAACAAAAGAAATTATTGATACATAGTGTAAATTATGTTTATTATAATTCACAATATATAATAATAATAATAATAATAATAATAATAATAATAATAATAATAATTGAACCCGATCAGACACGAACTCGGAGCAGTGGGCAGCCACACAGTGGGGCGCCTGGGGGGCAAGTGGGGTTCAGTGTCTTGCCCAAGGACACTTATAATATTATATGCTTATAATAACGTATTTACAAGAATATAAGCACCTCCTTTTTTTAAATAATGGTTCCGTAGGCAGACGTGTGCTTTTATTAGCTCAATAACAGAAATAAAGAAACATTAGCCACTGCGCAAAACAACTGGAAGTTGTTACAGAACACTGGAAATAACACTGGAAGAGATTAAACTCAATAACAAAACAAGACACACCCATACCTAGCTAAGAGTTCTAGGAGTTGGAGTTTTTATGACTAGAATTTTTTTTTTTTAACTAGTATTATTCAAGTAAAAACGACATTGAAGTGATACAAGTCATATGTTGGGTTTGTTAAATAAAGAAAAAAAAATGGTATTTCGAGAGAAAATTAACGCAATTTAACCAGAAATGTGAAAAAAATGTATTTGTACAGTGGTAACGAATGACTCTCTTAACGGAATTTCCATATAATGGAAGTTTTTGTCGATAAAATACAGAGTCTTAACAAAACGAAAGACACGATTAAGCAAATACATATTTGTCTTACGTAAGAACACGTGTTTGTTCCCCGGCCGCGTGATCGGCAATCAAAATCCCGTTTGTTCGTCTGTCCGTTAGTGCCGTTTCTACTCAAATGGCCCATCGAAACCAGTAGGTTGGAAAAAGTGCGGTCTAGTATCTGTCGTGTCTTTTATGAATGTGGGAAATCGAGTGTAAACCAGAACTAATGAAGCCTACGCGTTAGAAAATCTTGATTAAATGTGGGAAAAAAAGAAAGTTTAAGTTCTTGTAAATTAATTTGTTTTGTATGAGATTTACGTGTGTACGCTCTGGTGTGTAGGTAAACTCAATGAAAGTGTAAATATAAGCCCCCATTTCTTCGTATTTCCCGTCAGGAACAATCACTTTATGCAGCGGCGAGCTTGTGCGTCTATATAATGTTAAACAATAGACAGACGTGCCACAGTATAAGCTTTTATTAGCTCAATAACAAAATAACACTGGATTTAAAATTAAACTAAATACAGAACAATACTTTATATTAAAACAGAGACTACAAACCACGACCGTTTAGCGCAGCAGAGTCGAAAGAAATAAGAACACGGGCAAGTAGTAAAAAAAATCCAAGACGCAGACAAAATCAAAACGCTGGGTCACTGCACAGGAGATAATAATTTTCCTCTTCACACGGCGTCAGATAAACAGAGAGCTTGAAACAGGCCTGAGCTTGAAACTATTGCTCTGCGCATGTGCGGAGTCTGACTGGAGCAAAGGATCTTGGGAAATGAAGTCCTGACCACTAGAATCGACTGTGTTATCTATTATTCACTAGCTGGAATGAAACTAATTATATTTTTAAGTGAATAATAAAAATAAAAAAATAAATACAATATTTTTAGCTATTTTCTTTGCGCCTGAAAAATCGGGGCGGGCGCTTATATGTCCATAAATACGGTATCAATAGTAATAAAAGAGTATGATGCTAAAACGAAGCGAACAAACAGCTGTCTATCGGACGCAGTTTGAGAGCAGCACTGATGCCTTTCAGATTTGCGGTTTGTGTCCGGTTTAGACAAACTTCCTGCGAGTGATTTAGAGGTGAGGCGCTGAAGAGCAGTCACCAGAACATCACATCCCGTCTGAGGGCCAGAGCCACTCATCACTCAGGGAAGAGACGCTTTGAGCCTCCGCTGATCCCGCGAGGCAGGTGAGGAACCTGCACTGATTTACGGCTCCTTAACCTTCTGCTATCTCTTCAACGGCTGAGCTAAGTGAAACACTTCCTCCCCGAAGCCCAGTTAAATCCACATCAAGTGCACAGAGCCCCGCGTTCCTCAATGCCTCGCGCGGCCCAGAGGACGGACTCTCTTTCCGCTAGAGCCGAAGATCTAAAAACAAGACGAAGAAAAGATTTGGGAGGGCGAGACGCCGACTTTTCCGAGTCGTGACCTGTCAGAACAAACGGGCCGCCGCTGTAGAATTTTGAAAGAGACGTTAAATATAATTCTTGGAGTAAAAGGGAAAAAAAACGTAAAGAAATGATTTTGCTAGCCCTCATAATTTACAACCGACTAGGCCAGCGGTAAAAACTGTGGCCGTAAGAGAGAGACCCCTCAAAGAAACAATGGTAATTGCATAACTTGTTTGAACTTTGTTGTATTAAAAGCAAATTTTATATTACAATGTCAATGAATAAACTGGCCACGAAAATAAACTGATATCAACCGAAGCTCAGAAATACAATATTTACAAATATTACCACCCCTCTAATTTTTTAGGCACAAAAAAATAAAAAAATGTATTCTTGAAAACGCAGTTTTGTCCTTTATTTAACAAACATAACTTGTGACTCGTATCTATTACTTGAGTAATAGTTAAAAACATATTCTAGTCTTTAAAACGTCACCTCCAATAATCCTCCACGTGAGCCTTTGCCAGTTAGCTTTTTCGCACATGAGCTAAAGTTGAGCTCGGTTTGCTAGACGTAAATATTAGAACAGTGGTGTTTTTCTCTGTGTATCGGACAGAGGATTTGATTGTGTTTGACTCCGGTGTTCTTCGTTTATAGTGAGGTGTGTTCGGGTTTATGCCTTAGCAAAGCATTTTACCATCAATCCTAGGCTAATTTCAAGTAGGGGTGGGCGATGTGAGTAAAAATCCATATCACGGTATTTCCTACTGTACAGACGGTATCAGTATTTTATCACGGTATTGGGGGGGCGGGGCATTACATTTTAGTAGATCGTAATAACATAACTGGCAAAATTTGAGAGGGAGGAGGCAAGCAGTTATTTTAGTAAATGATGTCACGCTATCTCGCACACGTGAAACCAAGATTTACAAACAAAAATGGGCAGAATTATCTCGCGCGCGTCTTTAAAACTCAAACGGCCGCTCTTCTCTTAAAGGCACAGCGCAGACAACAGAGCTGCACGCATATGCGCAATGTACACTGCTTTCTGTGTTCGATTAGCAATATCTCCATGCCGTCATTGATAGTTGTAACCGAATGTGTTATACTGTTTTAAGAGTTGAAATACCTATAGAAAAATCAAATTCATTCATTATTACAGTATCCACGGTATTGCTAAAACCATATCGTGGCACATCTCAATACCGATAATTACGTTAATACCATTATACCGCCCAGCCCTAATTTCAAGCATTCTAAAAAACAAAAAGAAGCTTGGCAAAATAACGTCAACCTTGACAGAAAATGTGAACAAAAGAACAGTTAAAAGGCTTGGTTGTGATGATTGAAACACAGCCTAGTTGTTGTTGTAGTCGTTATTACTGCACGCTCTGCCCAAGTTCGGGTTCAGCGCACTTATCCAGATTCCTCTGCATACTTTAGTTTACAAGGACTTCATTCAAAATTCAAGAATTTAAGGCCTTGAAAACACATCGAAATTCAAGCATTTTCAAGGATTTGCACCCGTAGGAATCCTGAAGATAAAGCTGTAGTCCTTGTCAAATTAAACGCATTGTTCCGTTACATCATACAGCTGCTTTGAGACGGTCCGCAGTCATGAAAAACGGTAAAATAAACTGTACTTTTTTTTGCTTAATTTCAGGGAAAAATTGGACATATAAAGGATTTGGATTGGTTTTTAAATGGACACATACTTAAGGATTGGATTTCACAACTAACCAGACGGTCGCAGAGACTCTGAATGGAAGATGAGGGTGTGGGCGTTGAGAAACGGACGGATGATTTGCGCAGATGACGGGCGACTAGTGGAAACCCTCAGTGCGGATTAAAAACCAGCTCCATGGCACGTCTCGCAGCATCAGCTCGCACTGAAGACCAGTGTTCATTTTGACAAAGATTTTTTTATTTACCGTATTTTCTGGACTATAAGCCGCACCTGTATATAAGCCGCATCCCTCTATTCTCGAAAAAAAAAAAAAAAAACACAAACAAGCCACACCTGCATACAAGCCGCATCCACTAAAAAAAGTAGTAAAAAAAGTTCCCTTTCCAGTTGTTCACTGGACACTACTGACATTACCTGACAGGTTGCAAAACCTGGAGAGTTTTGCAAGCCACAGATATGTATGTTTTAGATTTTTCTTTATTACATATGTTCGCAGATTTACGGCTTTGCGGGTTGTTTTAATTAGGTATGCATACATTATAAAAGAAATATATCGAAATATTCGTGCACGAGGTCTGCTAATGTCACGCGCATCCAGCACTTCCTGAGCCTCCCGCGCGCTTCCGCAAGTCGCGTGCTTCCCGCGAGTGGCTCGCATCACGCATCCAGCGCCTCTCACGCGTCTAGTAGCGGCTGAAGAAGGGCCTCTGCGGACGCGTCTGGCCCAATGATGCCAATGTCAGACGTCAGCTATGTCGGACTCCCTAGCTGCTCGCGCCTGATTATCCCCCTTTCAACCACTTTGAAAATTAATATTTCCGGGGCCATGCGTGTTACGTATATTATTAATGAATATTTCGTTCCGTTAGTGTACACAACAATTTTTCGTTTTTATGTGGAGTAATAATGTTTTTTTGGCTTGCATTCGTTAAATGAATTATGGAAATATTCGTTCCTGCTGATGTCACGCGCTTCCGCGCCTCTTGGTAATCAAAACACTGTTTTATTGCTTGACATTTGTTCGGTTGTACTGAATGTTTGTTAACATTACTTTAATAAAGAATAATTAAAAAAATTGTTTCAAAAGTCTGAATAAGTGTTAAATAAATACGTAAATGCGGATTTTCACCTGTCAGGCTTGGAACATATCAATAAACCAGGATTCACTGTATTTACTACAGGAACAGAACGATTTTCAATTGTAAATGTACATGTATGTAACTAAATAGATCCTTTCCTAACCTGTATTTTAACACCAGCAACTTTGTGAAGTACGGATAGTTTTTTTTAAGATCATGTTGAATGTAAAATGCATATATCTGACCGCTTTTTCCTGCAGCTGAAAGGCTCCGTGTCCTGATTGGTTCTCTTTGATTTTGCACTCACCTTTCCCCACAAGCTCGGATTATGATTGGACGTCGACACAAAAGGCATTTTTGTTTAATATTTTTTCGTGCACAATAGTAATAATAATAATAATAATAATAATAATAATAATAATAATGAGTATTTGTAGGGCGCTTTTCACAGTTTTAACTGTCTCAAAGCGCACAAAAGTGTCAATAAATGTAGTTAGGGTTTTCATCCCACAACGGGATTCGTTTTGTTTTCGTCAGGGAAAAGATGTTGTTGACGAAGACGATGGCGAAAAAATTCCGTCGACAAAATGAACACCGTTGAAGACGTCACGAA
This sequence comes from Paedocypris sp. Pulau Singkep, assembly GCA_017309775.1. Lineage (NCBI taxonomy): Eukaryota > Metazoa > Chordata > Actinopteri > Cypriniformes > Paedocypris > Paedocypris sp. Pulau Singkep. Next base: position 14,083,575 of record MU204349.1, read on the forward strand.
GCTAAAGCGAGACAGCAACTCAGAACCTGGAAAGCCACGAGTAGCGTACGAGCCACAATCTATGAATCAGACGGAGAAATGAACGCAACGACAGGCTTTTGGACATCCGTTTCAAATCTACCCCGGCACCTCCAGCCGCTCGCGCACACACAATCGCATTTACACACAAACCCCTCGGCCAATAACGGGCTTTTAATGCGTGCTGGCCGAGGGTCCCGGGTTCCGCTCCAAGGGCCTCAAGTCGGCCATTCCGCCCGCTTCCTGTGAACTGCGGTCGAGTAATTGAGTGAGCTGCGGATGGAACCGTCCGACGCCACTCATCAAAACTCACGCGGATGGTTAATGAAGACCCGAGCAGCTGGATGCGGTGGAGCGTGGGCACGGTAAGACGAGCCGCTCCACCCCCGCGCGATGTCATCTCCCACCCCCTCACGCTCGCCGCCGGACCAGACACGCGGCTGCGCGAATTCTCCGCGGGACCATAACGTCTCCGGCCTGGTGTGCATCAGTCAGAGCCGTGCTCCGTCTCCCTGAAGAGCAGAGCTTGAGAAGGAGCCAGGGGTGGATGGAAAGGGAAGAAAAAACCCAGACAGGAACAAAGCTGCCCACGCTCTCCAGCCCAGACACGGCCACGCTCACAACACTTAGATCTAGAGCTACACCATCCTGGAGAAATGAGACTAACGGTTTATTGCTTGGAATAAAGATCACAATTCTGGATTTTTACCCTGATTTTTAACCCTGAAAATCAAGTTGTCAAACAGCAATATAATAACACATATTACTTTGCTTTAAACTTAAATGGAATGAAAAATATAATGTAACGTGAAAGTAACGTTGTGACACCTTTAAACTTAATAAAAATAAACATTCCAAGGTACAGTTTTACGTATAGTTGAGGACAAAATGATTAGCCCTGTGTAAAACCACTTTTGAAATACTTATCAAACAATGACTATTTTGTAGGCGGGGCTAATCATTTTGTCTTCAACTGCAGATGTTTGCTGTGTGTGGTTTGCTGAGTGTCTTCTTCTGGTTTGAAACCGCAGTAAACACACACACGCACTTCAGAATAAAATCCTTTTTCCTTCTTCAAATGGAGTCTCATCACCCAGATTTAGTGTTAAATATGGAGTTCCACAAGGCTCCGTGCTCGGCCCAATCCTATTCTCACTTTATATGCTTCCACTAGGGGACATAATCAGAAAGCATGGTCATAGCTTCCACTGTTACGCAGATGACACACAAATGTATATCTCGGCACGGCCTAATGAAATCTCAAAATGTGCAAATATATTAGATTGCTTCAGCGACATTAGTGATTGGATGACAAGTAATTTTCTCATGCTGAACTCAGACAAAACCGAATTATTACTTGTTGACTCAAACTTAAAGTCTGATGCACCCGAATACAGTATGAATCTTAACGGGCTTGAAATCTCATCCTCACCTAAAGTGAAAAGCTTAGGTGTCATTTTAGAGAGCAAACTCTCTTTTCAGAGTCACGTGCACACTCGAGACACATTTTACATTGGATTTTTTAAGTCGTGGCATTTAGATTCAGACAAATATTTTTAAAAAAATATCTTGGTAATAACTGTCATAAAATTGTGTTACATAAATTGTGGTGGTACAAAACGTGAATCATGTGTTAAACATGAAAATTGTGTTAAAAAACTGATCCTCCCTCTCTCTCTCTCTCTCTGTCTTTCTCTATTATAATTATAATCTCTCTCTCTAAAATAATTGCTTTAATAATATTTAATAAATGCTTCTATCCAAAGCTACTTTCATTTCATTAAAAGTGTGTTAAGATTTGTAAAAATTGTAGTTTTTTTCTGGGAATCGCAGCTCTACTGACTGAGCTGCTGCTGCACAAATTATTCTGTATCCAATCTTACAAAGTTTGCGATTTTTAAGTGTTTTTGGCAGTTTTGTCATATAGTTTCCCTGCAGTGTCTGGTTTGCTCTGTTCAGAATGAATCAGTATCAGTTGAAAAACACCAATAATAAAAGAACGTTTGACGTCCAAGTGCAAGAATAAAAGTGAAAGAGTGATTTAAACTGCGAAAAGTTTTGACCTTACAAAAAAAAAATGCAAAAACCATTTTGCAATGAAACAACAACACCACCAAATAACTGGAATTACAAAACTATATTTTAATTTATATTTTAATTTAATTTAACTCCCAGAATGTCTGGATATTTTTATTAAAGACCATCAAATAAATTATTTCAAACGTGTGTTTAGACGTTTGAAATCTTAGGCAAAAGAATCACTTCCTGTGATGAGGCTGCGTCTGAATGTGACGGACATCACGCGTCAGATGTTCTTCAGGTAATATTCATGATCGTAGTTTGGCTATTGTATTATGGTTCAATAGTAAAGTGTGTCGTTATTGCACAGTCGTGAAAAGCGTAAATATAGCCACGTTATCGTTTCATGATTTAACACTTAACATTTCTTTTAACAAATTATCGCTAAGCAGTTGGCGTTTTTTTTTCATTCATATTGTCGACCCCGGATTTGGAATAAAAACTATTTTATTAGAACGGTTTTTATGAGTTGAGATGAGTGCACGCGGCGAAAAGAATTGCAAAGTGGACCGAGTGGATCTCTTCGCTTTCACACATCACAAAGTAATCGAACCACAAACGGCCCCGCAAACAAACCGCACTCAGACCACGCCCCCCGGAGGAGGACCGAGCGTGGTTTGCTAGGTGGGTCTCTTGCATGGTGTTAGAGCTGCACGATTAACCTTCATCCAATCGATATTGCGGTTTTAACTCATCGATATTGCGGTTCAAACCTCACGAGGCTGCGGCTTTTAACCCCGCCTCTGACGTTTCAGTGACACGCTTATTAGCCCATCAAAATTGCCGAATCTGGCAAATAAGATCTCTATCTGCAACAGGGCCAAAGCTATCCAGCTCAGGATTGTGCATAGATTGCATATTACACCACTTGTTCGAAGCAAGTTCGATCCGAGCAGTTCACCATTCTGCATTAAATGTAAGGTAGAAGTCTGGGACTCGTTTGCTATGGAACTGTTCTGTAATTTGAGCCTACTGGTCAAAAATGATTTCTTTCATGAGTCGCATGTATGGACTTGAGTTGCAGTTGGTCTTTGATTTTATTAAGAATTGTTCACCTTTTTCTGCCAGTGACAACATTGTCTGATTTAATTTCTAATAAGAGATGGTTTTCTATTTTTCTGTTTTTCAGATTGTTAAATTAAAAAAAAAAAACGACTAAGTGGTTATTTTCCATTCTTATTCTTTGGTATTTAGGTTCAGGTACTGTATTTATTAATCACAAAGCACCAAACAATCTCGTTACCTCAATCACTTTTTATGTAGTTTATTTAACCCTCTGTGTTGTGAAAATAACAATATATTTCACTCATAATTTTAGTTTTATGCACTTAAATGCAAAAAACTAAAATCGCATCGCAAAACTTTTCAGAAAAATAGCAATTCGTTTTTTTCTCAAAATCGTGCAGTGGTGTGTTTACATATACACTCGGAACCGCTCCAAGTGCGTTTGAAAGGATTAAACAGCATGAGAGCCGGGCTATTACCATGTGAACGTTGAATCTAATGTCCCTCATTTGTTAAGATGAAAAGAATCTGAGGTGTTTTTTTCTAAGATTGGTGAGCTGTTAAAATTAAGATGTCTGAATATGAGGCTGGTTTATAAAACACAGCATGAAAACCTTAAAGCGTTGTACAGTTAATCAATAATGGAAACAAATAATCATCCTGTTTATTCTCAAACTAGGTCTGGTAATGAAAACGGAGGGATGGATTCAAACCAGTGTCCTTTAGGCTACAGCACAGAGCTGCCTGACTAGAATGCTTGGAGGAATTAGCATTGTTATGTTGTGATTTAAGAAATATTTAAATAGTGAATACATTCAAAATATTGCGATCATAATTGTGTTTGGTACCTGAGGTTCGGAAACACATGTAGTATTCTGCTGATTGTCCTCATCACCATGGGCTGTTCCATCATCATGCTTTTCTTCCTCATCATCATCCTCCTCTTCGTAGTCATCATCATCATCATCATCATCATCATCATCATCACTGTCAGAGCCTGACTCTTCAAGTCCAGAGAACACGCTGTCTTCACTGTCTGACCGATCAGCCTGATCTTCATCCTCTTCTTCATCCTTGTCATCAAGCTTGAGGTCTTTAATTCCATCCTTTTCAAAGATGGGAAGCTAAAAAAAACATAATTACAATAATAATTAATCAATCTCAGAGCTAATACAGAACACTGACGATACTAAACATGTCTTTAAAATACTACACAAATAACACAATAGATTAAACGCTGCTTGTAGTTATTTCAGCGCGACTAGAGCTAACAGACGGTGTGAGTTTAAATCCTGCTTTACAAATGAAAGGTTGAGACGATAATTGGGTTAAAAAAACATGAAACAGTCGATATCTGCGAAAGACTGAATGAGGTTAGTCGGAGTTTATCACTTTATCTTAGTAAAAAAAAAGCGGGAACACTCGACTCTTAACGTTAAAATTGTTGCACAAGAAGACCCAATAAGCGTTTTGAAATATCACCTCTTCATCCGCGTTTTCCTCCGCATTTCGCTTATTTGTCTTTATTTTCCTCATGGTGCTCAGGAGAACGCGTGCTGAATCTGGAGACACGTGAGTTCGAACGGGAGGGAGTTCAAAGGTCAAGCCTTGTTGCGTTCACGTTGTTTAAATTTTATTTGTGCTCTAATCGCTTTGAAACAACACGCAAACTATTTTATTCGTATTAAACGCTTTTTTTTTTAATTTAAAATACAACGTGTGACACTGTTGTTGAACAGGACGTTCTGAGATTCCGAAGGTGAGAGGTGAAAGTTCAACAATTACCGCGCTTGTTATTTTAATTTTAAACGAATTTTAGGGGAATGAAAAACGACAGAAACGTGTGTTTGTTCACGTGTGTTGACAAACTGTTCGTTCTAAAAGTTCTTTTTTTCAACGTAATAGTTTTACACAACAGTCGCAGTGACGTCATCAGGTCGCGACGCTAAACGTTGGTTGTTTTTAGTTACGCAGTTCGTTAAGATGCAGGATTACATGGAATTTTCCACCCTTTCAACGCCACCAGAGTCAAACCTTTAGGAGAACTCACTCGGAAACATCAATAGTAGATGTAGGCCAGAAGTAAAAGAGAAGAAGAGCGCGTCCGCCGTCGTGTTTTGGGACACTTTTTTTGTTTTTGAAGCGTCACACGCTGAGTGTGTTGCTCCGAGAAGTGACTCGTTATCGGGCGTCTGATCAGTGAGAAACACGCTAGAATGGAGTACCACAGTGTCGGACCAGGAGGACAGGTGGTGTCAGGCAGTAACGTACCTGCCTTTCTGACCAAACTCTGGACGCTGGTCGAGAATCCGGACACGGATCCGTTAATCTGCTGGAGTCCCGTGAGTCACGGTCCTTTTCTGGATCGAGATTGTAACGTGTTCCGCATGAACACAAAGAAGGGAAAGGCTAATAATAACAACCTAATCTTAAGGCCTAAATCTTACTGGGCTATTCACCTTCTATTATAAGAGACACTCTTTCATTTATTAGCCTGATATAATACTCGCAAGCTCGCAAATACGATTATCCGAGACGAGACGCTTCTTAAACTACTTAAAGGTGTTTTAGTCAAGGGTAGGTGACGTGAGAGAAGGAACAGAAAGTGTAAATCAAACGCCACTCGACTTTGATTGAAATCAGGAGTCAGGAGTTTTTTATTCCAGATTCTTGATTTGTGTATGTAGTTGTGATCCCAAACGTCACGTGTATGTAGAATTTAACTGAAGCAATTTCTGAACATCTGACTTGTAAGTAAGACAAGTAGACGATTAAAGTTTTGGAGAAGTGATGTGGGAGATCTGATGTTAAACCCCATGCATGACATTTCAGATCAGATCATGAATTCTTATTCATCCCCTTGTGGGAAGTTCTTGTAATTTTCATGTTCTCAAACATCCAAAAATAAATAAATAAAAACGAAGTTAATATGAAAATAGATGGCTATTTGTTTCAGTGAAGATAAGATAAGATAATCTTTATTATCATTGCACAATGGCGCAACGAAATTAAGGTGCAAATACAGGAAAATACAGAGTGCAAAGTACAAATCAAAAGAACACAAAGGACATGGACATACTTGTACACTCGCAACAGTCACAAACAATAGTGGAAGAAAGAGAACTGTACATATTGCACACAATGTTTCACATCACTCCAGCTTATAGACTGTGTAAAAGTGACGATGCTGAGGTGATGAGGGTAAAGTGGCCGTGTTCAGGAAGTGAGCGTGGCTGATTTGTTTTCCCGGGAATCGAGGGCCTGTACTGCTACAGGGTAAAAACTTTTTAAAAGTCTGTCAGTCCTAGTTGTGATACTCCTGAACCTTCTTCCTGATGGCAACTGATTAAACAGTGTGTGACCCGGATGTGAAGTGTCCATGAAAATCTCTGTATATATTAAATATAATTTTCTTGAAAGGACAGATTTTTTTACTTTTTGTTCAAAGGATAATACGTTTACGAAACGTAAAGGTGTGGACGTTTAGACTGGAACAAAACACTAGATCTTTTAAAGTAGGAACGACGGAGACACAATAAAAAACAGATTGAAAGGTGAACAATAAATTCCATTTAAAATAAATGAATAAAAAGTTGTGAATTCAAGAAAAGGAATAACATTTGAAAAGATGAAGCCTTGAAGATGAACAGAGGAATAAAAAATTTAGGAAGTGAAACAGCATTTCTGCAATGAATGATGATGTCAGGAAAGTCAATGTGAAGAAATCTATTTCAAAAGGAGAATTTAAAGTTAAGAAGATGAAAAATGCTTTCCAGGACAGTTGTGGCCTAGTGGTAAAATAGTGGTGTGACCAAGCGGTTGCAGGTTCAAATCCCTTACATGTGTCTTTGATTATCACCGAACTCGATCTGCTCATTCTGTAAGTCACTTTGGATAAAAAACATCTGCCACATGAAGATCATACAAGTGTGTACATTTTAAATTTTACATGCCGTATTTACTCGCTTATAAGTTGATGCGCTTAATAGTCGACCCCCCCACTTCAGCTGTGAGATTGTGGTATTCTGTTTAGAGCCGCTTATAAGACGGGAAAGAAATGAGAGAAAAGTGAATAGATAGAAATGAGTAGAAACCCAATTTTGTGTTTCATATAAAGTCAATTCCAGTTATTTGAGGCCCACGGAGACACTAAAGCGGCGCAGGGAAATAATGATAGAACACATTTAATCTTTCCTATAGAAATAATAAAAGTATTCAGACATCTTTGGTGGTAAAGGCAACATAAAAATCAAGTAACCCTGTTTGTTTATGTTGGAATTAATCTTTTTAAGCTATTGTTAATTTATGTTTAAGTTTAGTTTGTCATTGGTATGGTTGCATTATCATTTTAAAGATGTCTGGGAAAAGTGCCCCGCCCCTTTAAGAGAGTTCTCCTGAGAATCGCACGGCTATATGCTAACTCGTGTTTTGGGAATAAATACAACTCGTTTATTTGTGAAGCCCCGCCCACGCCAAAGAGAGACTAGAGTCAGAAGATAGCTGAGCTGAAAGAGTGTGTGTGCGTGTGTGTGCGCGCGTGTGTGCCTGTGAGAGCGCGGAGCAGCGGCTAGCGGAGAGCTGCTTCTTTTTGTGCCGTTTTCTGAAAGATGTGTTTATTAATTACCGCGCGTGTGTCTCTGCTGTTTATTTTCGTGAGAAAGGGTGAAATATCTGCGCACTGTTCTGAGTAAAATATTTTCTATTTCAGTAGACCGCGCGTATAAGTCGAGCCGCCCACTTTCAGCCCGAAATTTTTAGGAAAAAACCTCGACTTATAGTCGAGTAAATACGGTACTTAAATATTAGGGATGCACCGAATATTCGGCCACCGAAAAATGTGACTGATTGGCTGGTGAGAATGTGATTGAGAGCAGTGGACCAGGAAGTTAGAAGAGTCCTAGTCAACCGCTGTCAATCCCAAACTTGTTCTGTGCTATTTGAAAAATTGCCAGTTTACCCTAGAATAGCATTGTTATACAAAGTCAAGTTTATGTATATATATATTTGTCATTCAGCAATATAGATTGCTATTGAGTTTGTTTGTTTGTTTGTTTTTTTAGCGATCACAGTGGACATTACATTTTAGTGCATTGTTTATTTACATTATTTGTACACAAAATTTGTATTCTAGCGTTGTTTAAAGTAAGAAATGAGACGCGGGGCGGAACCTGTCAAAACCATTTTTAACACACTATATCTTTTAAAAGAGAGCGAGATACACGGAGAGATTTTTTTTCTTTAGATTACTTTGTTTCGGCTCTTCGTTTCTAAACATTGTCACGCTTTCTCACGCGTCTGGACAGATTTCTTTCTCAGTAGAGTCGCTCTTAACAACACATTACACTGCTGCGCCTGCTGGGTTCCAGTAGCAATGTCTCCTTGTCGCCATTAAAACATGTTATTCTGTATTACAGTGTTCATATACGTATATTAAAATTGAATTCATTAATGTGTGAATGTATCCACAGTATTGCAAAATCCATATTGTGGCTCAACTCATTACCGGTTTTCACATTCATACCGGTTTTCCACCTTTAGTAGATACGTAAAAATACATCATTTTGATTCATTGCTGCATTTTGTGTTTTTGAAAAGTGAAACATCAATTGTTTCTCATATTTATAGTGTGTCTGCTGAAATCTTCAGGCGATTTGATCCACTCGTGTGAACTTTGTGTTTGTAGAATGGCAGCAGCTTCCACGTGATCGACCAGGGCCGCTTCTCCAAAGAAGTTCTGCCGAAATACTTCAAGCACAATAACATGGCCAGTTTTGTCCGACAGCTTAATATGTGTAAGTGGAAAACTTGTTTGCACTTCACATTCTGTTCGTTTTTTTTTATTTTTTACTTGCAATCTTCACATTTTTGTTTCTTTTTTTTTTCGATTGCAATCTTCAAATTTTCTTTTTTTTTCCTTTCATGCAGTCATCACATTTTTGTTTGATTATTTTTATTTTCGCAATCTTCACATTTAAATAGTTTTTTCTTCGCTTGCAATCCTCACATTTTTTTTTCTTTCATTTTTTTTGCTGGCAATCTTCACATTTTCGTAGTTTTTTTTTTGTAAGTAGAAAGCTTGTTTGAACTTGATCTTGACGATTTCATCATCTTGCATGAATTGTTGACGAGGTTTTGCAAATTTTCAGATGGATTTCGCAAAGTTGTCCACATCGAACAGGGCGGCCTGTTGAAACCTGAAAAAGATGACACAGAGTTCCAGCATCCGTATTTCATCCGTGGACAAGAGCAGCTGCTTGAGAACATCAAGAGGAAAGTGACAGCAGTAAGTCAAATCTGTTCTACTGCTATTATCGCCTATTTAGGAGCAATTCGGTTCTGAAAAAATGACAGTGTGCTTTAGTATGTAACTCAACCTTTTGCATTACAGTAATTTGACAGTAATTACTGTAAATGTCCTTATTATTCACTTTAACGATTATTCTTTTTTACTAGTTAATCGCACTTCCCTGATCAAATTAACCGCAATTAATTGCAATTAAATGACCGAAACTCCAATATTGTATAAGTGGATGTTGAGGTGTAATATGTAAAATATAGTAAATTCAACACTAATTAAACAATCGTTTAAATACTGTAAAATAATTTAGTATATTTTTTGTTCAATTTACAAGATAAAACACACAAAAAAGTCAATGTTGGTCTTACATGTAAGCGTTTCACATCAATTGATTTAAGTTTGAAGTACATGTTTTTTTAAGTTACACTCTTAATAAAAACAGGACGTTGTGTTTTTTGTAATAAAAAAAAATAATAATAAAAATAAAACGTGAAGCGTGTTTTGCCTTTTCTTTGTCAGCTGAAAACGAACTGTAACTTAATAAATACTCATAACACTAATATGAAACATATGTATACATAAAGCTTAGAATGTCTGTTTTTAAAAATTGTAAGTAAATAGCAGAGCAAGAGCAATATTAAATAACAGAACAAGTTACTTGCAGAAAAGTAGGTCAGTGTCACTTGTGATCACACAAAGTGAGGTGATGTCAATATGGCCACTAGGGACAATACTGAATTTGTGCTCTGCATTTAACCAATCAAGTGAAAGTGCACACACACACAGTGAAGTGAACACACACAACCCGGAGCAGTGGGCAGCCTAAGCCGTGGCGCCCGGGGGGCATGTGGGGTTCAGTGTCTTGCCCAAGGACACTTAGTTGCAGAACCAGTAACCTATTAGAACCTGCAACCTCTCGGACACGAGTCCATGTTCCCTACCACTGAACCACAACTCCCAAAATCCCTTTGCACCTAAGTGACAGCACCTGAACTCGATGACTCTGAGCCACTGATCTTAATGAGCCGCACCTAGAGACAGCGTGTGGCTCTTTTGGTTCTATTCATAGCACGCTGCCAAACCGAAAGTAAAAAAAAAATGCCACTGTGGTTAAAAATAAAAATAATTGACGCGATTAAGCACTCACAATTAATCACGTGCGTTAACGCGCTAACTTTTGACAGCACTTCAAAAAAGTTTTTTTTTGCAAATAATATAATAATGAGTATTTGTAAGGTGCTTTTCACAGTTTTAACTGTCTCAAAGCGCACGTGTAAATATGTAAGGGAAATGTTGCTTTTTATTCAATTTGTCGTCTGGATTGTTGGTGTTAACTAAGTGACTGCGGTTATGACAAGACAAAGACAAAGAGCAGTGAGCAAGCACATACGCAACAGTGGCCAGGTAAAAAAACCTCTTTAACGAGGAAAAACCCTGGGGAGAACCCGGCTCACTGGTGCCAGTCTCCTCCAGCATTCTAACACTACACAATCAGTGCGTTGGTTGTTCCGCGTCATTTAATGATGATTCCGGAAGGTGTTTCCCTCCCCAGTGGGAAAGAGGCGGCTCCACTTCTCCACGCCAACAGCGTCATCAGGTCTACAGAGGTCCAGGAGGCACCATAGAGAAGATGAACCCGAAGCTCCTAGGAGATTCCGCTCGTGCGACACTTGGCGCTGAGGAGAAGAGGGGAGAAAAAAAAAAAAAAAACAAAGCGATTAGAAAAACATTCAAGTACCATGGATTTTGACAATTTTCTGAAGGTGCAGGTGTAATTCGGTTCCGAGCACTAATTAGGCAGCCTTTCTATACGATATATTAATATTTTCTGTAAGTTATTATAACAGGTCAATATATGCTTCGTTGAAGAGACGCGTCTTCAGTCTAGACTTAAATTGACTCACTGATTCTGAGTCTCGAATTGGACTAGGCAGAGCATTCCATAGTTTGGGTGCTAAGTAGGGGTGGGCGATATGGGTTAAAATTCATATCA
>MU204349.1:14101448-14112045 GCA_017309775.1 Paedocypris sp. Pulau Singkep
ATGTTTGACACCCCTGTTTTAGACAATAATTGATTGGACACTTTCAATAAATATGTTTTTTTATTCTACATGTTATGTTATGCATTGCATAATATGCTGCATTGCAACGTGTAATACAATACATGTGTTTTTTAGAGCTAAAATGAACACAGTGAATTTAATCATAATGAAGTAGATTGATGTTGAGTTGAACTTGATGACAAAATGATTCTACCATTCTCTGCAAGTTACTGGAAGACTTGTATTTGTCTATAAATAGTGTTTAATGTCTGCGCTTAATGGGTTTTTTATACTATTGACAGTTTAAAAAATTTTGTGAAATTACTTGCCTGGCAATTTATGGCATCATATTTTGTATGATCAATATTGTGTTGGTTATCTGGTTATCACTGCACGCAATTGATGAAAATAGAAACTGAAATGCATAAACAGTTTTGAACATTTTAGTTAAATAAAATACAGATAAAATCTTGCTATTATTTGTCAAAGATTTAAATTTTTTTTTTTTTATCTAAATCTTGTCTCGATCTCGTGAGCCTAGTGTCTCGTCTCGTCTCGTCTCCTCTCGTGGGAAAAGTGTCTCGTCCCACCCCTAGTATTTACTCCACTATAAGTCGAGGTTTTTTCCTAAAAATTTCGGGCTGAAAGTGAAGGGCTCGACTTATACGCGCGGTCTAGTGAAATAGAAAATATTTTACTCAGAACAGTGCGCGAGCACAGCACAAGCAAAAGCTCTACACATCTCTCTCTCTCTCTCTCTCTCTCTCTCTCTCTCTCTGTCTCTCGCTCTCTCTCTCTCTCTCTCTCTCTCTCTCTCTCTCTCTCTCACACACACACACACACACACACACACACACAGCCGCGCGCCTCAGCTCTTTAAGGTAAAAGCGTGGGGCTTTTGATAGGAACAATTCAAACGCACACTGTGGATTTCAAACGTAGTATTTATTCCCAAAACACGAGGGAGTGGCGTTCGCTTTGGGAGAACTGTTTGCATTTCTCTTAAAGGGGCAGGGTACTTTTCCCACAAATCTTTAAAATTATAATGCAACCATACCAATAACAAATTAAACATTAATACCAATTATTATTTGTTATTATTTGTTATCTGCGCCGCTTTAGTGTCCCGATGGGACCCAAATAACTGGAATTGACTTTATATGAAACACAAAATTGGGTTTCTACTCACCTCTATCTATTCACTTTTCTCTCATTTCTTTCCCCTGTCTTATAAGCGGCTCTAAACAGAATACCACAATCTCACAGCTGAAGTGGGGGGGTCGACTTATAAGCGAGTAAATACGGTAATAAATAACACATCTCAGTCAAAACACAAGAGTTGTAACTGGCTGCAGCAGCTTTGATGATGCTTGATGCTTTGCGCTGCTGTTTAGCCAATAATAATAATAATAATATATAATAATAATAATAATAATAATAATAATAATAATGAGTATTTGTAGGGCGCTTTTCACAGTTTTAACTGTCTCAAAGCGCACGTATAAATATGTAAGGGAAGTGTTTCTTTTTATTCAATTCATCGTCTGGATTGTTGGTGTTCCAGAGATACAAAGTGCACTAGAGATAAGGGTTCAAATGTAAATCACACAAATGAGCAACGCCACAATCAAGCACGTGCTGACTAATTTCTGCCACCTGGTGATCCAAATTTGTATTACAAGAGTAGAATTGTATTCATTAAGTTTTTTGAAAATAATTTTTTATTTAAGTCCCTGTAAACTGACAATGAACTTAGTATATCAAATTGGAATCTTGTCCAAAAATAGAATACAATACGGTCTAACGAGGAATATGAACACGGTCAAATGATTCACGACCACGCAACATACCAAACAACAAAAGATCTGGAGACGTTTTATCGTATAAACGCTGATTCCTCAGTCGGTGTAGCACTGGTCACTCTGGATGTCTGATGTAATCTGTGCGCTGTTTTCACTTCTCTTTCCTCCGTTAGGCCTCTGATGCTGAATGATGGCAGCACTTCCATGCCCAAATATTCCCGGCAGTATTCCCTGGAGTCGTCTCCCGCTCTGTCGGTGCGTGTCGCTGGCTTGGCCTCGTGAAGGTTTGTTGGAGAATGTGACGGTTGTGTGTGTGTGCGTGTGTGTGTGCGTGTGTGTGTGCGTGTGTGTGCGTGTGTGTGTGCGTGTGTGTGTGTGTGTGTGCAGCCCGCAGACTCCACCTACACCCCGGCCTCTGCTCTGAAGACTGGCCCCATCATCTCCGATGTCACGGAACAGTCCTGCTCTTTACATACAGACGACTGGATTGAAGACAGGCACGTGTCACGTGACTTTATGTTGTTTGGTTAAAGTTATAAAGTCTGATTTTGCCAGTTTTAAGAAGGGTTGAGTATTGGAAAGAATAGAAAACAAACATCTTGGCTTGGAAATTGTTATATTGATGCTTTAGTGTTTGTTTGTTTGTTTGTTTGTTTTTTATATGAATCACGTGACACATGACGACTCATTAAATAGTTTTGTTTCATTTAGTTTTTTTTATATGTAGACTCATTTTATGAAGCTGTTTTACATTTTGTTCAGTTTCATTTAGTTTCTTTTTTAATAGACTCACTTTATTTAGTAAATTTAGCAATTTAGTATTTTGTTTCATTTCATTTTGTTGTTTTATATAGACTCATTTTATGAAGCTGTTTTATATTTCATTTTGTTTCATTTGTTCTTTTTATATAGAGTCGTCATGTATCACGTGACTTTTGGTTGTTCGGTGAAAGCGTTAACGTTTGATTCATGAGTTTTGAAAAGAAGATGAACCTAGCTTGACTCAGAAATGGTCATTTTGATGCTGTAATGTTCTATGTTGTGTGGCTTTTGAAATAAAAGCAAAATGTGTTTACCGAATATGCAGAACAAGCCCCTTGGTCCACATCAAAGAGGAGCCGTCTAGCCCCTCCCCCAGCGTGGAGGAGGTGTGTCCTGCAGAAGTGGAGGTGGACACTCCCCTTTCCCCCACCACCTTCATCAACTCCATCCTTCAGGACAGCGAGCCCGCGGTGGCCCCCAGTCCGGCTCTCGTCCCTCAGAAGTGCTTGAGCGTGGCCTGCTTGGACAAGTGAGTGACGAGCCAAGAGCCACGTGTGTGTGTTTCCTCCTTCTGTTAGGCTTCAACTGACAAAGACAACACTGCCTCTACTCGATGCTACGTCACGATTTACCTTCCTGCAGAATCAACGAAAGCAAACAGAGACTTGTATTAGTTTCTAATACAACATTTCTGCAGCATGAAGTTCACATTCCGAATTCAGAAATGATGTATATATTAATTATGCTGTCGACTCTGCTTGTTTGGGCCTCCGGTTAGTCGGGGCAGCCGCTTTATTGGGACAAATCCTAAAGTCGCAAAACAAACCGTATCTCTTGTTAGCGCAAATTTGCGCCGCTTTATTGGGGCAAAGTGGAGGGAGAATGAGGAAATGTTGCCAAAAAGCGCCAGCGTTTAACGAAGTGAAGCGCGAAAACTAAATAAATGGCAGGTGGTTCCGTGTCTGTATTATCAGGATTATGGACCGGACAGTGTAAGAGTCCCGTTCTTTGGCCCAACGGCGGTTCAACACTCAATTGTTTTTGTGTAGAAACTCAAATGTTTAGTCCATCAGGCACGCTGTTAAATCAGGGCACGCAGAAATGACTACAGACGAAAAGCAGGGCCAAGAATACAATGAAGTAATAATGAATACGATCAAATGATTCACGACCTCACATTGCTGTTGGCACGCCTGTTTTTCCTGTAAATAAGTCGGCACTTGATAAGTCGGTTTCTGATCAATTGCGGCACGATTTCCCGATGAATCAGTCTGTGAAGACAACGCCACTTTACTGGGCCAAAATGGTCGTGTCCCAATTAAGCTGAATCGACTTTATATAATAATATAATATATACGTTTTTCAAAAAGCGTCTTAAGTTTTAATTGTTGAGGTCATCACAGTCACCATTTACTTTTGTTGTCTTTTGGACTATAAGGCGCACCATAAACAAACATATTTTTACTTTAAACACATATGACACGAATGATATGGAGCACGACACGTGTCAAAATAATTTGGAAAGAGAATTTTATTGAAAACGTTCACATTTAAATATCTCTTTTTTTTTTAACTGCTGTGTTTTAAACACACTAATACATTTTATCGCTAACAGCGAGACCTGATCAGTCCTTCAATCAAAGGAAAGCTGAAAAAGAAAGAAAGCTGCTAAATTTGTTGGAGAATGTTCCATCAATATCTCCATCACATGCTCTGGCAAACATGTACTGTGCATATGTTGTTGTTGTTGTTGTTGTTGTTACTGTTATTGTATGTGTTGTTGTTGTTGTTATTATCATTATTAGTATGGTAGCAGTACTATTTTTATGTAAAAAAAAAAAAAAGGCTAAAATCTAACAAATCTCACAGAGGTTAGATTTGAATTATTTTAATGATATTGATTTGCTTATAATGTAAAGTTTCTCTCACGCCTTTAACCCTTCAAAGATACGTGTCAGACTTGACGCACAAGAGGTTTGAAACCTCATGATTCAGATTGTAACGTACAGTCGTTTACTGACCTCTAGTGGACTGGCGTGGCATTGACATAGAACTTTACTGGTTCACAAATATTGACTTAAACAACATTTAAGTCGACCAAATGTTATCGTGCCGCATAGAAAAATGATCAAAACCTGCTGTGTTTGTGCTCTTCACACAGGCACAGAACACACAGTTTGTTGACAAGAGAAACAAAAGCTCTATAGAATAAATGCAAAATAAACACTGCAACATAAACACGACAATCAGTTCTGTGTTTAAACAAAAATGACATGTAGTATTTTTAGAATAGCTTTTATGTGCTGGCTCTTTTCACTTTTGTTTTGTCATGAACAGGCCATTTAAAGTTAAAGTGAGTTTGTCAACATGGCCACTAGGGACCATATCCAAATAGTTTTCTGCATTTAACCCTTTGTATAAGCCATATGTTTGGATGAGTACAAATATTCATTTTCAGGGATGATTTTGTTCAAATGTTTTTTCTAAAGCATTGACCTGGGAATGTTTTAAAGCTTTAATTGTCTAGTTTAGGAGCTCACTTAGAATTATTGACCCACCCGCGCTCTTTGAAAACCTTTGGTGTTTTTCTGAATGTATGGATCAGATTAGTGATAAAAATTTCAAACGTAAATTTCGAAGACACATTTGATTTCCTACTTTTCGCCTGTAATCTTACTTTTAGGGTTCGAAACGTTTTTTTTCCGGTTCAGATTTCTTAATTTGTTTCAGATTTCTGCGTTTTGACTTTGCCACTAGTTTCACGTGGGGGTGGGGCTTACTCTGATTGGCTAGAGAAAGTGATTGGCAGCGGTTGACTAGGAAGTGGGGGAGGAGCTGCATCTGTTTAGCGTCAGTTTACAGGGACTTAAATTAAAAAGAAATTAAAAAAATGTCATGAATAATTAAGATGAACATAATTAGATCTCCAGGTGGCAGCAATTAGTCGCTACAGGGTGTTTCCATTACAGTTACCACTAGATGAGCTGCTCCAAGTTTGAAAAAATCATTTTTAATTCAAATTAAAAAAAACATTTGTAGTCTAGAGAAGTCTAGGCGGGAGAACAATAACATTTATACTCAAATTTCTCTGAGAAGGGTTGTGTGGAAAATTTTTGTCTTAGAATAATAATCTAATCTAAAATAAGAATAATAATCTTAGAATAATAATCTAATCTAAAATAATATATTTTGGCTTTCTTACTTATTTTTAAGAGATCTATCATGTAGAATCGAAAACTTTTTAAGCTTTTTTTAAAGGGTTAAGCAAACGCAAACAAATGAAGCGAACAAAAAAAATCTGAACCGAAAATTAAAAGTTTCGCACGAAAACGTGAAAATTGCAAGCGTGGGAAAAATTGTAAAATGTGACACATTTTTGTTGGTTTTTTGAAAGAAAAAAAAAAAAAAGCTTGATTTTTTTTGCCCTAATCTGATTCCGTATGAATGGGGGAGTGGCCTGTGAATGTGTGTAGCGCCCCCTGCTGCCTCCAGTGCCATGTTGTGTTTCTGTCTTTTCAGTTATCCTCAGATGTCTGAGATCTCTCGCCTTTTCTCCAGCTCCTCCACCCAGTCCCGACATCTCAGGCCTCACATCGGGTCAGCATTCTAGTCCAGCGAGCCGTCCCCAGAAAGCCCCATGCTGTGCCAGATCCGATGGAGCAACTCTTTAGGAATCAATAATGGACATAAGGGAAATAATTATAGCAAGAGTGGGAGCCCCGCCCCCTATGACATCACCATCGTCACAGTTGCGGTCTTTCTGGGGACCGGCCTGTCTGGCTTTCTCTTGGCAGTGTGTCTGAATGCTTTAATTTGCTTTGAGCGTTTCTCCCCTTTTTTTCTCCTTCGGAAGGAAGTTGACGAGTGTTCTGAGAAGCAAAGCCAAGTTGACGTTCTCTGTGTCTCCCGTTCTGCAGGACCGAGCTGTCGGACCATCTAGAAACCATCGACAGTGGACTGGAAAACCTGCAGCAGATCCTCAACGCTCAGTCCATTAACTTTGACACCTCGCCGCTTTTCGACGTAATTATTCTTTTAAATTCAGTAAAAGCCTGTTAGAACTTCACCTGACTGATCGTTCTCCTATTAGGATTGTTTCAGAGGAACATCAATAACGTTCGGGGGGCAATTTGACCCATGGGACTTTTATTATGCATATAGGTGTCAGAAACCAAAAAAGTCCCCCAAAACAGTGTGTGTGTGTGTGTGTGTGTGTGTGTGTGTGTGTGTGTGTGTGTGTGTGAGTGTGAGACAGCGCTGTATTATGTCTCATTGTTGCAAAGAAACTAATAGTATTTGATCTTTAGCTTCCATTTTGTCTGAAGGATCAAATTGACCCGAACACTATCATTGTAAGAAAAACATGTAGCGGGTGGTTACAATTATGTGAACAGAACCATTTTTTGTTTATATGTAGATTACACTAACTAAGACGAGCAGGAGAAGTGAACAAATACATTAGTATTTTTATTTTTTTTTCCTTTTAACACGGGTCGATTTGACCCGAATTGAATTTTTGTACTATAAACATGTAGCGCAAAGTTACAAATATGAATTGAACTGAACTGTCATATTTTTTTACATGATGATTACATCAAATAAGCCAAGCATGAGAAGTTTCAAAGTGAAAAAATACTTTTGAATTACACTATCCAGATAGTGTAATATTGTAGTTGGCTTTGTGATGCATTTTTGTAAATATTCATTTCATATTGTAAATATTTCATTTTTGTAAACATTCATTGTATTTATTATTCAAGTGAGCACACATCGTTAGGATGCACAAATGCAAATTAAAAAGGACTTCAAAATATTGTCTATGTAATACTTATTGTACTCCAAATCCCACGATTGTGTAAATGCATATTAGAATTACCCAATGAATTAAACTGCAAAATGTGTATCTGCTAAACAGAAATATATTTTTTATAATTAATTAATTGTATTGAAAACAGTATTGATTTGTATATTAAGCACAGTAGTTTGAATGTAAGCGTGTGTGGTGTGTGTGTGTGTGTGTGTGTGTGTGTGTGTGTGTGTGTGAATGTTGTTGTGTTTCTGTAAGGCGACCTTGAAAGGCCCCAATAAATAACAAAATTGAAAGAATTATTATTATTATTATTATTATTGAAATAAGACAATATAATAAATGAAGTATAACGAAAGTGTCAAACGTAACAAAAGCTGTTTTTGGTTGACAAGTGATTCACAAGTGAAGTAACGTTTCTCAATAAAAATTCCAGTCATCGCAGCTTAAATGTGTTCAAACGGATATATGTAAAATAGTAATATTCAGAATTTGTAAATTATAGTAACATGTTTAATTGCCAATGTGTCTATTTATTTAGGTTAGTTGATTCTGTTTTTTTTTTTGTAAATGTGTTTTAAGAAATGTTCTTTATGTTTGTCAGATTTTCTCATCTCCCTCTTTTGACGTGGACTTGGACAATCTGGCGAGTGTAAGTGTGTTAAACTCATAATCCTGACAATTGTGAATTTGTGATGTATCACTCCATACAGAATTTTCTTTTCTTTAGTGGATTCTCTTTTCTTTAGTGGATTCTGGAATGTTTTTTGTGATGGTAATTTACATTTAAAATATTCAGCAAATTTAACCTTTTATGTTTACAGTATTTATGTAAAATCATTATTTTCTCAATGAGATACAGATTTCAGGAGTTAAATGACAAATTATGCAGGATCCCAAAAGACTTTTACTGATTTTGCAGACAATTTAGCGATTGCAGAGTTGCAGAAAAACTACAAGGACCGATTATAAATAATATTATATAGATATTGAAAAAATTGCACTGTAGCATAAAAGTGCTGCTGTTCTACAAAAAATTCTTTCATTAGAATATCTATAGTTGTAAACACACATGAAACCTTTGGGTCATTAATATAATGTGCATTCATATTAAAAGCTAATATTATTGGTGTTCAGAAACTCATCAAGTCCTCTTGGTGGCTTTTTGCATCTAAATTCAAATGAAGATAATTGAGAAACTGATATCCACTTGAACCGAAACATTAATGCCTGTGTTGTTTGTGCACTACTAATGTTATATAAAGCCACTTACGAAGGACTCTGTTAACAAAAATTTCTTTTTACGAAGAGCGTTGTTAAGAAAATTTCGTCTCTTTTTACGAAATTAGGTAGCACTTTAATATAACTACACCTTATTTAGCATTAATATAATACTTAGTAACACATTTGTTAATGATGGACATCTAATGAAAAAGCTGCTTAGTCATTGTTAAGTAATAGTTAACAACACATGAAGATACGGTTACCTCATACTGTAATTCATGAAGCGTTCAGAAGCTAGTTAATAGTTAGTTACTAGTTAGTTAAGGTTTTCTGTGACCTCTTTTAAAGTGAAAGCTGGTTTATTAATGTATTAATTAAGAAAGGGTCTCGTGTCCTGTTGAGCTGTGGAAGTCAAATTCAAACCAAAGATCATAACCAAAGACGCAGAGATACAGAACAGAATTGATGTATTACGACTGTTACACTGTAAACAAAAACAAAATCACAGAAAAGAAATATGGCTCACGTAAATATTACAGTGCGATTTAAAAATCTGGAATGATGAATAAATGCACCACATGTCATTCCACACGCTACTTTCCGCGCTGGGGTCGGCTTTACTAGCACGAGTCTGCGCGGCTTTACGATCTTAGCTGGATTCTGGCACAGTACCGAACCGAAGCGAAGCGACAGTCCCGAGGCCTGTACTATGAAGCGGGTTGAACAAAGTCGGGCTTCGAAGATTAGTTTCGAGTTGACAAAACCACACCTACGCAATCAGGCTTTATTGGTCCCATGAAGCGGCGTAACAACTGTCTCTGTCGACTCAGGCTTTGATCGTCAGGCTAAGATTAGGTCACGCGCGTGCACATAAAAGAGTGACGTCTGCACTGAACAACCAATCGCGTTTGAAATGTAGAGAAGGCAGTCCGTATATTTCTCCGTATATTTCCTAGGAGCAGGAAATAATTCATAAGTACTACGAGATTTCAAGCACGCAGTAACACGGTCTCTGCGGCCAAAGCAAGAGAAGTTTGCTGGAGAAAAATTGCAGATTGCGTCAATGCGTGCGTAATTTAGATCTAGATACATATACATGTCCTCGGATTTTAATGAATGCATTATGTATATGTATATTTGGTGACCAGACTTTTCAACCCAGGTCGTTTGACCCCCGGGGCTTTGGACCCGGACGATTGATCCTTAGGACTATTGGACACTCGGATGGTTAGACCCGTGACAATTAGACCCGAGTTTCATCACGCGGCTTATTAAGAATCATATGTTCATGCCTGTGCGAGCTAGAAATTTGACAAGCGTGAGTAAAAACCCATTCGGATCGAAGTTCGTTTTTCGCGACGATTTTCATCCACGGGATCGCACGGAATCGGTCCTGATCGGCCCGCGGCGCGCAGCCGCTTTGCTTAAATAGCTTTCCAAATTGCCGATACTTTTTTTATCCCATAAGCGTGTGGTGAAATACACAAAGCATGCTAAAGAACAGTCCAAACAACAAGAGATATATTAACACATTTTTTCTGTTTCCACTGATTTTTCGCGCGGAAATTTTTTTCCACTATTTGCGGTACAGTAAGTGCGTGACTTCTACGTGTAACATTTGTCATGTGTGGCTCGAGAAGTTCGCAAAGATGTGCGATTCCGTCAGCAGAAAATCTATATCTTTCATATAGATATGCATCAGGGAAAGCCAAGGGATTTTGCCGGTCCCTAAACACTCTTTCTCTGCAAAGTGCTCGTCGAACAATTTGTGCGCCAATATCCACAGGATTTGCAAGAAAAGGCCAAGCCATTGTAACAGACACGGAAACTTACTTGCGTCACATGTCGCTTTACTCGCACCTAATTGGTCAGTTATCAGTCTGCGATCTCAAATCCAGAACATAGCCTGCCCCGGAGCAGGTTAGCTGTGTAGCATCAGTTACTATGGCGATGAACACCGATCACAGCTGAGCTACTTTCATAGCACCCAAAACCTAGGATT
>MU204349.1:14112145-14125083 GCA_017309775.1 Paedocypris sp. Pulau Singkep
AGTTATCAGTCTGCGATCTCAAATCCAGAACATAGCCTGCCCCGGAGCAGGTTAGCTGTGTAGCATCAGTTACTATGGCGATGAACACCGATCACAGCTGAGCTACTTTCATAGCACCCAAAACCTAGGATTGGCACAAACTAACCCTAAACTTACCTGGCTAGCCAACTAATCCAGCTTCATAGTACAGGCCTCTGGTACCGGATGACTGATGTTGTTGTTGACGCATTGAAACGCAAACTTTTTCCAGTTTTGGTGACGTAGCTAAAACGGGATTGATTGGTCAAATATAAACAAGGGGGAAAATATAAATAAGAAAAATATATAAAAAAAAAAAAGAGATGGATTTGAGTGTGCGAGTTTGCGTGTCTTTTGAAAACCTTTAATGCACCACTGTTTTAAAAAAAAATATTTTAATTGCATGCAATGATCCCGTATAGACCGGTCGGGTTTATTAATGGTGAGGCGTCAAGAAGAAAATCATTCAAACTAGACGCGAAAAAGTGTCAAATGCAGCACCGCGTTACACTACCGTCCTCCACTGTTACTCCGCTTTAGTGCTGTTTGTAATGTGTAAACCGTTTCTTTTTGTTGCGCCAGCATTTAAAATGCACCGTATTTTTCGTCATTCGTCATTATTCGTTTCGTGTGGACTATAATATACAGTGAGCCATGTTTCATTATCTTTGGTTTTGTAAAAGTATTAATAAATGGATTGTGTTCTATATAGGTGTCTTGGTTTTGATCTTTTCACAGCTGGGTTTTCTTCAACATTACTTAATACTTAATAAACCATAGACAGCTTTCACTTCAGAGGAGGTCACAGAAAACCTTAACTAAATATTAACTAGTTGTTAACTAGCTTCTGAACTCTTCATGAATTACAGTACTGAGGTAACCATATCTTCATGCGTTGTTAAGTATTAACAATGACTAAGCAGCTTGTTCGTGAGCTTATTCATTAGATGTTCATCATTAACAAACTACTGTTATTAATTATGTATAATTATTAGTAAGTTAATATTAAGTTAAGTATGTCACGCCTTATTCATACTTTGTTAACAATTAATAGTTTTTATTCATGCTTAGTTAATGCTAAAAAAAAAGGTGTTGTTATTATAAAATGCTACCCGAAATTATTTCACTCTATGATAGGCCAAATGTTGTAGTAATGTTAAGCGAGTTTTTTTTTTATTCTTCAAGTATGTTAGTAAACAAAATACTTTTACAGAAGTAACTTGGTCACTGGAATATTACTTCCGGAACCGTCAACACGTCACACAGGTTGAGCTGACGTCACTTTTGACAAAACTGCACCATTTTGTTGTGAAACACCCAGTGGCAGAGAATGGCACTGCAGGTCGAGTTGTTAAACACAGAGTAATTAAGACTTCCAGATGTTTGTTTTTCAAAAACAAAATGACAGAAATAAGATGTTCAGAACAGTGTCTGTGCCGCTTTATTACATTTACGCACAAAAGTACAACCCAAGTGAGACGCTCGGCTAACATCCTGCTGATCCGGCCAATCTCAGCTGTCCAGAGACTCAAGATGGCGATTGTAACTTTTTTTTTTTATCACAGTTATTAAGGTATTTCATCGTAGTATCAGTTTGTCGGGAGCGATTATCAGATTTACATTCAAATCACGACCCATTTTACAACATTTCCTTTTTACGAATCTGCTGTCAGTCTGAATGAATGTTGTTGCCTCATCAGATCCAGGACCTTCTGTCTCCAGAACCAGCGAAAGAAGCCCAAACCTCCACTGATGCTCAGGCCTCAGGTATCTGCGGGTTATTTCTCCTGTGTGTGTGTGTGTGTGTGTGACGTGTGTGTGACGTGACGTGTGTGTGTGTGTGTGTGTCAGGGAAGCAGCTGGTGCAGTACCAGGCTCAGCCCGCCAGCGACCTGCCCGTCTTCCTGGAAGGACACGCCTGCTTCCAGCCAGAGGTGGATGAAGACCCCACCATCTCCTTCCTCAACTTCCAGACGTCTGTTCCAGAAGACCCTGCACTGTCGTAGACCCCAATCAGAGAATCGCTGTAGTTTTTAATACAACTTTCTTTTTTATTTTTCCGTCATTTATTCACCATGCAAATGCGCGATTACCGCTAGCGTCGTTCACTTCCTGTCAGGCGTGTAAGAAGAAAAGAAAAAAAACACTTGGAAAAAAACCGCAATGGAGGACCACTGTATTCTAGTGAGTTCTGTGGAAGTGTGTTATTCTAGAAATACCGGAAGACAGATTTCAATCTCACTGTTATTTGTAGTCAGAACATTATTATTATTAGGAAAATGTTTGTAAAATCCACTTGTTACAAAGCCATCTCTGTTTGTGCGGCGTTCCGAAAGTTCCGATGGGAATGTTGATTTTGGCACCAGATCTTCGTCGTTTGCTTGACCTTCTCACCGAAATGCACTCGGCTTAGTTTGACTCTGTGTTGTATTTTTTTAGTGAGGTAGAATGATTTCAGCTCAAACGACAGAGAACGAGACGTTTCGGCTTCTTTATTGGGTTTTAGACGGACGCCATCATCGTTCGGGCACGTTTGGTCTGTCAAGGTTTGCGCTTGAATATTGCGGAGAAGACGGCGTGTAGGGCGTGGTCAATCTGACGTTTGTGCTCAAGGCGATTGGTTCTGTAGACGTTTAGGACGGTCGCTGCCATGAAGATGGTGGACTTGTGGTCGCCTCAAGTCCTGTTTGATAACCTTCATAGCCAGAGACATTATCAGAAAATAAATTATTTTATTACGCATGCGAACAACACTTTGTGTATTGATACGTTTGGAATAAAACGTTTTTGAGGCGATTCGAGTGGAGTTTGTTTTTCCGCCGAGGTCCGTGTCGCGGACTGGTCTGTTCCTCAGCAAAAGAGACCGACAGGTGAATGTGATGTTCAAAATAGATTGTTCATTTTAATGCAAAGATCATACACAATGTGTCATGGCGAATATCGGTCCGAATTCTTTTGAGAAAATCCGAAAAAAAAAAACGGTTGAGGAAATTGACTCCGGTTGAGATTTGGTTGTTTGAGGCTGCAAGGAAACTCAAGTTATTGTGTCTTCAGAATGCTTAAATAGTCAAACATCATCCACACGAATCAGAAGAGCTAAAGTCTAGTGGCTTGGCGGCCGCTTCCTCTGCCAGGCGGACTGCTCCGTACACTGGAAGCGGTAGCGTAGAAACCTCACGCGCGGCTTCATGTGGAAATCAGCAGGTATCTTCCAGTTCCACATTTTCTGCACCTTTCAGAAAGTGCGAGAGATCAGTTCACAGCGTGTGAGTGGAGCAGTCTAATCTGACCCACCTTCAGGACCCTGACCAGATGTGTGGTACTGTTCACCTGCTGATACTGGACCGAACAAGCAAAACCGAGAAAAGAGAAGAGCTGTTGAGCATCTGCACATCATCGCAGGATCATCTGCCTCAAATCAT
Source organism: Paedocypris sp. Pulau Singkep (assembly GCA_017309775.1). Taxonomy (NCBI): domain Eukaryota; kingdom Metazoa; phylum Chordata; class Actinopteri; order Cypriniformes; genus Paedocypris; species Paedocypris sp. Pulau Singkep. The sequence goes on from MU204349.1 coordinate 14,115,586, forward strand.
CCCGTATTTACAAAGGCAGAGAAAACCACTATGTCACTATCATTTTGATATTTCGTTGAAAAGAATCAATGGTCACCTTTTTTTTGGTTTTGCTGTTTAATTAAATAATAATAGTAATAATTATTTTTACTATTATTAGCAACGTATGAATAATAATGGTAATAATAATGTATAGTAATATAGTAATAATAATGGTATAGCATATCTACTGATATACGGCCGCTTCTCTTTTAGACGCCTTTCTCCAATAAACGCCTTCGGAAGCAATTAAACGACTATTCAACAGTGTTCTGTCCTCAAGGCAAGCAGACGTTATTCTGCAGAAATATGTGTGTATATATGATGTCATAAAATTCCGTTTTTTGGATAAGAGCCTGTCTCCATTAGAATATTTTTTTTTTACTATTGGAAGATGTAGGTAATAATAATAATAATGGCGTATTCATTTTACTAAAGGCTTTCAGTTAAAACATAAAGTAACTTTAAATATTAAAACGTGTAGTTGTACTTCAAACATACAATAAAACGTGAAAAAGCTTCAGCGAGTAAAACAATATAACATTTGTAACTTGAAACAATGAAAAATAATAGTAATTTTTTTTAACACAAACCTAAACTACAAAGTACTTTTTGGTATTTAAAATGCATGTTTCATGAATACTTCAATAATAATTAATAATCCTAGTGTGAAATGTTTTTGAATGACATGCCTTTTCATTTCTTGCTTTCACTCACTTTACAGAAGAGAGGGAAAAAAAGTTTTTTTGATGGACATTTTCTTCTTTAAAGACTTTTAAAATTGTAAATTTTTTCCCTAATTCGCATACTGGCTTAAGTTGTTCTGGAACTAAGAAAAGTGCTCTATAGATAAAGGTGAACTTTTGTAAAGAACTACCATGAAGCTTACCAGCGGTCTGCGTCTGTTCCGTGGCGGCGGGTCGGCCTGTCATCACAGTCACAATCATCATCTACTGGAACTCTCCGCACACTCGGCTCAACTTACTTGAATCCCCGAGAGTCGCTTGAGCTTCACCCAAGGCTGAAGAAACAAACACACGTCCAGAAGACAGTGTCTTTTATTCTGCTTTGTGCCTGTGGTGGTGTCACTCACCGGTTCCTGCGACGTCCGTCTGTGATGAAGCCGCATACGGATCGTCTGTCACTACAGTCACAGGGTTTCACCTTTAGCGTCAGGCTCAGAAACGTTACTAAGTTAAAGTTATTAATGAAAACGTTTATTATTGTTCATGGGCTCATTTGACTCGGGGCCTTTTATTATGCATGTAAGTGTCAGAAGCCAAAACGTTTGTGTGTGTGTGTGAGTGTGTGTGTGAGTGTGAGACAGTGGTGTATTATGTCTCATTGTTGCAAAGAAGCTAATAGTATTTGATCTTTCTGACTCTTTTTAACTTCCATTTTGTCTGAAGGGTCACATTGACTAGAACATTATCTTTGTGACAAAAACATGTAGCAGCGATTACAAATATGTCAACTGAACCATTTTTTGTGTAGTTTACACTAACTAAGACGAGCAGGAGAAGTTTCAAATACATTTTTTTATTCTAAGTATTTGTATTGAATATCTTAAGTATTCTGAGTATTTTTAAACTTAACACGCGTCAATTTGACCCTAACAGTACTTTTGTAGCATAAACATGTGGCGTGGTGTTACAAAATGGGTCAAATTGACCCGAACATAATAGGAAGTTTAAGTGTTTTGTTTTAACAAAGCCTAATGAAGCAAACTAGCCTCATGATACTAAATAATTAACTAGTCACAGAAACAAGATTGGAACTGTACAAGTCATTACCGTAGTTGTAACTAAGTTAGAAATATTGAGTACCGTTATATTGATATTATATTGAAAATACTGCATATTTTGAATTATTGTGTGTGTGTGTGTGTGTGTGTGGTGGTGGTGGGGGGGGGGGGTTACAAGTCAATAATTTGTCAAATAACTAGGAAAAAAATCTAAAAGGTATTTACATATAAGTAAAAAAGTAAAACTTACCTGTTTTAAAAATCATGTATTTTCTTATTTACAAAACAATTTAATAATTGAGATAATATGTTGTATATAATATGTTTTAAACATGCATAATGTTTATTATTATAATTATGTATCATTATTATTACTTATATACTTAATATTATTAAGTGTGAAAGTCAAATATACACATATTTATATATACACAATTTTCATATTTGTCTACAAGTACTTTTGTATGCATCCCACTGCTGTTTAGTAGTAATAGTCGTGTTGTGCACTTGTTAGATATCGTGTCATTTCATTGGCTTTTAAATCGAATCTCACCTGATAAGTCTGTCTGGAGTATGACGCTGTGTGTCTGCGAGGCGTCTGAGGAGTTCAGCCAAACGTTAAGACACCAAAAAAGTTGACAGATCGGTGAGGAAGACAGAGAAACTTGCCTGTGAATCCAGTCCCAGCCGCGAGTCCCAAATCTGCGTTTCAAACACACACACACACACACACACACATTTTACCTGTAAAATTTGTCCCTAAATGTAGCAGTAATATCCAGTAGAAAGGCTACAGTATTTAACCGTATTTTACCAAACAAGCAAAAGCAGAAAACAGTTTTACTGAGTAGAACTTTACCAGGTAAAGAAAAAATTTATTGTGCAGTACGCTCTATTTATTGCAATGTCTGTACATTTTACAGTAATTTACCGCAAAAATGCTTCAGCATTCAACAATGTTTTTTGAAAACCATAGAAATTACAATGGAGATCAGTAGTTTCCACTGTTTTATTAACAGTACTTTAATACATTTATAGACATATTATTTAATAGAGTGCATTGTACACATTCCTTATCCACAAAATTATTTTTTTAAAGCCTTTTATTCTAGGTCTTTGGGCCTTTTTTTCACAACACACCCCTAAATTGTAACTTGAGAAATGTGGTAAAATGTACCTTAAAAAATAATTGTCACCTTACAGAAAATGTCACCTCACATGAGGGACATTATAACACACGTCTTTATCAATTTAGTTTAAATTGAAAAAAAAATTTGTTTTATCATTATTATTAACATTATCAGACCGTATCTGCGCTCCATCTTTCCCCCCCACGTCAAGTGCTGGGAGGAAAGAAGACCCCCCTCCCACAGACGGATCGAGGCGCAGGCTCTGGCTAGTGCCTCCCGGGCCGGTGAGAGGCCGGTTGGGGCTCTGCTGGACTTTCCGCCTCATGGCCAGAAGTCAGCATTCTCAAGGATTACACCGGGGAGACCCCCGTCAGAGCGCCGGCCTCCCCAGACCCCGGTCTTGGGAACCCCACGGCTTCGTTGATCCCCCTCAGACGGTACTTAAGCGAGTGGTGCGCCCTCCCTCGTCCGTCTCTGTGGGTGATCCGAACTGTGAGACTTGGCTATGCACTGCAGTTTGCCCGCCGGCCGCCGGCCGCCGGCCTCCGTGTGGGATCTAGAGACACACTCGAATTATGGGCTGAGGTCTCCTCGGTGCTAGCGAAGGGCAAGGAGCGGGTTCTACCGGTTCCCAAGAAGACCGGCGGTATGCGTCCCATCTTGGATCTGAGATCCCTGAACAGATACCTACACAAGTTCTCATTCACGATGGTGACTCAGAGTTCAACCCCAGGATTGGTTCGCCGCTATTGACCTTCAGGACGCGTACTTTCACGTCTCGATTCTGCCTCGACACAAGCCTTTTTTGTGCTTTTCGTTCGAGGGCCGTGCGTATCAGTACAAGGTCCTGCCCTTCGGCATCTCCCTGTCGCCGCGTGTCTTTACGAAGATAGCGCAGGACGCCCTCTCTCCACTGAGAGCGCGCGGCTTTCGGATCCTGAACTACCTAGACGACTGGCTTCTGTTAGCCAGTTCGCAGAGTCAGTTGGTCGCACAAAGGAATAAACTGCTCGAGCACGTAGGTGTGAATCCGTGTCAATCGAGGGAAGAGTACTCTGACCACATGTCAGCAGATCTCTTTTCTCGGGCTCGACCTGGACTCCGTTCAGTTCAACATCCGGAGTCAACTGGAGAAGTTCACCCCCGGTTCTCGGGTTCCGTGCAAACTCTTCCGTAATAATAATCCGCCTCCACGGTGACTCCGCTAGGCAGACTGCACATGCGGCCCCTTCAGTTCTGGATCCGGGACAAGGTCCCAAGTCGAGCCTGGCGGCTGGGGAGACATCGGGTCCTAGTCACACCTTAAGGTCACGTATCACGTCCGTAAGATGGCTTGCCCGCTGAACGTGAGAGCCCACTCTTCCAGGAGTGTGGCCTCATCGGTCGCGGTGGCAAGAGGAGTCTCTCTAGCAGACATCTGTAGAGCTGCTGGCTGGGCTACACAAAAAACCATTCGGTTCTACGAACTGGATAAGGCGTCGGTATCCACGCAGATACACTCTACAGTGGAGGGCAATACTGACACGGTGTAATCCTGTGGAGCTAACCCCGGTCTTGAGGCCAGTCTCCGTTTCTTGTGTTCTTCTACCCTCAAGATAGGCTAAAGACACGTCCAGTCCGCTCAGCACACTAGGGGTTGTTGGACTATGCTCTCCTCCCTCTCCCGAGCTTTACTCTGTCCGCGACAGACTCTGGACTTTCTTTGAAGAGTGGCGTCTCGCACCAACTCAACGCAACACTTCGCACTGTTGAGGTGTTCTATGTCGACCCTGGCGAGGTTCTCCGCTGTTCAGGATATGCCGCTGGAAGTCTGCGTTTGCCCGACCGGCTTCAATCAGCAAAAGGCATTGCATGATGCACGCGCCGCCTTTTATACCACCTGATCTGGTTCAAAGGTGACATGCAAATTCATGCAGCCCTGAACTTGACCGTTTTTTGGCCAGTTGTAAAAGATTTGAGACACGGATAGCTAGCCATCCGATATCCCATAGTCAGGTAACTGACTGACGTCTCGTTCCCTGACCTATTCAGGGAACAGAGGTTACGCAAGTAACCATAGACGTTTTTTTATTGTAAAATAAACAGTACATTTTTTTCGTAGTATAGACAGTTATGAATTGTAAAAAATTCAATTTCTCAACCGTATATATACAATACTCTGATACAATTTTGTTCAACCAATAACATTGCAACCTTACATTTTACAATAAAGTTCTGGCAACCAGAATTGCCAGTTTTTTACCGTAAAATAAACAGTAAATTTTATTCACAGTATAGACAGTTATGAATAGTAAAAAACACAATTTCTATAAAACTGTATACAGTACTGTGGGTGCAATTCCTTACAACCAATAACATTGCAACCATACTTTTTACAGCACTGTGTGAGCTATCAAACAAAAATCCCGCCTTACCTGTGTAGTTTGGCATTCCGTCCGTCACTGCTAACTGTCCGTGTCCTGGAAGAATCAAAGCAGCGTGAGAAGTGATGTACATTCAGGTCTGTCTAGCCATCGCTGGCTCTCACCAGTCTGGTCCGTCTGCCCTCCGGTGACAAGTCCTGCCAACGCACCTGGCCACAGCAACAGCAACGTGCTCACACTCTTTCATTTAGTTTGTGTGACTGTTTGTTCAAACCTGCCATGTCTGTTTGTGCGCTCCCGCCAGTGATGCCGTCTACACCTGGAGTAAAGCCACGTGTTAATGCGAACGGCTGTTAACATTGACCCGAGTGAAGTGATAACTAACCTGTTGGATCTGCAAAAGGACTGACGGTGTGGACACTTGTGTCCAAGCTGCCCACTGAAATAAAAAACAAAAATTGAAATAAATGCGTATAGTGTGTTTTCTTGAAAGACCCTTTTAAGGTTGAAGTCCAAAAGACCACGATGAGACCATATATTTGTTGTGAGCATCATATGTTACATAATTAATAAGAACTTTTACTTTTATTATCCTGCCGTTTTTAGTTGAAAATTTAAATGTTGTCATTAACCAATTAAATATAGATTATCAAGCCCAATCGCTTTTATTGGGGTAGAATGAAAGTTACTATTGTTTAAAATATGAAACCTGTGGAATGTATATGTACAGCATAATACCAAAAGTATTCGGTCACCTGCCTTGAACTTAAGTGCCTTGCCATTCCTAACCCGAAAGGTTCAATATGATGTCGGTATGTCCACCTGCTGCAGCTATTACAGCTTCAACTCTTCAGGGAAGGCTGTCCACAAGATTGAGTAGTGTGTTTGTAGGAATTATTGACCATTCTTCTAAAAGCGAGGTGACACGTTGGTCGAGAAGGCCTGGCACTCAGTCTCCACCCTAATTCATCCCAAAAGTGTTTTATAGGGTTGAGGTCTTGAAAGCCATGTTCCTGAAAAACCAGAGTTTGCAAACTCTGGTGTCATCTGTTGCCTGGCGTGACCGTATCAAGTACACAATCGGCATTGAGCCGCTCCAACGTTTTTGGCAGTCATATGTATCCAATTAACTATTGGTTATAAACTACCAAACAAAACGCAATCATAAAATCAACCAGGACTGTCAGTTTGGTGAAGGTAATAAAGCATATGGAGACAAGTTGCCCTCTTTCCCCAGCCCTCTTTGCCATCAACCTAAGACAAAATGCAAGTGTCAAGGGTCTTCGCAGCTTTCCCTTTAAAAACCTCTAACCCTTGCAACTGGTTACTGGTTTTGTAAAGAACCTGTTCACATACCCCGGTTTAACTATGCCCGGATCCAATTGCAGCTATTTAAATTAAATTTTGCAGAGTTAATTTCAAAACTCAAAAGTAACATAGAAATTTGATAGTCCTGTCCCTCTCCATGATCGTCCACACCATTTTAGGTCGTTAAAATGGTCTCTCTTCCCAGATTTCTGTATATCTGTCAGAATATTTCAACATTTCTCAATTCAGGTTTTTTTTTTTTTTTCAGGAATTGGACTTTGTGCTTAAATTAGTTGTGGTCCAGTGGTAGGGAACATGGGGGACAGGTTTGAATCCCCCTACGGCTGGTTCTGCAACTAAGTGTCTATACAGGTAAGACACTGAACTCCTTCGGGAGCCATAGCTTAGGCTGCCTGGGTTTGTGTGTGTTCACTTCACCCTGTGTATGTGCACTTCTCTTGGATGGGTTAAAAGCAGAGCACTATTTCGATATGGTCCCTAGGGCCATATTGACAATCTCACTCACTTTACTTTATGAGGTTCTGTCGCTTCTACTAACCTTCACCACAGTTTTTAAATTCTATTAGATTTTAGTTGGTAAAGTGAGGGAGATATGGCTACAAGGGGCCGTAGCAATCCAGTGAAGTACACAGTGAACACACACAAACCCGGAGCAGTGGGCAGGATTAGGTAGCAGTAGTTATCGAACCCACCATACCGGGATCAGAACCTGCAACGCCTGAGTGGCAGGTCCAACTCCTTAGCGCTGGACCACAACTGCCACCAAACTGGTGAGAATTATTTTCAATGTCTTCATCCGAAATATCATCTTATATCTGTTTCTATAGAAAGAGAGACGGATGGGATAGGTAGGCATATCGAGAGAAAGCCACTGGCCTGTGTCTGGATGAGAACTAGCTGTGTACTGGTCACCTGTAGGAACAATGGTTACATGTTAGATGTGAGGAAAACAATTCACTTTAGTTATTACATTTTGTTTGGTGAAGTGTTTTACATAATTTAAGTGTATACACACATACAGGCACACATATTATACACTCGCCGGTCACACTTTATTAGGTACTGTACACTTTTCAAGAACCAAGTTTTTGCCTTCAAACCTCATTTTGCCCTAACTGAACTGAACTGCCTTCATCCTTCATGGCATATATTCACCAAGGTACTGGAATCATTCATCTGATATGTCATGATAGCATCTCACAGCTGAACCAAATTCTGAACCTGCCAGACCAGGCAACTGAATCAGACCAGGCAACATCGTCCAATCTTCAATTGTCCAATTTTTCCGAGCCTTCACAAATTCTAACTGCGGTTTTCAATGTAACAGGGGTGGCACCTTGTGTGGTCTTCTGCTGTGGTCGGCTTCAAGGTTTGTAAGTGTTGTGTGTTCTGAGATGCTCTTCTGCGTTCATAGTGACTGGCTATTTGAGTTATGGTGGCCTTTTACTGATCTCAAACCAGTCTGGCTATTCCCCTTTGATCTCTGGCATCAACAAGGCATGTGTGCTCAGAGAACGATCAACACTGAATATTTTCTGTTTTAACCCGAGAGCAGAATGCAAAGTTTCTGAAATTTGTGATGTTCCAGTCACAAATCTCGGATTGAAAAGACGGCAGATCGTCTTGACCACGTCTTCACGTCTATCTTCAAGTTGCTGCCATGCGATTGGTTGAATAAAAATTTGTGTTAGTGACCAGATGGACAGGTGTAGCAGATAAGGTGGCTATTTACAGTACAGTACTTATTCAAAGTTGTCTGTATTCAAACGAAAACCTGAAGATTGCAAGCTAAAAATAAACACTAAAGTAAATGGGCATTATCGTTAGTTTCTTAAAAATGTATTCTTGATAATTTTGCCGCTAATCTGATTCCACAGATCTTCAGAACGACAAGCACTGTAAAAAGAACACATTAGCTGATAGTGTTGAACATTTCTTGTCTATTTGCTAGTATAGAATACGTAAGCACATTATTATTCACAAGTATGTTTGTGTGTGTGTGTGTGTGTGTGTGTGTGTGTGTGTGTGCGTGTGTGTGTGTGTGTGTGTGTAGGAAACGTACCATGAGGAAAAGTGCTTGTACTAGAAGGCTCTCCTGTAAACGTAACATGAGGCTTTTATATTGTTATTTTTTTAAAATAATTGTTTTTTTTCTTTTTCGCCATCTTTACCTTTTTGTATATCTGCCACCGGTTTGTGTCGGCCGTTGCCTGCAGAAGTGACAGATTAGTTAAGAAGATCAGATTCCTACAGAAAACTGTCAATAATATTTTCATGGCATTAAGCCATTTTAGTGCATTATGTGTGTTGCACTATATCTCCAGTATAGTACCTGTTTACAGACATTTACAAATCACCATGAAACTAGTCGTTTTAAACACATAGAAAAAAATATTCCAGATGTGACAATATATGGGATTTAATTTCATTTTTTTTTTTTTTTTTTTTTCAAATAAAACATACCGTTTGTGTCTGATGAGTCTGCGCCGTTGTCTGATCCATTATCTAGACCCAAGAAAAAGTTTGATTTCACTTATTTATTTCAAACTCAGTGTCTTAACCGTTCTTGATGTTTGGGACAATTTGACCCGTTTTCAAATTTTAAAATAATTGAAAAAATACTTACAAGTATTTTTACTTTTTTACTTTTAAGTACTTAAAAGTATTTTTTTTCCTTTGAATCTTCTGCTTGGCTTATTTAGTGTAATCATCATATAAATAAATTAGGGCTGAAAAAGTTAACTCACGTAATTCATTTTAAGTGCTTAATCGCGTCTTTTTTTTTACCGCTGCAGTTTTTTCACTTTCGGTTTGGTGAAAATGCAATGAATAGACCCAGAGAGCCGAGCTAGTGTCACCAGGTGTGGCTCATTATGATCAGAAGCTCAGAGTGACAAGAATAGACCCAGAGAGC
>MU204349.1:14129011-14158064 GCA_017309775.1 Paedocypris sp. Pulau Singkep
CTCTCTCTCTCTCTCTCTCTCTCTCTCTCTCTCTCTCTCTCTCTCTCTCTCTCTCTCTCTCTCTCTCTCTCTCTCTCTCTCTCTCTCTCTCTCTCTCTCTCTCTCTCTCTCTCTCTCTCTCTCTCTCTCTCTCTCTCTCTCTCTCTCTCTCTCTCTCTCTCTCTCTCTCTCTCTCTCTCTCCCTCTCTTGGAATCTGACCAATCACAGGGCGAGACATACAGGGAGTTTTGACCTTTCTGTTATCTTCACATGGGTTTCGTCTGGGCCTTCGATTCCCACTCACAATTCAGGAGAATGGAAATGGAAACATTGACTTCATATATGTGTGAGACAGTGAATGTGAGTGTCTGTGTGTCCCGCTCTGTGATTGGTCAGCCACGAGAGGTTGTGTCCTGCATTCAGGACCACAGTTGGGATTGGCTGTAGCTCTTGATGACACAGAAATAGAAAAGCGGATTAGAAAAGTAGCTGAATGGATTGATGTTTCTAAAGCCACAGTGATTAGTTTTTTTTTTCATGGATGGATGGATGTATGGAGAGATAGAGACAGACAGACAGGTAGTTAGGTAGGTAGGTAGGTAGGTAGGTAGATATATATATATATAGAAAGATAGATAGATAGATAGATAGATAGATAGATAGATAGATAGATAGATAGATAGATAGATAGATAGATAGATAGATAGAATATTTGTCTCACAAGTGAGAAATGTACAAATGTTGTTGTTGTTATTGATGTTGTGGTGTTGTTGAAGACACATTTACGTAATAATGTATTTTTAATTATCTGACTTTTTAAAAGTTTTATTTATGCTCCTCATTACAGCAGCAATATTTTTGATATTATTTAGTAGATGTGTAATTGTTGAGTAGTGACAATAGTATATAATAACTGTACCTGCTCCATCTGTCTGGGACGAGCTTGTCAGGAAATGATCAAAACCTGATTAATGATGAGAAAAGACATTGCGTTTGAGCGGCTATGGTGGCGATAATCATGACATTTCACTGGAAGAAGAAGGTGTTCTTCACCTGTAAATCCTAGTTCTCCTCCGTTAAGAAGGTGCTTGTGGCCGTTCCCTAAGAGCAGAAGCAGGACAAGTCAACACAATGCTTACCATACGTAATAAAGCCATTATAACAGTCAGTGGGGTTTTTAGGCATGTGGATAAGGGGAAGCCATTTTTTCAGGTTTAGGCGTGTTTACTAAAGGAGTCACGCACAGAAAATGTGAGAAAAGTTTCTAAAAAAAACGAATCCAGTGGCCACACTAAACTAAGTCAAGGGTGGTAAAGAAAGAATAAAGGGGAAAATTAGCAAAATATAAAGGTATGCAACAGCATTCACTATATCCATGTCAATGTATTCATACAATTCATATTTTATCTCTCTTTTTTATTGTATTTTATTGTTTTTGTATTCTTGTTTTTTTATTGCTTTTAATTTCTTCCGTTTGCTAACGAGCCGTTGGCCATCACTTCTGGGCTGAGCCACAGAACCGTAACATAGTGTTCCTCATAAACGAAGAAAAACTGTATGTGCTTTACATATGCTTTAATATATCTTAATAAATGTTTTCAAAATACATATATCCAATATATGGGACATTTAAAATGTGTTTTTAACACATACATGCTGTTAGCAGTTTCATATAAAGCTTAAAGAAGACAGAAAGATATGAAAAATATGAACATATATTTAAATATATTCAGCCGAATAGTAGAAAGAGAATACACTTTATATGTAAATATATTACCTTAACGTAATACACACATTTTTATGTTCAAAACATATTTACATTTTTTTTCTTCCAATTATTTCATATAAATGCATTTTACACTGCGTCAGATTTTAGTTTCAGTTTTTGTTTTTTATGGGGTGTTTTATGCTATATAGTGTGGTTTCACAGTTTATTAATATATCAGAATATCAGTTCACAGAATATTTAATATATGTTTTATTTTAGTGCGCAATACTGTCAATGTTGACATTGTGTGCTTAAAACTGTAAAAAGAAAAAACTAATTCTGTTCGGGGGGGTGTTATTATCACAATTATAACATTATAATAACAATGACAAAAATAACTTTGTAAAAACTGGGCACTCACCATTCGACTCAACGTCCGGGATTTCTGTAGAGTTACGACACAGACGACAGGTTAAATTCATCTGTTTAGCCAGAGCACTGCGAATGATCTCAGTGTGTTACCTGGAGGCTCTATCTGAGATCCATCATGAGTCGGTTCTTCTGCTCGGAGGAAACAAGTGTTCAGATAAGAGAGAATCACAGGACAGATAATGTCAGAAACAAATCCCTCACCGCTCTCATACAGCGAGCCGTCTGCATGCGACGTGATTGCCTCAGATCCTAAACACACACACACACACACACACACACACACACACGTACGTTGAATTGGTCATTGAAAGATTTAAGTCTTTCTTTGAGGCTTTGTATCATAATTATAAATCAGTCAGGTGTTTCGTCATGACCGAGAGTGCAGGTCTCTGTCGAAGGGAGTTGTCCGGAAGCTGGATCCAGGAGTAATGCATGAGCCGACACCGTGTTAGAGGTTTAACACGTGTTTATTTTGCCATTCAATGCATTACTCAATCACAGTCAGGAAATGCGTATCTATCAATTTGCTAAATGCGTGATATCAACAGGAAGCGAGATTTGTCAGAGGACTGACTTACACACGTGGTCTCTATTCAATAACAAAAAATAGACGTTGCTATGGTGATACGTAATCAGGTCTCCATTCGGCCTTCAACATGATCTCAACACGAGGAGAGTAAGAATAGCATTATTATACACTAATTATACGTTTTATAGAATAAATATTATTTTTGGTCAATCATAAATTAATATAAGTTCTGAGTTTGAGTTTTGAGTTATTTTAAGAAGCTTTTCCCAGTTTTAAATGTCTCAAATCACATCATGCAAATCTTTAAAAGAATTTATCCCTTTTTATTCATTTGATTGTCTGGTTATTGGTGTTAATTAAATTACTATGATTATAACAAGAAAGTATTAATACATATATTACAAATAGTCAAACAAATGTCAGGATTTCTTAGTTCAAAAGTTTCTTAATCTTTGACACAGATTTTAGCTTCAAGCTCGGCCTGTCCTTGGTGTCTGACAGAGACTTGGAGATGTTGCAGTTTACCTGAATTAGGATTTACGTCAGGATCAGAATATCTTGTATAAGAATCTCCCCACACATACACAGAGAAGAAGAAGTCAAAAAAAATATTGACTTTTAATCGATTAAATACAATATTTTGTTCGACCATTTTTAAATACTGAAGTGTTTCATTTCTATATTAGGAAATATAACATTGTAAATAAAGTTTCTTGTTTCTCCACTTTTTTTTTTGGTGTTTTTGAGCCTATGTTCAGTATAAGAAAATACGTAATATCTTTTACTACTTTTACTCAAGTCTTTTTGGAATTGGTGACTTGTAACATGTAATGGAGTCATTTTTACAGTAAGATATCATACTTTTACTCAAGTATGGTTTTCAGGTACTCTGAACCTATGCTTTTCGAAAATTTGAAACTTGTGCATAAATATGACACTGTTAAGTGACGACAGATTTGATTTTTTTTTTTCAGTACTTGGATTTTTTGCATATTTGACTGTATTGTCCAATTAAGAGAGGCTAATGTAATTTAAACACAATAGTTACAAAATAATTCCATATTATGTATTATTGCATAATAAATTAGGGTTATTTTAAATTCGCTGTGATTCAGCAGCTGATCTAGACACTCGTGCTGTTATGGATTGATTGTTCTTCATACCCTCGTGTTGCGACTGGCTCTCTGAAGAAAGGAGGAGCGTCTGACCAGCTGAAGGTCGACCTGCGGACATCTGTCCTGGTGACCCTTCACCTGCTGATGACACAATTGACACAGTTGATGCTTTAGGAGAGTTCTGAGTTTTTGCCATTTCATCACATGAAAACAAGTGAGTAATCTGGACAGTATTTTTATGGAACCAGATTAGTGCCGAAAATATAAAACGTAAAGTTCAAAAAGAAAAATTTGTGTGTAAAAAAACAGTTTTTTTCTTACAATCTTCAATGTTTTAATTAAACGCTCACGTTTTTGCTTTAAACTTTTTTTTCGCTTTGGATTTTTCTAGGTTTTTTTCGTTTGGATTTCTGGCCCAAGTTTCATGGGGTGGGGTGTTACTCTGATGGACTAGTGAGAATTTGATTGACAAATAAAACGCATTATTATAGTTGTTGTTGTTGTTGTTATTATTATATATTATTATTATTAATAATAATGAAAATTATGATAAAATGTTCCGCTTTTTGGAAAAACACTTATAATTCCTCCTTCCTTCCTAAACTCCTCCTTCCTGTCAATCACATTCTCACCGTGAATTCAGCTGTCAATCACAATCTCACCAACCAATCAGAGTAAGCCCCTCCCCACGTGAAACTTGGGCCAGAAAACCAAAGCGGAAAAAAAGAAGATTGCAAGCAAAAAAAAAAAAAACATGTGAAGAATTTTCCAAGCAATATGCGGGTATTTTTTAAGACTGAAACTCTATAATGAATTATTATAGAATTGTAATATACTCGTACTGCAAAATCTGCAATGATGTATGTTTTAGTGCAGCGTACGCATTTATGTGCTATTGTATTCCTGTGTACGTTGCTTTTCTTCCACCACTTACATATGGTCTTTCTCATTTGTGGGACAAATAAAGGCTATAACTATCTGTGTCTGTCTGACTGTCTCTATGTTGGTTTGTCTGTCTCTCTGTATATTCAATAAAACATTTTGGAGTATTTTTCCGATGTGTGAAATAGAAATTAATCTTTGAGGTGTTTCTCTCTCTTATAATAAGAACGAGTAAAACATTAAGCTGATCAAAAGCACAGATGTGGCTCACAAAGTGTCTGACAAGTCACAAAGGAGTTTCCTGTTCTTCAGTTTGCTAATCCACGTCTTACCAACAAAAATGGACACAGAGTGAACGGCTCCATCGGCGCCTGCAACAAACATGCAAACTTCAGCCACCTCAATTTCTGTACATCAAACCATCTTTTCATTAAATTACACCATTATACGTTTATATTACCAGGAACTTTTGATCCTAAGCCTGCATTGGCACCTGCTCCTCCAGTCCCACCTGAAACAAAACCATTCCCTGTGATTCAATCTATATTACATGAAACTGACTCCAGAGTTTGGTTTAGTTCAATTTTAATATTTAGTGTTTTGTCAAAAAAAATCATATTCAACTTTTGTGTTGTTTTTGTTGTTGCTTTGGTATAACAGTGAGAAATAATTATCAACAATAACTGAAACTTTATTAATTCCTCAGTGGGGAAATGTGTCTATGCATTTGACTCATCTTAACAGTGAACACAGACTGACCCGGAGCAGTGGGCAGCACCCGGGGGGGGGCATGTGGGGGTCAGTGTCTCGCCTAAAGACACTCTTGCTAGCGCGGAGTTCAAGATTCTAGATTCTAGAAAAAAACTTCTTTCATCCTCGGCGGGAAATTGAATTTGAAATCACCGACCTCTGAAACGCTAAGTCCAAATCCCTACCACTGGACGAATAAACACAACAATATTATACTATAACTTTGATTCAAACTTAACGTCTGTAGTACTGCCTTTTTTCACCTCAGGAATATCTCAAAGCTGCGTCACATGCTCTCCCGACCGGATGCACAAAGCGTTTATCACATCACGGTTAGATTACTGTAATGGTCTTCTGGGAGGTTCTCCTGCTAAACTAATAGATAAACTTCAGTTAGTTCAGAATGCAGCTGCTAGATTACTCACCAGAACTAAAAAGTATAGTCATATTAGTCCAGTGTTAATGTGGCTACACGGGTTACCTGTTAAATATCGCATCCAGTTTAAAATTCTCTTTATCACTTATAAAGCACTAAACGGTTTAGCTCCTCTATATCTCAGTGAGCTCATCACTTACTATGAGCCTACACGACTGCTGCGCTCTCAAAACTCTGGCCAGCTTAAAATACTGCAAATCTCTAAAATCTATAAGGGAGGAAGATCCTTTGCATATTTAGCACCCAAATTATGGAATGCTCTGCCTAGTCCAATTCGAGACTCAGTGAGTCAATTTAAGTCTAGATTGAAGACGCGTCTCTTCAAAGAAGCATATATTGACCTGTTATAATAACTTACAGAAAAAGTTAATATAATCGCATAGAAAGGCTGCCTAGTTAGTGCTCGGAACCAAATCACACTTGCACTTCCTAAAACTGTCCAAATCTTCTCCTTATCTTCTTTCTCCTCTCCTGAGCGCAGAGTGCCATACGACCGCAATCTCCTAGGAGCTTCGGGTTCATCTTTTCTATGATGCCTCCTGGACCTCTGTAGTCCTGAAGACACTGTGGAGAAATAGAGGCGCCTCTTTCCCCACTGAGAAGGGGAAACACCTTCAGGAATCATCATTAAAATGGCGCGGAACAACCAACGCACTGATTGTGTAGTGTTAGAATGCCGGAGGAGACTGGCACCAGTGAGCCGGGTTCTCCCCAGGGTTTTTTCCTCGTTAAAAAGGTTTTTTACCTGGCCACTGTTGCGTATGTGCTTGCTCACTGCTCTTCGTCATTGTCATAGTCATAGTGATATTCATAGCCATTTACTTAACACCAACAATCCAGACGATCAAATGAATAAAAAGCAACAATTCTCTTACATATTCACACGTGCGCTTTGAGACAGTTAAGACTGTGAAAAGCTCCTTACAAATGCTCAGAACTTGAACTTCTAGTGGTTTTTCTTTTAATTGCAGATGCCCTGTCTTGTTCATAAAAAAAACAAAAAATAATAACCTAAAACTGGCAGTGGTCACGTTGCCACGGACTACATTTCCCATGATTCCGGTTCCCTGTGTTTGCCAGTTTAGATGTAGTCACGTGGTTCATTTGTATCAGCTGTTGTCCTTTGTACCTCGTTTGTACCATTATTTAATTTTCACCTGTTCTTGTGTTCATTGTCGGTCAATGACGTTGCACCAGTCTGTTCCTGAGTTTAGTGTGAGTGTTTGTCTTTGTTTTACTAGCAAAAGCCTGTTTTATGTCACCACGGTCCCTGGCTCTGCATTCTCTGAGAGGATCGTGACAGCAGTATTGTTTAGACTTTTTGTTGTGCAGATTATTTGTGAACTTC
The DNA here is from genome assembly GCA_017309775.1 of Paedocypris sp. Pulau Singkep. NCBI lineage: Eukaryota > Metazoa > Chordata > Actinopteri > Cypriniformes > Paedocypris > Paedocypris sp. Pulau Singkep. The sequence goes on from MU204349.1 coordinate 14,136,192, forward strand.
AATTCAAACACAAAGTCCCTTCTAATTGCCATTGAAACTAATTAAAGTCGAACATTCCCTGTCCAATCAGAAGGTCTGAAAATGATCAGTATCAGCATCTCAAAATCAGATTGGTTGAAGAAGCAGTGTCTCTACAGCGACAGAGAAATGTAATCGGAAGGCGGAGCTGATTTTGGTTTACCTGCTTGGTAACAAATGATGGCTGAGACGTGATTGGTCATGAACGCTTTAAAATGAAAATAATTGTCTGCAAGTGCCGCAACTGTCTAAAAAGCAATCGAATTGGGCAGAGTTCTTCCATAAATATTCATGGGCACATTTTCATAACATCTGTTTGTAATTCAATTATTTTGAGGCCTTTAGAGAAGACATAGAAGGCCCTAACGCCCTGACCCTGTTAAACACCAAAAGAACACATGTTCCTCTTGTCCTCCGTGAGAGTTTTGTTTTCCTAGCCACTGTTGCATTCTTCAGTCGCTCACTGGTGACATTTGTAGCCAATGTCATAGAACAACAGATAAAACTCAACAACGGCTGTAGGTTGAGAATAGCTGCTTTGGGACAATCTCCAGTTGGGGAAAAGCTCAAAATAAATAAACTGAACTTTACCTTAAACTTGTAATTGATATTATTATTTTATAAATGATTAAATATTAATTCTGTAATTCAATTCTTTTTAGGCCTTCATTGAAGACTTTGAAGGCCCTGACGCCCCTGTTAAACAAACACCACAAGAACACATGTTCTCTTGTACTTGTACGTAATAATGTTTTTTTCTAAATAATTGTTGTATAACGAGTCATTGGCTTTTTATGCTCGAGAAAGATGTTTGCACCTCACCTGGTCGAGCGATTTCGCTTTTGGATCCTTCTTGTCCCCCATAACTTGCACCTGCAGGAAATGAGAATAAATACTGGGATTAGGCTGTAAAGTGAAAAAGGAATCAGTTTTAACACTGATACCGTCTGATCAAAGTACCATGAGAACTGGAGTCGGATGGGCGAGAGTGGCCGTCTCTACCGTTGCTTCCTGTAACTCACACACAAGCAGCACTGAGAGACCATTATACCGCCAGTAACTCAATACTGCGATCCGCCTCCCAGACCACTGCATTTCTCTGATTAGTAAATGTCACGTGGCCGATCGGACGCCGGGCCGATAGTTACCGTTTGCACCGTTTGACGCAGTGCTGCTTGACGCTGAAACGACAAAATATTTCCTTTCTGGTCAGACAAAAGATGAGCGTTCAAGTCGAGCGTTCCCCCGGACGGATCAGGATCACACTTACAGACTTGGCCGCTGTGTGTGCCACCATTGGGTTTCTGACCTGGGAAATGAGACCAAAGGTTTTGTCAAAAGATGCATTGGACGTGGGATTGTGAAAGAGGGAGGCCATTGAGCGCGAAACAAATTCACCTTTCACCACCGGCCATGGGAGTCTCATGCACGTCTTTTCGGGTTATCGAGTAGAGTTTGCTTACCGTTTGGGGACTCGCCCACGACGGAACTGGCAGCAGTCGAACCTTGGAGAGAAACAGCCATTCAGTGAAAGCACGGTCCCGAGTCACTGGCCGAAACTTGCCCTCCCTGAGCTACAGGCCTGGACGTCCCACCGTTATTAATAAGAGGAACTGAAATCCCCTCATACCTGATCCCTAAACCAGATTAAGTACTGACTGACTGGGAGCAGTGTGCACCCAGTGAACTACTCCCCAGTGCTGGGTTACGTCCCAGTGCGGTGTTCTCGGCCTCCAGCTCTAAAGAGGATTAGCTTCACCTTACCCGAGCCTTTGGGTGCTGCTGTGGCCTGGTGCGATCCAGCTCCTTTGGGGAAACAGAGAGGAGCAAGATGGAGACTCTTAAGATGGGGAGAGATCACTTCTCACCAGTCAATCAATCAGCTTTCGTTCACTTAGCTTCATGGCACAAACTCTCGTCTCCCAGTTCTTACTCCCCAGAGCACAACTCCTTTTAAACATGCGGGACTGAGACGTATTATTATGACATTTGTGTTATTAGGGTTAGGGTTAGGTCAATCCGGTATTTAACGGTTTCCTTTGATTTGTAGTTTTATATTAGCAGTTACACTGTTTAGTATAAGACCGGATGTTTGTAAAAATGCTGAAAAGTGAGATGTCTTTGTCTTGGCCACAAAATAAATGTTTTATAACCTTTAAAGCCACGGTCAATCAAACAGTCCGGTTAGCATATATTTAAGTATATTTAAAGTATATTTTTATATACATTTTAAGTAATTTACAATCTTGCACAAAAGGTTGTAAAACAAATTGCTTTGAAAATGTGAATTGAGTATGAATCTAATGTAATGTCACACATCACACAGCAACATGCATACATGGATTTACTCGCACTTATTTGCATTTATTGTAACGACATTTTATGATGTTATTTAATCCAGTAGCAGGGTTTCAAACATGGAACTTTTTTGTGTTCGTTTTTATTTTATAATTGTGAGAAAAGTGGTGCCTATATGTCAGGACGTGACGTGTGCACTGCATACACATTCTTGACAATTCTTGAAAATAGACAATAAATCTTGTTTTCTTACAAGATAAATTAACTATGTTAGGATTAAGAGTGAGAGATTACTTTTTATTTTTGTTTACTTTGTAGGGGAGTTGTGGTACAGTGGTAGAGGACTTGGACTGGATGTCCAAAAGGTCGCCGGTTCGAATCCCCCCTACGACTAGTTATACAACTAAGTGTCCTTGGGCAAGACACTGAACCCCACATGCCCCCCGGGCGCCCCACTGTGTGGCTGCCCACTGCTCCGAGTTCGTGTCTGATCGGATGGGTTAAATGCAGAGAAAAAATTTCCCCACTGAGGGACTAATAAAGGTTCAATTATTATTATTATTATTATTATTATTATTATTATTATAATAATAAGAACAAGAAGTGAAATGCAGAAACAAATCTATCATGTAACTAGATTTTTTTTGTCTTGTTTGAAGTCATCCTTCCAAGTAAAATTTCTTCACCACAGATATTTTTACTTGATTACATTTTTTTACTAATTTTCATGTTTATTTTTTCACGTGGATTTTTTGCAGTGTGTTTTTCAATTTCAATTGTTGATGTGTCTGTGGCTTTTTACTGATAAAATCAACTCGTGACACTTACTTAATAAAGTCCTTGTAACAATGTCCATGAACTTTTTTTTTAATTGGCATTTTTACGTCAAACGTTTTGCTGTAATTCTAGTACATGTGTTTTGCTTAAACTCAAACATTTTACGTTATCTTGAAACGTGTGCATCTTTAAATGAGGAGAATAAATGTGTATTGTATTATCAATACAACTTTTACAACGCGTTTAATAAACAATGACTGAATAAATCCATGTCAGCTTGCAGCTTATGGATTGTTAAACTCTTAATTCTACATTTATGAGAGTTCATGTGAGTATTAGAGGTATTTTGCAGTGGTGGCGAGTTGTGAACTTATCACCCACCCTTCATATGCTGACCTTTGGAGTCATCATCATCTGTGAAGAAAAGGGAAAAGCCACTCAGTTTATAGACTGGAGTTCTATCCGATCAGATCCACAGATGATCCACAGATGAGAGATGAGCCACTGATCTCCATCCACATGAGTGAATGTCTTTAGATGGGTTTTAGGAAGTGGTTTTAGGTGGGAGATTGGGGTCTTGGTTTGAAGCAGTTTAATGGTGTTTGTTTAAGGGTTTGTATCTCGCACTCGCTCAGCTTTGCATTTAGCATACAAGGCCTAGGAAGCTCATTTTGCCAGTAATAATAAGCGACCCTGTGTGGTTGAGGTCAAGCCCTAGATGACCTCAGAAAAAGAGCTGATGAAAGACCTTTATCCCCTACCCTCTTCCTCCTCAGACAGCTCTTCTTCACCCTCCTCTGCCTCAAAGTCGCTCTCCTCTGGCTCCTTGTCTGGATGGAGTGAAGGTGTTGAGTGTTAAAGAGGAGATTTGCGGTTGTGATTACGGCCCTTGGGAAGAGAGGTCGTACCTTCAACAGGAGCCGGTGATACGGTGGACGCCAGCAGCACGACAGCCATTGAAGCAATTACAAGATTCCTGTCAAAGCAGAGCGATAAGATTCCAGCATCAGAGCGGGATTTACAGGCATCCCGAAGGGGGAAAAAAGAGTGCTCACTGTGAAAAATTCACGTGAATAAATTGGAAAATTAGTAAAAAAAAAAAAACCCTCAAATTGAGTAAAATGATCGGCCAGTGGGGTGAGAAAATTGTACTTGGGTAGACAAATTGAAACAAGACCAATTTTCTTGAAACAAGCAAATCATTTTTTCTTAATTCTAAAATAGTAATTTGAATTGAATTGAATTGAAAAATCCTTTATTAGTCCCACAGCGGGGAAATTTCACGTCACGACAGCAACAACAAATCCAAACAAATTTTAATAATTTATCTTGTCCGAGAAAAAACTAGATTTCTAGGGTAATTTCGAGATCTTTTATTTTGGCTTGTCAAGAATTCATTGTGTGCAGTGCACACACACTGCAAAAATGAACATGAAAAACAGAAAAATAAAACCAAAACAAAATTAGTGAAAAAGTCAAGTATCTGCCAATGAGGTGAGAAAATTTTACTTGTTAAGACAAACTTGTTAAAACAAGTCCTATTTTCTTAAAACAAGCAAATTAATCTTTTACTCTTAATTCTAAGATAGTTAATTGATCTTGTCCGAGAAAAAAAAACAAGATTTATAGGGTAATTTCAAGATCTTTTGGCTTGTCAAGAAATTACTTTTTGCAGTGCAGTGTATGTTTTTTTTTTTTATTGATCTATTTGTTTCTTTATGTTTTCATTAATGTATTAATTAATCTATTAATTTATGTTTGTGAACTAAGATTAAAATTAAACACTTGATTATCATCATACTTGTGTATGATGGTGAAATATTAGATATTTTCAAAATTATCCATAAATATTTACTGTGGACTCCTGTTAATTGGGACGCGATCATTTTTCACCAAAAAGCGGCACAAATTTACTTTATGAGATTTTAGGATTTGTCCCAATAAAGCAGCTGTTCCTTTAACCGACGGCCCAATAAGTGTAGTCGACTGTATTAATAAGTTTATACACTAATTATGTTAAAAATAAAAAAGGTTTATTTTTTTGGATGATATAACTGTCATTTGCAATATTTAATCGGCCAACAGTTAGTCCAGAGAAGCTTAAAAAAACAAAATAAAAAAGAATTACATAATCATGCAACCAATAATCAATCATTTTTCACGTTTCAGTCCAAAATATTTTAACCCCGAGTATTGCAGCTGTAATTGGAAGCAACTCAATACCTTCTGAGAGTCAAACCCTTTAGCATTGCTGACTCCAGCTCCAGGGATCAAACCGCAGATCAGTTGCTTTATTCATGTCACCATACCCAAATAAAACTCATAGCGGACGAAATAAAGGCACATTTTATTGTGAATACATGCAATATTTGTTTGGACAGAGGTGTAAAGTAATTGAGTAAATTGATTTTGTTACTTTACTTCAGTATGTTTTTGCTACTTTGTACTTGAGTAGCAAAAATAAACGCAACTTTTACTTTCTACTCCACTATATTTGTAATTGAATATCTGTACTCTTTACTCCACTACATTTGACTAGCTCGTTACATTGTGTGCGCAACAAGCCGGCTTAGATTTATATTGCTTTTAATTTCTTGGAGGAACGAGGCAATATCGCCATCTGCAGGATGCTGAAGGTAGTGGATGGTGTTTAGCAGCTAAATCATGCGAGTTGTGAATTAGAGCTGTGAATGTATTTTACTAATTTTGCTATATCATATAAAATGTACTAATCGGAATTTAATTTTACTACATTTTTTTCTTTGCACTTTTGCACTTTTTGTTCCTTTATCTACTTTGTTCTACCATTTTAAAAACATTAAGGTGTTCACGTTTGTTTCTGTATTAGAAAAAAAAAATCACAAATGGAGTTTGATTTCGCATTTCTTTTGCCTAAATTCAGTGCAAGTAAAACCCTTAAGTTCCTTTGAAATTGGATACGTTGCAACTTTGACTCAAATCTTTTTGAAACTGGTGACTTGTTACGTGTAATGGAGTCATTTTTTACAAACTATAAGCACTTTTACTCAAGTATTTCTGCCTGGTACTCTTTACACCTCTGCGTTTGGACAACAAATTCCCAAGCAGGCGTGATCAGGACAGAACACGGTGCTGCCGCGGCCCAGCATTGATTGATAATCATCAGTTGAGGAATGAATCTGACTTACCTTGACAGCATCTTTAGCAGAACTCGGAGTGGGAAACGCTGCAGCAGATGTAAAATAACCCGCAATCTTGCCTTTGACTTCCGTATGCTTGACTGGCCACCAAAATACATTTTATATCCTTCCAGCCCCCCATGTTGGCGAGGGGCAGGACTTGATGTGTAACCCCGGCCCACCGAGCATCTCACTTCCAGCTCCTGCCCTCACGGCCAGATCACAGCAGACTTTTCTGATGGAAGTGCTCGCTGTGGTGCGGGAGTGAAAAGATTCTTATATTTGTGCCATATTCGTCACCTCTGACACACACACACACACACACACACACACATACTCACAGTGGGGTCTTGCACAGTAAAGTAGCTCAGCCAGTGGAGGGCACAGCATCTCTAAACATCAGTCACACCCGTCGTCAAATCACTTGATGTTTTTTGTAACAACGTCGCCTTTTTTTTTTAACTGCTGCTATTTTATATTTTGCTATCTATTTTTTAACTAAGTCTTTCAAAGAATTGTTTAATTAAAGAAGTATTTAAAAGGATTTGCCTTCTATAATTTTTTAATAATAAATGTATATATATCTATATATTAGGGTTGGGCCGGTATCAGCGGTATCGGCGTTACCACGGCTAATTTTTTATCGCACGATAAAACAAAATCCCCCCCGCTATCCTCAAAGCGTGCATCGTTCATCCAAGTCGCAGCTGAATCTTCTGTGTCTTCTGAAATGGTGGCTTTCAAACACGGGCACATTTCGTCGCATCGAGTACCTCAGGATTCCTGCCACAAACGTCCCGTGTGAGAAATACCAGCCTCTGTTCCTCAGTTATTCCATTAAAAAATGTGATTCAATATAGATTGATGCGGATAAATCTCGAGAGAACAGTGAGATTAACATGTTCTAACATTAACGTGATATATGTAAATATTTGTATATATATATTTTTTTTTCGGTTTTATTTTATTTTATTTCATTCGTATCTAAATTGTATATCAACAATCTGCAATATTTTTCCAATCATATTCTTTATCTTTATTTATTGTTTACCATCGTGGCTGCTGCAAAATGTAAATTTCATATTGTTGGGACAAATAAAGGTATTCTTCTTTTTCTTTTTCTTCTTCTTCCTCTTCTTCTAATCTTTGTATGATATACGTATTGTATATATATTTGGATATTTACAATGTTTTGAAAATCTGTATGTGTTACATATATATATATATATATATATATAGAATAAATACAGAAAATAAAGAACTGTGCTTGAATATAATGTATTTAAAATTACATTTGTTTGTATTTATTGTATTTTAACACTTATTTAATACAGACACTTAATTTGAATAAAGTCATTTAAAAGTCAATAAAATAGCGTCAATGAAGAAGACAATGTTGTGACAACGTTTCATCATTTTACTTCATCACTGCAAAACATAAACAAAAAATCATCTGTGTTATTGTATTTGATTGATCACTTCTCAGTCTGCTCACTTTATACTTTACACTTGGTCACTTTTTACTTTTAACTTATTTTCTGGTCACTTTCTCTACTTGACATATTTGAATACACTTTGCTCATTTATTGCAGTGTTGAAGGGAAGCGATAGAAATTTGAACTTTGTCTGATGTACGCATGAGTGTTTCGAAGCAGATTCTTGTGTTACATGTGTGAAATGTGCAATATGTGTGTGTGTGTGGGGGGGGGGGCGCGCGTGTGTGCGTGTGTGTGTGTGTGTGTGTGTGTGACTATAATTACTTGTATTTTCCTTTCAAACACTTATTATTAATCAGATTCTTTAACATTGACGTATTGACAACGGACTGTCTTCCCTGAAAACCAGTTTGGGATTTTTCGACCGCTGTTTCTGGTCAATGTCTTCTCGTACTACCACCGCTGCTGGTCAGTCTCTTTCGCAGCGACACGTGTGACTGGCGACGGTTTGGCTGCAGATTGACGTCCAGCAGCTTCCCTCGGCCCTGAAGACTCGCTGCTTTAACACAACGGCCCTTTGTCCGGCGCCTGAAACCGCATCGCTGCTGAAGCCAACCTTGGGTGACCAGATTAGAGAAGCGGCTCCAGGATCTGACCAGCCGTGGTCTTGAGAAGGACAGCGGGGACGGTCCTGAGAGAAGGTGGTCACAGACGACCCGAGCGAGATGCCAACACTTCCGTTGAGATCTTTGAGATGTTTGCAACCACCGTGGCTGGTTATATAAGGAGCTGCAGCCTCACACACATGCTCCGTCAGACCCTGCTGCCTTCTCAGGTTCCCTCTTCATCCTCGGATCTGTTAGGACCTTTTGTCTCAGTGGTCACGAGCCGCCTCCTGAAGGAGCCATTCTGTTTAGAAACCCGATCGGGCTGAAATCACCGCAACACTGACTTCTGGGCTCTGCAAGCGTTCTGTAATGAATCGCCGTGGGTCACGTCTAATATGTGTTACAGCAGCTGGACAATAAACTCAATCTCATTTCCTGACGGACCTCTCGGTCTCTCAGTTGAAATATTTTGTCTAAACGAAGAGAAGTCAGATGAATTGATGGGAGTGAGTTTGTCAGTTTGGCCACTAAGGGCCACATCAAAATTGTGCGTTGCAATTGTGCGTGTGTCACTTCACAGGACGGCTAAAAGCAGAGCACAGTTTTGATTTCGATATGTTCGACAGATTGACTCACTATCTTGCTGTAATTTATATTTACATTTATTTTTATGTTCCAAGACCCCTGTGTAATTGTTTGGTCACCTTTTGGTTAAATTAAACTTGTGTTTCATAACAGCGTCAGTGAAGTTCTGATTCGAGGCGAATGGAGTCTGGAAAATTTGTGTGTCTGTGTGTCCTGCTCTGTGATTGGTTGGCCATCCATTAAGGGTGTGTCTCCCATCTTCAAGCCCAGAGTTGCTGAGATTGGCAGCACTTTTCTAGATGGGGCTTAAAGGAAACGTGAACATTTGCACAAAAGCGCTTCGCGAGATTTAAAAAAAAAAAAAAACAACACACATTTAAATTTACAGTTTGTGAGTCTAAATTGCCGCTAGTGGGCCGGTACTGGGATTCAAATCTACATCGCTTGACTGCTGGACCACAACTGCCACGTAATGAATAAATGAACAAATCCTCTAATTCTATTTACCAGGCTCCTTTTTTTCAGTACGCAGTCACAATAACCATGTCCTGTTAAACATATATCAACTGTTTTTGATTTAACAACACGGTGTGTTAAACTAAGCATTTGATTAAGTTTGATTTTCAGTAGCATTTCAAAAATCAAGCCGATGCAAATCAGACGACTCAGTGTTGTTACCATGACTAAAAAAGCAGTGAGAGTTTGGCGAGAAAGACGAGTGTGTGGACTAAGTTTTGGCTTCTGCTGAGACGTGTAAAGCGCACTCCTCCGTATCTCCTGGTGCTAATCGAAGCTTATGTTGCTGAAGAGCTGTCAGCTGAGCGTGTGGCTTCTCACCAGACCCGTTTGTGGCTAAAAGGTAGTTCTTTTCTCACAGATATCAGCCACTAGATCAGAGTGGATTGTTAAAGCTTCTTGCGCCTTAAATTAAAGGATAACATTTCTAAAGGCTCCTGGAGCCCTTCCGCCCGCCTTTCAGACTGTTAGGTAAGTGGGCCGTGGGGGAAGCTAATGCACCGCTAGGGTCAAGCTTCATTGGACAATTCCATTTTGCTTTTGATTTCATCGGTGAAGACACTGGGGTGATGGGCCATTTGCACACAGAGACCTATGAGTTACGCTTAGCCAAAAGTGCTTTGTTCCCAACTGTTTGGTAGCTTTTGTCTGAGCTGCACCCTCCTCTTCCTCCTCATCTTCTCGTTTATTAACCTCTGGGCCTGGTTTAGACCACCAAGTTTAGCTGAAAAGTAACGTGAGTCAGTATCATGGTCCATAAACCCTTAGGATACACGTGGAAACTTAACTCTTTCCTGTGGTAAGGGTCAAGGATTCTAGTCTCTGGTCAAGTTTTTAGAAGAAAAAAAAACCTCACCAACACAGGATAAGACGTCCTTTCTTTACTTAAACCATTGTAATTTGACCCATTCATAAGGCCATTTACAAAATCAGATAATGATTGAACTCTGAATGCAACTAGTTTTCCTCAGTTGTTTGATATTCGAGAATCTGAAGATTCAGATGTGATAATTAAAGTTCAGTCTTTGTTGAAGTTAAAAAAAAAAAAAAACAACAATAAAAAAAATGCAACAAAATATACTCTGTGCCCTCTCAACCCTGCCCCCTCAACACTACTCTCACTCTCAGACTTTCTCTTATAATTTCTACAGATCATCAAAAAGATTAGGTAGATTTTACAGTATGGCATGAGACAACCAATCAATCAATAGATCAATTAATCAATCAATCAAAATGTGTGTATATATAGATCTTACGGAGATGTAATAATAATAATAATAGTAATAGTAATGAGTATTTGTAAGGCGCTTTTCAAAGTTTTAACTGTATTAAAGCGCACATACATTCTGACAAATAGTGAGGTGAACAGATCAGTGACAACAGATCAACTCACAAGAGCAACTCCTCCATTTCAACTTTGCTAATACAAAAAGACGTATTACACACCTTGAAGGAGGATACAGACCCTGGACTGGTGGCCAACAGAATGCTAAATTATGCAGGGATTATTAAAACATCATAATCTAAAACATCATAATCTAATTCTTCTAAATACACCATGTACCTACAGTCCCCACTACAAAATGTCCATTGCTCTAAGAGTGTTTCAAAAGTGCTTTTGAAACAGAGCAAAAATTAAATTTAGCACAACGTTAGGTACATTTAAAGACATCGGTATTTTGTAGAGAGGCTAATCATTTTGTTCACAGTTGTACATAAATACATTGGTCTCACACAAGTCAAACACAAGGGCGGCACGGTGGTGCAGTGGGCAGCGCTGTCGCCTCACAGCAAGAAGGTTCTGATTGTGACTCGTGGTGTGGGTTCGAGGCCGGTCGGGGTCTTTCTGTGTGGAGTTTGCATGTTCTCCCCGTGTTTGTGTGGGTTTCCTCCGGGTGCTCCGGTTTCCCCTACAATGAGAAAAACATTTCAGGTTAATCTGGCCGTGTGAATTTGTGAGCGTGTGTGGTGTGTGTGTGCCCGAGTGAAGTGGACGCTGGCGCAGATTCACCGGGCAATTGGTATGTGTGAATGCTGTTGTGTTTCTGTGAGGTGACCTTGAGTGTCTTGAAAGGCGCCCATAAATAAAAAATTGAAGGAATTATTATTATTATTAATTATAAACACATTCACTCATAAAAATAATTTAGTATATACTACATATGAAATAAACCTTTAGTATTAAAGACAATCAGTCTCCTAGTTGAGGCCGTGGTTCTAAAATTCACCTTTCCCTTTCCAGGTTGGCACAGGTGAAGAGTTTGGTCACCTGAGAGTGACTTGGAGCACAGCCGTTTCTCCACCACATTGAGTTCCCTACAGGCCGGAGTGGTAAGCACAAACCTCTCCGAATCTGTCAGGAGGCCAAGGTGGCAGACCACTGCAGGACTGTTAGAAGGCCATGGCGGTTTAAATACAGTCACTCAAGACAGTACTCAAGGCAGTATTGTATCAGTACAGTATCACTCAAGACAAGTCCCAGGTTCAGGTAAAACAGGTCCAGACAAGACAGGTTTAAAGTGCTAGCTCAGGAAGATCAGAAGTAGACAAGACGGGTCCAGATTGTAGCTTAGGATCAGATGGTTTCTCAGACACCTCCTCAAGCAGGACTTGAAGGGGCAAGACAGGTTCAGGTTATAGCTCAGGATCAGACAGGATATGTCTATACAAGACAATTCCTAGTGCTAGCTAGGGATCAGATGGTATCTCAGATTTGTGCAGGACAGATGTAGATAAGAAAAGTCCCGGTTGTAGCTCAGGATGAAGGAGGATAAGTCTAGACAAGACCATTCTGGGGTCGACAATATAAATGGCCCGGTGGCCCGGACGGACTTTTATAACCAACCGGGGCACCATATCGGTCCAACTGCTGGCCCGGTGGGGCCAGTAAAAATGACTCGATAAAAAAAATTACATTTCTCATTATTTACCTGCATTTCTGTTAAATCCCTCGCTAACTAACTACCGCTAACACGTTATGTGATTCGATTCCCTGGAAAAACTGCACAATTTTTTTAATGACATGAAAGTCGGCTTGGATATTTTTTGCGATTAACGCGCATCGACCTGGGCCAGTGGTTTTGATAGTCGGGCCAGTGAACTTCAAAAGTTACTGGGCCAGAGGGCCAGTGTAAAATTTCCCTTATTGTCTACCCCTGCCATTCCTGGTACTAGCTAGGGATCAGACGGTATCTCAGGTACAGGTTGTAGCTCAGGAACAGACGGTATCTCAGACTTGGGCAGATCAGGTATAGGCAAGACACGTCGTGGTTGTAGCTCAGGATCAGGCAGAATAGGTCTAAGCAAGACCATCTCTGGTGTTAGCTAGGGATCAGATGGTATCTCAGGTTTATGCAGGACAGATGTAGATAAGACAAGTCCCGGTTGTAGCTCAGGATGAAGCAGGATAGGTATAGACAAGACCATTCCTGGTAATAGCTAGGGATCAGATGGTATCTCAGGTACAGGTTGTAGCTCAGGAACAGACCTATCTCAGACTTGGGCAAATCAGGTATACGCAAGACAGGTCCAGGTTGAAGCTCAGGTGTCATCTCAGAAGTCAGAAAGAACATTATTGCCAGGTTCTAAAAAGAGCACTTTATGGAACTTGGAATGTGTCTTGGTGTAAATGGTGCTTCACGACATACAGACAGAACATTGCACAGACAGAACCATGACATAAAGTGACAGTGCACATCAGGGGAAGGGGAGATATAAACATATAACAAAAACATAAATAAATATAAACAAATTTAAACAAATTCTATACAGTGTTTGAGGTGTGTGTGTGGGGGGGGGGGTCAGCTGGGGGGAGTTTGGACACAGTTCAATAGGTTGACTGCGGTGGGGAAGAAGCTGTTTCGGTGGCGTGAGGTTCTGATCATGATGGTCCGGAGCCTCTTGCCTGAGGGGAGGGGATGAAAGTGTTTGTGACCGGGGTGTGAGGGGTCGGCCACTATCCTGGCTGCCCGTTTCCGAGTCCTGGAGGTGTGCAGCTCTTGGATTGATGGAAGGCGACAGCCAATGACCTTCTCTGCAGAGTGTATAACACGCTGCAGCTTAGCTTTGTCTCTGGCCGTGGTGCCAGCAAACCAGATTGAGATGGAAGATGTGAGCACTGATTCTATGATGGCAGTGTAGAAGTTCACTAGCATCTTTACGGGGAGGCAGAACTTCTTCAGCTGCCTCAGGAAGTACATCCTCTGCCGAGCCTTCTTAGTGATGGAGCTGATGTTCCGCTCCCACTTGAGGTCCTGGGTGATGATGGTGCCTAGGAAATGGAAGGACTCCACAGAGGTCACTGAGTTGTCACAGAGGATGATATGGAGGAGGGGGGCTGGGTTCTTTCTGAAGTCCACTGTCATCTCCACTGTCTTCAGAGTGTTAAGGTCCAGGTTGTTAGAGCTGCACCATGACATCAAACTGGCTATCATGCTCCTGTAGGCTAACTCGTCTCCATCAGAGATGAGGCCAATGATGGTGGTGTCATCAGCAAACTTCAGGAGCTTGACAGACTGATGATCAGACGTGCAGCTGTTTGTATACAGGTAGAACAGCTTTGAGATATTCCTAAGGTGAAAAAAGGCAGTTTTACAGACGTTGTGCACGTGACTTTCAAAAGAGAGTTTGCTATCTAAAATGACACTTAAGCTTTTCACTTTTGGTGAGGATTAGATTTCAAGCCCGTTAAGATTCATACTGTATTCAGTATAACGTCCAGACGCTAAAGAGTTTGCTCAATTTCTTATTGACAAAGTATCAACAATTAGCAATCAGTTCTCTAATCTGATCTCTCCGCAATATACATCACCTGCTGCAGATACTGCATCATTTCAAACTTTTTCGCCTCTCTCAAACGAGGACGTCTCCAAAATCCTTATATCTAGTCGACCTACCACTTGTCCAAACGATCCAACTCCATCTGATCTCATGCAGTCAATCTCTTCAGCTGTTCTTCCAACTCTTACTAAGATCCTTAACATCTCTCTATCAACCGGAACTGTGCCAAGACTGTTCAAACAAGTAAAAAACTACCTTGGACCCAAACTCATTTCCCAATTATAGACCAATATCCTTACTACCCTTCATGTCCAAAATTCTCAAAAGAGCTGTTTTTCAGCAATTGACAACTTATTTGACCAACAATGACCTTCTTGACACCAACCAATCCGGATTCAAGAGTGGCCATTCCACAGAGACGGCACTTCTGTCTATCACTGAAAATCTTAGATTGGCTAAAGCAAATTCCAAGTCTTCTGTTCTCATCCTTCTAGACTTATCAGCCGCCTTTGACACAGTGAACCACCAGATCCTACTATCTGCATTGACAGGAATGGGCATCACCGGCACTGCTTTGGAGTGGTTTCGGTCATACCTCTCTGAGAGATCCTTCACCGTCTCCTGGAAAGGTACAGTATCTGATCCACTACCTGTACCCACTGGTGTTCCCCAAGGATCAGTGCTTGGACCTCTACTCTTCTCCATCTATACAACTTCTTTGAGCAAGGTCATTAACAAACATGGATTCTCTTACCACTCCTACGCAGATGACACACAGCTCTTCACGTCTTTTCAACCAGATGACCAGACCGTCTCCAGCCCAATCTCATCCTTTCTCACAGATATCTCCAACTGGATGACAGAACATCACCTACAACTCAACCTTGACAAGACAGAACTCTTGGTAATTCCTGTTCATCCATCTATCCACCACAACATTACAGTTCAGCTTGGCTCAACCACGTTAACACCAGTCAAGACTGCCCGAAACCTTGGGGTGATGTTTGATGATCAGCTTGCTTTCTCTGCACACATCTGTGCGACTGCCAGGTCATGTAGATTTGCTCTCTACAACATCAACAAGATACGACCTTACCTCTCACAATACGCCACTCAGCTTCTAGTACAGGCTCTGCTGATCTCAAGGCTGGATTATTCCAACTCTCTTTTGGCAGGTCTGCCTGTCGCCGCAACACAGCCTCTGCTGTGAATCCAGAATGCTGGAGCACGACTGGTCTTCAAACAACCTGAAGGACTCATGTCACTCCACTGCTCGTCTCTCTGCACTGGCTGCCAGTTGCTGCCAGGATCAAGTTCAAAGCTTCATCACTGAGCTTCAAGAGCATCACTGGTGCGGCACCATGCTACCTCAACTCCCTGATTCAGGAATACTCTCCCGCACGTAGTCTGCGATCTGAGAACCAACGTCGGCTAGTCGTCCCTCTACAACGCGGCTTGAAATCTCTCACAAAAACCTTCTCTCGTTCAGCGGCTGTCTGGTGGAACAATTTACCTATTCCTCTTAGAAAGTCTGAAACCTTCTCAACATTTAAAAAAGGACTAAAAACAGAGCTCTTCCACCAGCACCATAACACTGATTAACAAAAAAAAAACAAACAAAAAAAAAAACCTTGTCTTGTGTTTCTTGTCTTGTGTTCACTGTTTTTGTGGACTGTCATGCTGTTCTGTCTAGTAAGTTTCCTTATATAGCCTGTATTGACATCTACTGGAGCCTATTGTAGACAAATTGCTTCACTTGCTCCTCTTTTTGTAAGTCGCTTTCGATAAAAGCCAAATGACTTTAAAGTAAAGTAAAGTAAAGTATTCGGGTGCATCAGACTTTAAGTTTGAGTCCACAAGTAATAATTCGGTTTTGTCTGAGTTCAGCATGAGAAAACTACTTGTCATCTAATCACTAATGTCGCTGAAGCAATCTAATATATTTGCACATTTTGAGATTTCATTAGGCCGTGCCGAGATATAAATTTGTGTGTCATCTGCGTAACAGTGGAAGCTATGACCATGCTTTCTGATTATGTCCCCTAGTGGAAGCATATAAAGTGACAATAGGATTGGGCCGAGCACGGAGCCTTGTGGAACTCCATATTTAACACTAAATCTGGGTGATGAGACTCCATTTACATGGACGAAATGAGAGCGATCAGACAGATAGGACCTAAACCACTCTAATGCATGTCCAGAAATACCAACGTAATGATCAAGTCTATGTATTAAAATATCATGGTCAACAGTGTCGAAAGCAGAACTAAGATCTAACAGAACTAAGAGTGAGACGTTCCCTTTATCTGATGCCCTTAGAAAATCGTTGGTCACTCGGATTAGTGCCGTTTCTGTGCTGTGGTGCGATCTAAAGCCTGATTTAGATTTTTCAAATCTATCGTTCTGTTCCAGAAATGTACAAACTTTTTAAAGAATTTTAGGTATAAATGGAAGGTTTGAAATTGGTCTATAATTAGCAATCACGTCGGCATCAAGATGTGGCTTCTTAATAAGCGGTTTTATGACGGCCTGTTTGAACGCTTGTGGCACGTGACCAAGAACTAGTGACAAATTTATAATATTCAAGATTGGTTCGTTAACTAATGGTAGGACTTCTACCATTAGTTAACGAAAACAGTTAACTAACAGTAAAAAAGTTGGTATAGGGTCAAGTAAGCAGGAGGTCGTCTTGGTCTTAGCTATAATCTCAGTGAGCTCATCAGGGCTGACCTGTTTGAAAGTGCTGAGCTTGACCGCGGGTGGGTTTATTTCTGGTATAACCAGTTGTGGGCTAGTATTTGTGGATACAATTTTCATTCTGATATTAGTAATTTTGTCATTAAAGAAGTTGATAAAGTCGACACTAGTGAGCTGTGGGGGGGATTGCGGAGTCTACTGTGCCCTTTTTCTTTGTTAACTGAGCTACAGTTTTAAACAGATAACGAGGATTATTTTGATTTGCAGAGATAAGTTTACTAAAATATGTAGATCGTGTGGATATTAGGGCCTGTTTATATGCGATTATACTGTCATTCCAGGCACTGCTAAAAACGTCGAGTTTAGTTTTTCTCCATTTCCTTTCTAACTTTATACTGGAGGATTTTAAGGCTTTTAGGTCATTAGTGTACCATAACACTTTGTTTTTTCTGTTTAGTCTCTTTTCCCTAAGAGGGGCAATAGAGTCAAGGGTACTTGACAAAGTATCTTGACAAAAGAGAAAGCTCTTCTGTTCTTTCAGGGGTATAAATGGTAAGATCAGGAAAACGTTTAATAAAATTATCTTTTGTGCTGGAATTAATGAGTCTACAAGAGCGATATTGCGGTGAGATCACAGCTGGGATGTCTATATTTATTAAGCAGGAAACTAGAGAGTGATCAGAAATCTGAATTGTCACTCACCGAAACAATATCTACATCATATGTAGTTGACTTTGTTTTTTCTGAATCTTTATAGAGGATTTGAGGTTATCTGGGACTGATTAAAGTGCTAGATAAATAAACTTGAACTTGTTTCTCTTAGACAAGAGCCTGTAAAATCACTACCTGGTCTCTGAAGAGGATATTGGCCACATTGGGTTTGTATCTAGGCCTGGGTCTCAGCACTACATGCGAGTCCCCAAAAGAAAAGCACTAGCATCTGCTTAGAAAGCCTCTAGGTCTCTGACCCTCGGATACGAGTAGTGGCATCTTCAGGGAGAGCATCTTGAGATTGTGGTCTAAAAACCAGCTCTAAAAAGGGATAGCTTAATGTCGCCAGTTAAGCTAAGATTCCAAGATCTCTCAAAAACCCAGTGTACAGTACTGGCCAACCGTATTTCCCCACTACCTTGCAGTGTGAGTCAGAGATTGCTGCCACAAACATCTTAAAGAAAAACCCGGAGGTGTTGAATGTGCAGACATTTGTGACATCAGTCTTACATAAGTGGTTGGCTCGGCTTGAGGGACTGAACAGTAACATCTCAGCCTACACCAAGGATGGACAGAGACGTAAGGATGACATCGAGAAGCAGAGTGAGTGTCAGCTGGCTCTGACAGATGGACTTTTCTGTGGGACTAAAAGAGATGTTCAAACTTCTCCACGCTGTCAGGAATTATTGCCCTCAGTGATTGTCAAGATTGATTAGAATTCTGAAAATATCCATAAACCTGAAATTGTTCGATTGGTTTTGAATATATCTATGGACAAGTAACAACAACAATAGTGTCCACTACTGTCTGGGGCAGTTTGACCAGCATGGGTCCTGTCCAGCTCCCAGATTCTGGTTGAAGATGTCAGATCCACCCCTGTGCATGAGAGAAGAGGTCTGCTCTCAAAGACAATCTCCGTGGGGGTTTTACAAAAGTCACGGGTCTCCAGAGTGGACAGAGTGATGTCTCTTTGGAAGCAAAAAGGTCTATCTACACTCGACCAAAGGTGTCCCAGATCTGGGTGACCACCTACGGGTGAAGAAGCCATTACATGTGGGTGGGGCCTAGTCCCGACAGCGTATTTACTGCTTTGTTGAGGAAATCTGAAATATGCATTGCCTTCAGAGGCTGGAGTCTGAGATGGCACCATAACCAGATGTGTCGGGCAAGCTTGTGCATTGTGCATTGTAAGGTCAAATTTCCTTGATTTTTGTTTCATAAACACTTTTAATGTTTACTTAGAATAGTTTAATCCTCATTAACACAACATTTTTGTGAATACAGATATTCAAGATGCTGCAGACCTTCACCTGGTTCTGCTTGGGAGAAGAATCTCATCAGCAGCAGATACAATCCTGAATCAGACTGAGTCTGTAACTGAATCTCACAGTGAATGTGTGAAGAGAGAAGGTCACGTTTGTGGACGTCGGGTCACACTGGTTATAATGCCAGAACTCAACAATTCAACCATTAATGGCGAGGATCTTTTGAGAGAGACACACAAAGCTCTGTCTCTCTGTTCGTCTGAAATCCATGCGTTTCTCCTGGTTCTTCCTGTCGCTCCTCTCAGTGATGATGAAAAAACCAAACTCAACATAATAACAGACACGTACAACACTTCTGACGACAGATTCTGGAATCATCTAGTGATTGTGTTTGTGTGGGACGGCGACGTTCAGGACAATGATGTCCATAAGTTCATACAAGAAACCAGAGAAATTAATCAACTGTGCCAAAAGAGTAAAAATAAGTTCTACATCCTTGGTGTTAATCAGAAGCCTGATCTTGAGCTGATCTCAGACCTGCTGCTGAAGATTGATGAAATAAAGACGTGCTACACATTAGACACATTCATGGAGGCACAGATGGAGAACAGAATTCAACTGGATGCCCGAAATAAAGAACTGGAGAAAGAAATCAAAGAGATTAAGCATACAGGTAAGACGCTAAGTTCATTAAAGCTTTAGCTCAAGTTCAGAGCATTTGTAAGGCGCTTTTAACAATTACCAAAAGTGTCTCAAAGTGCAAGTGTGTGTGTAACAATAAAATAATGATCTACGCTCAGCCCGTTGACCTTCAGGTATTTTTTATAATATATTGGCAATGTGTGATACCTACTTAGTGCAAATGTGTTGAGTATTCATGCATTAAGAAAAAAAATAATTCATAATTCATCATAAATTAATAGTTATAACTCATAATTAATTATAATCTCTGCTATCATAATTACAGTTGAACAGAAAATAACAACCACCACAAATCGTCTGAGGATTGTGCTTGTTGGAAAAACTGGAAATGGTAAAAGTGCCACTGGAAACACAATCCTGGGGAAAGAAGTGTTTGAATCGAGGTCCAGCTTCGGTTCAGTGACGTCCTCGTGTCAGAAGGAAGAAGGAGAGATTAATGGTGTTTCTGTCTCTGTTGTTAACACTCCGGGACTGTTCGACACCAAGAAGCCAAACGATGAGGTGAAGAAAGAGATTGTGAAGTGCATCAGTCTCCTCTCTCCTGGACCACACGTGTTCCTGCTAGTGTTAACCATCGGCAGATTCACAGAAGAAGAAAAGGAAACTCTGAACCTCATCAAAGAGATCTTTGGAGAAAATGCTGGAATGTTCAGTATCATAGTTTTTACTGGTGGGGATAAATTAAGAGGTAAAACCATTGATAACATGTTGCAGGAAGCAGATCCTCGTTTACTGAAGCTTCTGAGAGACTGTGGTGACAGATATCACGTGATGGACAACACGAAGAAGAACGAGACTGAACAAGTCAATCACTTACTGGACAAAATCAACAACATGGTGGAGAACAATGGAGGAGGATGTTACAGCAATGAGATGTTTGAAGAAGCAGAGCGAGCCATTAAACAAGAAATGGAACGAATATTACAGAAGAAAAAAAAGAAAATGGAGGAAGAAAACGAGAAATTACGTGACAGACATGAGAAGGAAATGACAGAGATGATGAGAAAAATGGAGGATCACAGAGAACTAATGGAAAGAGAGAGGGAATTAAAAGAAGAAGAACTGAGAATTAAAGAAGAATTGTTGAAAAATGAGCTTAAGAGGAGAGACGAACAGGAAGAAAAGGAAAAACAAGAAAGACTTGAAGCTGAAAAGATGAGAAAAATTGAGGAGATGAACAAACAAGAGCAGTGGAAACGAGAACAAGAAGAATTAGAAGCAAAACGAAAGAAACTAGAGAAAGAACAACAGAGAAGAGACCAGGAATATAGAGAAAAATATAATAAGGAAAGAAAAGAAAAAGAAGAACTTCACAAAAATAAACTCAAGACCGAACAACAAATAAAAGAAGAAAGAAGTGAATGGCAGCTGAAAGAAAAGAGAATGATGGAAGAATTTGAGCAGGAAATGAAAGAAAGAGAAGAAAAAGAGAAGCAGAGGATTGAGATGGAGAAAAAAGAAAGAGAGAAAATAGAGAAGGATTATGAGAGCAAAAGAACTGAAATAAAAAAACAACAAGAAGAATGGGAAAAGTCATGGCATGAAGAGTGGAATAAAAGATTAAAAGAAGAGGAGAAAAGAAGAGAAGAAGAAAGAAGAAAACTCAGAAAGCTTGAAGACGCATTTGAACGAGAGCGTAACGAAGAGGATAAAAAGAGGAAAAGAGAAGATAAAGCAAGAAAAGAAAAGGAAGAGCGAGAACGAAAAGAAATGGAGGAAGAGAATGAAAAGAAAATAAGAGACCTGAAGAAGAAACATGAAGATGAAGCAAGAAAACAAGCAGAAGAATTTAATGAGTTCAGAGAGAAAAACACCAAAGAGCATGAGTATCTTGTGTTAAAGCATGATGAAGAAATGAAAGGGCTATTGCAGCAGCATAAAGAAGAGTGTGAAAAACAACAATCTGAGTATGGACTGTCAGATCTCTCAAGGGAAAAAGAAAAAACCCTGAATGACAAAATAAAAGAAATAGAAAATAAACACAAAATTGAAATTGCTGAGCTGAAAGAGAAACACAAAAAAAAGTGTTGTATACAGTAGGAGATTTATTTTCACCCTGACTTCTTTGTAGGGCAGCACGGTGGCGCAGTGGTTAGCGCTGCTGCCTCACAGCAAGACGGTTCTGTTTGACACTTGAGGTGTGAGTTCGAGGCCGGCCGGGGCCGTTCTGTGTGGAGTTTGCATGTTCTCCCCGTGCTTGCGTGGGTTTCCTCCGGGTTCTCCGGTTTCCTCCCACAGTCCAAAAACATGCGTTTCAGGCTAATTGGAATTGGAAAATTGACCACATAGGTATGAGTGAGTGTGTGAATGTGTTTGTCTGTGT
>MU204349.1:14158164-14170747 GCA_017309775.1 Paedocypris sp. Pulau Singkep
GGTATAGGGTCAAGTAAGCAGGAGGTCGTCTTGGTCTTAGCTATAATCTCAGTGAGCTCATCAGGGCTGACCTGTTTGAAAGTGCTAAGCTTGACAGCGGGTGGGTTTATTTCCGGTATAACCAGTTGTGGGCTAGTATTTGTGGATACAATTTTCATTCTGATATTAGTAATTTTGTCATTAAAGAAGTTGATAAAGTCGACACTAGTGAGCTGTGGGGGGATTGCGGAGTCTACCGTGCCCTTTTTCTTTGTTAACTGAGCTACAGTTTTAAACAGATAACGATGATTATTTTGATTTGCAGAGATAAGTTTACTAAAATATGTAGATCTTGTGGATATTAGGGCCTGTTTATATGCGATTATACTGTCATTCCAGGCACTGCGAAAAACATCGAGTTTAGTTTTTCTCCATTTCCTTTCTAGCTTTCTACTTGATGATTTTAAGGCTTTTAGGTCATTAGTGTACCATAACACTTAGTTTTTTGTGTTTAGTCTCTTTTCCCTAAGAGGGGCAATAGAGTTAAGGGCACTTTCAATATTGTTACCCATGATCAAACTCACTTCGTTTACTTTTAGGCTCATGTGGTTGGTTGAGAGCTTGTAGGTCACAGATTTGTTGAATGCAAGACTTTAGGTGACTGACGCGGTTCTGTCTCCCAGACACATAGAACAGTTGATGAAGCAGACAAAATCTCGCCCAAAATTACACCAACCATCAAAAAACTAGTAAAGCAAAATATTTCAGTCTTAATTACGGTTCTTAAACCAAAAACACAAGACCTCATCTTGCACTTGGACTAAATTGACGACTTCCACCTTACGGCTTCAAGTAGTCAAACATTAGAGAAATAATAAGTTTGGAATAATGACCAAATGATTGGGTAATTTATGCATACGTAAAACCGAAAATACACAAATGAGACAAGTTTCATCAAGTAAACAGATGAGAAAGATTAAGACTGATGATGATAGCATGTAGTATGTGGTTGTTCACTCTTTACAGAAACACTCAATGTTCATCAGGTTTTTTGACAACCCCGTCTTTATTAGATTTGCTCCCTGTGCACATATTAATAAGACTTCTAGTTTATTAGTAATATTCTTCCACAGAGACAAAAAGAATCAAGTACACATGTTCTGTACAGCCTTGTGTGAAAGTTCAGACTGGCATTGATGTGAGAAAAGGAAATGAGTGTTTTGCGGTGGATGGACAGGTGAGAAGGGTCTCGTGGTCAAGGACGGGGACACCATGTGGACAAACAACAATACACTTTACTGCTACGTTACCGGTTTCTTTTGGTCTTAAAAGCTTTATAAAATATCCTTCAGTTAGTACTTAGTACTCTAATTATCACATATAAGAAGACACAAACGACAAATGATAAAATGGTCTCTTATCTCCAGACACTCCGTCTTCATCATTTTGCTGTCTAAATAGATTTAATATGTCAAATGTGATCAAAATAATAAAAAAAAAATACCTAAAATTAGGATTAGTTTTAATATTGGAATGTTCTCCAGCATGCCGAATAATTTAACTGCATCCCATAGCCCTGAAAAAAGAACCATCACCAACTGAGAAGGTAAAAGAAGGATAGAAAGAGACGGATGTGACAATGTGGTTATTTCAACTGTGAAAAACTGTGATCTCGACTGTCTCAGATGATCCTTATCACGTCTCACCAGGGATATTCTGCAACAAAAGAGAAAGGGTAAAAGACTGGTTACATTCAGTAAAACGGTAGTGGAAGTATATTTGATCGTCTCTGTCCTATCAAACATTTTTAAATATTTTACTGCAGCATTCTAACCAAGAACTCAAAGCAAATTTTTTTTTGTTTCTACTCAGAATGATTGTCTATTTTAACAGTGAAGTGTCGAGTGACAAGCAAATCCAGTCCCTCACACTAGGTGGCACTAATGATACGGAAAAAGTTCCCTGCTGTTCTCTACAACTCGAATCAATGCACTGTTAAAAAATTAACTCACATAAATCAATGTATTCAATAGGCGTGAAACAAATATTTGTTGATATTGTCCTTTCTTTACATTTTTAAATGATGGAAAAAAATATCTGTTCATGTGTTGATTGTGAGTGTGAAAACAAGATGTGAAATGTTCAGACGTTGCTTATGACAATTACGTATTTGTGATTTATTCCACGTCTCTTTTTTACATTTAAAATTTGACATTTGTGCTTCTCTTAAAAATCCAAAATGGAATATTGGAACACTGGAACACTGAATGTGTATGTTTATGCTCTTTCTCATCGTAAAAAATGAACAAACACTACTTGAAGTGACTGTAATTTATTTATTCGTTTTAAGTTGTTTGTTCCTTTTTTATGATTTCTGTCTAGACATTGTGGATTTTGCTTCATCTTTCCAGAACAAAGACGTTTAGGAAGCTGTTAGGAAATAGTTTGAATGTATTTGTTGTTTGTGTTTGTTGCTGTAGATTAGCCGAATGCTAACAATCTTATTACGATACAGATACCTACTACTTATTGTCCTGGTTGCTAAGAGCTTGTGACAGGGACAGTTTTGAGCCCGTCATCTGATCCTGAGGAGAGGAGAGAGCAGAAGTCAGTCATGGTAATAAACAGTCACCAGGCTTTTCCGAAAAGAAGAAGCGATTCAACTTTTCGCCATGAGGCGTTTCATTTCTACCTTGCGTTGTGTGTTGAGGTTGATCTGGTTCAGGGTTTGTTGAGGAATCCGGAGCTGTCGACAAAATTGCACATCGTTCTTCATTTGTAAACAACATAAAATGTTTTTTTTCGACCTCATTGTGACACAAAGCTTTTGTATACGTTTTAATTATACGTGTTTATGTTAATATACTGTAAAAATGTGTAAGCATTAAATATTTTTCATATTCTTGAAAGATTTCATATTTTTCAAGATTTTCTATGCATATACTTTTTTTTTAATATATTAGGATAAAATGTCTAAAAGCGTATATAAAAATACTGTTTTATATAGTTTTATTGTGGAATGGCTCGAGGTGTTGCGGATTTACATGAATCACCTTCATCCGTTGTCAGATCGTCATGGGATTCCGTCTTATCTTCATCGTCATCGTCTTTATCATGATCCCCATCATCTAGTCAGATCAGAAACACAGGCTTCACGTCTGGCTTGACTCTTACAACTGATCATTGATTGACAAAAGAAAAGAGGATTCATGTTTGCTGTTGAAGGCCTGAAGCTGGTTAGGTAGTGTAGGACTAGTCTTTTTTAATCGACTCTTTTTTTTTTTCCTAATTTGGAACACAGATGAACATTGGATGTGTTTTTTTTAATGTGACTCTTTTTCCAATTCCTCATACCAGCTTTGTGTTGGTCTGGCACTGAGATACGTACTCAATGAACTTAAAGTAACTAATATTGCACTATACGTTTTTTTGCCCTAAAGAGTGAAAGAAAATGAGTGAGTTGCTCAATTTGAATCTAATCTAATTTGGCCCCTTGCCGTCGTATTTGTGCTCTGCATTTACGTGAAGTTACACACACAAACCCGGAGCAGTGGACAGCTTAAGCTGTGGGGTCGGAGGGCACAAATACCCTGTTTACGCAAATATTAGCGTTAATTAATTACGTTAATATTCTCTTAAAAATACAATTTTTTCTTTATTTAACAAACCTAACTTGTGACTCGTATCATTTTGATTTAGGTTTATTTAAATAACAGATAACAAAAAGTCAATTCTAGTGGTCAGGACTTCATTCCCCAAGATTCTTTGCTCTGCAGTCAGACTCCGCACATGCGCAGAGCAATTGTTTCAAGCTCTCATCTGACGCTGTGTGAAGAGGAAGGATTATTATCCCCTGTGCAGCGACCCAGCGTTTTGATTGTGTCTGTTCCTTCGATTTTTTTTTTACTTCTTGCCCATGTTCTTCATTTTCGACAGTTTTGACTCTTTTTGCAATGACACATTGGACTTGTTTGTAGCCGGTTGCTCTAAACTAAGCTAAGCTAGGCGATCGTGATTTGTAGTCTCTGTTGTATTATAAATTATTGTACGGTATTTAGTTTAATCTTATTCCTTCCAGTGTTATTTTGTCTCTGTTAAGTGTCACGGCGTGTCTAATGTTTCTTTATTTCTGTTATTGAGCCAATAAAAAGCTTTTACTGTAGCACGTCTGTCTACGCACCATTGTTTAACATTATATAGACGCACACGCGCGCCGCTGCTGAAAAAGACAACATTTTTCCGTTTATTTGTGAATAGAAAATACGGAAATACGGAAGAACTTAAATGTATGCTCATATTGGTAATCAGCGATTATAAACACCCCCCAAGTTTTTGAGGGTCTAAATTTTGAAAAAAATGTTGGGTTCCTTCTATTCACGTAAATACAGTATACATTTGATAATAACACGCTTGATGTGACTCCTCAGAAAGATCTGAGTTGATAGAATTACCATTTGATGTTGCGTCAGTGGTGTCAGCTGAATCGTTGTCCTGGGAATCTACAAGACAGTAAAAGAAACTGTGTGTTTGTGTGTATGTGTGTACTGTACAGTGAAAGAGAATTTACTGTAAATGCAAATGTACCGTCAGTTTCGGAACTGTTTTCATCTTTGTCCTGGTCCTTGTCGTCACCTTCTTCCTTACTGTGGGAGTCGGAATCCGAGTCTGAATCCGAGTCTGAATGTGAGTCGGAATCCGAGTCTGAATCCGAGTCCTGACTGGAACTGTCAGAGTCAGATTTGTCCTCGGTCAGGTTTTCATGCGCACTTTTTTCAGCTTTGTCGTTGGAGGAATTTTCCTTGTCTTGTTCTTCTGATTTGGAGTCGTCCTTCATCTCGGCCTTGTCATCTTGTGAGTCGCCGCTTTCCTTGCTGTTGGAAGTATCAGTAGAGTCTGATGTTTCTGGATCGCTGTCTTTGGTGCTCTCGTCACTCTCGGAATCCTTGTCTTTCTTCTCTGAGTCCTTGGAGTCTTTGGAATCTGATTCGTGGTCCTCGGAAGCAGAATCTTGGTCTTTAGAGTCAGAATCTTTGTCTTTGGAGTCTGATTCATCATCACTGGTGCCGGAATGTTGGTCTTTGGAGTCAGACTCTTGGTCGCTGGAATCAGAATCCTTATCTTTAGAGTCTGAGTCATGGTCCTTGGATTCTAAGTCTTGATCTTTAGATTCTGAACCCTGGTCGTGGGAATCTGAGCTCTGGTCGGAATCTGAATCCTTGTCTTTGGATTCAGAACCCTTGTCCTTGGATTCAGACTCTTGGTCACTTGAATCTGAATCCTGGTCCTTGGAGTCAGAACCTTGGTCTCTTGAATCAGAATCGTGGTCCTTTGAGTCTGAACTCTGGTCTGAATCAGAATCATCTGATTTTTTCACTTCACTGTTGTCAGAGTCGCTGCTGCTGCTGCTGCTGCTGGATTTGCTGTCTGATTCGCTGCTGGAGTCGCTGCTACTGGATTTGCTGTCTGATTCGCTGCTGGAGTCGCTGCTACTGGATTTGCTGCTACTGGATTTGCTGTCTGAGTCGCTGCTACTGGATTTGCTGTCTGATTCGCTGCTGGAGTCGCTGCTACTGGATTTGCTGTCTGATTCGCTGCTGTTTGATGAGTCGGAGGTTTCCTGGCCTTTGCTCGAGTCTTTCTCTTCACTTTTTGCTGCAAACAAAGCAGAGACACAGTTTATCATCAACTATCTGACATCTCGCACTCTTCAGAAGGAAATGTTCAGGTGAATCACCCTGAGTGTCCAACTGTTCAGTGTCGGCCGAGTCTGGTGTGTTCGATGGCTCTTTTTCGGAGGCATCACTTGTGTCTTCTGCACAAGATCACATTTGCTCATTACACAAGGAAATATATCATAGTCATAGAAGACAGTAGAAAGTTGAATAGAAACTGAAAGAAGACCTGAAAAAGTCCTACTTCTAACCTAAAGTGAGTTTAATGAACGTTTAATGTTAAATAATCGCAGATGAAAAAGGTTAAGTTGACATTTTCTAAGTGTGTGTGTGCGCGTGTTGCTTAAATCAGATCTGTCCAGTACTAAAACTATGAAGTAAGCAAACCAATAGTAAGCTAAAAAGTATTTTAACATATGGTAAATCGAATAAGACAGTAGTCTAGGGTTTTCTATACCTGGGGAGCTTTTGTTTGCTTCAACATCCGGTGTGTCTGTTTCACTCTTCTCCACACTGGCGGACTCTTTCTCTGAAATTCAAAAATAGTGTGTTTAGTTAAGTGTAGCAATATTATTGTGGCACCTCCTATAAATGTCCTTTATTTTGGACAATTTCCTTTTTTCTTTGAATATTCTACATTCAGCTAATTCTCCAAAGGACGAGTTACTTTTTCCAAGCATCACAGATAATCTGCATGGACTTATGAATCGTTTTGATTGCGACAACTGTTATTGAATTTCCTTCAGATGCACATACTACATACACACACTAACCTGATTCGTCTGTCATCTGCTGGGAAGAGGCTGAGTCGGCTTCTGATTCGCTCTTAGCATCTGTGTCTTTATCAGCATCAGCGTCTGTTGTGTCTAAAGATGTTCAAACAAACAATACATTACAATAAAAAAAAAATACCTCTAATATTAATTTTCAACTTTTCCGTCATGAGGTTTTAGGGTATTTTAAAATCTTTATCATTTTTTTTTAATAAAAGTGGTTACTTTACATGTTGAGGTTCAGTGGTGTGGCTGATATTGGTAAAATGAAATTAATTACTCTCCACAAAACGGCAGGTATTATAAAATATGTAAAATGTGATGTTATTTAAAAAAATTGTATATAAAACATATTATGCTTTTGTGTTTGTACCTTTTGAATCTGGTCCACTGGTGGTCTCATCCAGGCTTGTGTCACCTGAAATGAATAGTTTAAGACTTTTAGAGAGCAGATTTTCTCATTAAAGTCTTTAGTTTGATGAGAGAGACATACTGCTGGAGTCTGAGGAGACGTCAGCGGCGCCGTCCACGTCTAGAAACAACATAGAAACAGATTTGATTAAATTGACATTCAGAAAAACTCAGAGGAGAATAAAGTCCGCTAAAGTAAAACGTTTTGGTAGAAAAATTTAGCAGTTGGTTTTGTATTGAGGGTAAATGAGTCTCATTGTTGCATTTTTGTGTATAACATGACTATGCGTTATTATTACAAATTCAATTGTAGATGGATTCTAGAATGTAGAGTCTAAATGTTATTTGTAACACGTTGTAATTAACCTACTAAAGCAAGTTTATATCACTTGGCACAAACATCTTACAGTTACAACATATTACAGATCCTTTTCTTTACAGATTCCAGAACATTTCCTTTCACCTCTGAAATTGTGCAATTGGACTTTTGCCTTGAAATGAAGTTGAGTAAATTAGTGATGAGATAAAAATTCAATAGAACTTGAGAAACGTTTCTGATTTGGTCGATTGGGCTTTTGTTTAGCAACAGGAACTTTGTTGTCCGATGTTGGAATTACAATTAACCTTTCAACTAGCTTTATGGTTGTGCGGAGGTTTGCAACGCCAACAGTGTGTGTTTGAATCCAAAGATTTAGGTGGTTTACTGGATGTTGCTTGTTGTGTAAAAGCAACTGATTAACGTAATTATAATCATGGAGCACATTCAATTTGATTTTCCCACCCTCGTTAAGTGAGAAAATAATAAAAGAATATAAAAAGGGTTGTTTTTGTGATTCACGTCTCTTTTTCACATTCGAAGTTTGACTTTAGTGCTACTCTTAAAAACCTAAAATAGAGCATTGCAAGCAATATATTTAAAAATTACACATTATAAAAGAATCTTATCAGCATCACCGCCTTTTGTGTTTGAAGACATTTAAACAAACAATAAATTACAATAGCAACGGTTATAAAACAATAATGAAAAGCTTGATACAATCTAAATGATCAAAGTAGTGTGTTTGTTACCCCCCGGTAATTATAAATGTCACTCTAAAACCTCATGGACTTCTAATTTTCAACTTTTTCCAAAGACAGATGTTAATTACAAAATGTATTTAATATCTATCAATAAATTGCTTTTGTAACAGAGTTGTGCTTAAAAAAATATAGAATCAAAAATTAATTGGTATTCTGATTGGCAGATTTAATGTTAATTGGTTTATCTTAATTGGCCAACTTTTTGGAAATGTTTTTTTTTAAGTATCTATTAAAATGTATTGAATTAATGTAAGAAAACACACACACGCACTGCTCTTCCTCTGGCTTCTGGCACAAACGAACATTAAAACACGTTTATAAATGCTTGAATCCCTCCCTGTGCTCGGCTCCGGTCATTCCGACAGAATTATTTTCTGTTGTTTTAAGGAATGTTTGTGGGAGTTCAGTTAAACATTAAACCGGCAGCGTTCTGTTCCATCAAGCTCATTCAGCTCTTATCCTGGAACGATATCACCGCTTCACAGTGGAATTGCGAAACCTGGTTCTTTTGTGATGAGATCTGAAGGTTCTGTTCATGTTTCTGAAGGTTGATGATATCGGATACTGACCTGGGTTTTCTGTGGTGTCGGATGAGTCACTGAGTCCTGAAAAACATCACCACATCATCATTATTATCCCATTTATGATTTATGACTCTATTTCCAGATTCTCTAGAGTTTGAGATCAAGAACATTCAAACGTACCTCCTTGCTTCTCTAATGAGTCTTTTCCATCGGTGGTTCCTGCTTTAAACAACATTTAGCAACGTTAATTTCACAACAAGTGGCTTTTTGACATCCACCCATCCAGGGACGGTATTAGTACAATCAACGTGAAATACGTATTATAATTTATATTGGAAACCTTTGTTGAAAATGGAATTGAGATCAGTTGAAAACATCAGAATTTACATACAGAATTTAGCCATTTTTTGTCAATTTAGTCAAATTTGACTAAATCAGAATTTAGACTTAAAGAAAATGTAACTATAACAAAGAGAGTGTATATTTAAAGGACCGCCATGTTATAGTGTAGACAAATTGCTTCACTTGCTCCTCTTTTTGTAAGTCGCTTTGGATAAAAGCATCTGCCAAAGGACTGTAAAGTATTAAGTGCATCGATTAAATATATTATCTAACAATTAACTTTGCAATTTAGTAAATTTGACTAAATCAGAATTTAGACTTTAAGTAAATGTAACTATAACAAAGAGAGAAACCACTATGTTATAGTGTGAACAATTAAATATATTTTCTAACAATTAGCTTTCTTTGTCTTTTTAGTAATTTTGTTTATTCTCAGTAGCTAAAGATTTTCACTTGTGTTATACATTGGTAATACAATGTAGTTATTTGTTAAGTGATACACATTCACTCAATTATTTTTACTAATTATATACGTATACATGAATGTGTGATAAATGCTAAACAGTGTGACAGATGAATTTTAATAACATTATTTATATATGCTAATGGTAATTTCTGTACCATCAGCCAAAATGTTTCCAATAGAGACAGCACACAGATGTGAATTGTTTTTCCCCTGAAATGGCTCAAAAAAAATCTTGTATATAAAAAATCTAATCTAAAAAATGTATATAAAAAAAAACGTTTCTACAAATTTCTTTAAAAAAAAAAGAAAAAAACGTTTGTTTGAATGAAGTTTTAAAATCTCTCTCCTAAAAGTGTTGTCAGTTGGTCAGACCTGAGTCGTCATTCCCAGGGGCCGGGGTAGGGGGCGCTCCAGTGGGGTCGAGCAAGGCTGCGGCCGCCTCTGAGAACACAAAACACGCTTTACAGCGACTCACGTCTCGCCATTTCCTTACTTCAAAAGACACTGAATGGCTGATCGTGTGGAATCTCGATTTGGAAGAGACTGGCTCTGATTGGCCAGTTGGTCTGTCCCACTCCTGCTCTTCAGTACAGTTAGGGACGTGTGAGAGAATGGCCAGTGGTGCTTACCATCGTTGTCCACTCCGTCTGCTAGGAGAAGTGAGAGGCAGGACAGAAGTGAATTGTCTGGATGCGTTCAGCTATAAGACTCTAGTGAGATAAGGCTAGGTAAGACTAGTCCTATAGGAGACAAAACTCTTTTGTGTTCCTCCACGGCTCTGATTTCACTCCCATTATAGGGGAGACGCGACATGCTTCATGTTACGCTCCACACTAACATTACAAATTCATAATTGGTGGATTGTAGGTTTTAATCCACAGCAGGCGACGAGAGAAAAGGGTTCTTTACCTTGAATCGGCGCGGAAAGTGCGACTCCGACAAATGCAAAGAGCAGCAAAACGACCACCGCCCTGAAATACAGCAGATCCGGGTAACACAGTCAGACTTTTTCTCTTAATAACCGCATTATTGACCAATGGAGATTGCAGACTGATGTTTGTGCATATCAAACAACGTAGTGTTATGTACAAAAATGCAACAATGAACCTCATATCAAACAACAGGTGCTTTTTTTGTATTTTGCTCATTTTATTGCATTTCTTTTACCGCCATCTTCATAGTTACTCTTTGTTTTTAATTCATATTTTATCTTTATCTATTTATTTTGTATTCTTATCTCTTCTATCTCAGGTTCTTTTTTGTATCTCTTTCTCGCATGCATCTCTTGTTTAAATGCTGGACGACTGTAAAAATAAATTGTATTGCATGTTGTACCACGTATAATGTGTAAATGACAATTTCAATTTGAATCTGAATTTGATTTTCTTTTGTTTTTGGAAACTTTAAGATCACCTAGTGCCATCTGAGCCAATAATCTACCCACAGTGCATTTCCAATGGATGTAGAGGAGTTATCTTCATTTGTATTTTTCTCATATTTCAAAACAAAGGGGAAAGTTGAAGAATAGCCTTTGGTGAACCTAAACATATTTGGCTCAGTTGGCCGTTCCAAAATGAATAGCTGAACAAATTGGTGAAATACTGCGACCACAAATGATTAACAATTAATGACACATATATTAATAATCAAATCAATATTGGAAAGTGATATAAAATATAAAAAAAACAACATTCTAATGGAATTTATTGGATTAACGTATATTACATATGTGACAGCATTAAATCAATTTTCAAAAAAAAAAACGCTGTTGTTCTGACATAATGTGTGTGCGTGTGTGCGTGTGTGTGTGTAGGCCGTAATGCCCTGTACTCACCGAGACTGCATTGCAATGAGATGGACACGCAGTAGGAGATTGGCTGAGCTTGTGAAGATCTGAATCCTGAATGGCGCTGACCTCCGAGCTTTTATACGGGCTGTGTGAAGGGGCGGAGCTACGGGCAGAGGCGTGTCATGGCAGAGTTCAGACATCAGTCTGTAAATAGTGTAACTTTTGTGGCCCGGTTCTGATTTCACTCTCTGCTTGAGTTCTGCTGCTCCTTTTGTGATCCACCGCAGATAATTTCACAGTTTTAGTGTAATCGAGATGTAAGACAAGATGTTCCTGGTTTCCCTTTAGGAGTGTTTTCTCATTCAGACTGGGTTTTTTCTCAGAACAGGCTTTTGTTGGGGATAAAACCAATAGTTTAAAATGACTCTATCAATTTACATTTCAATTGCCTTTGTGTGGCCGGGTTTTGTGTCTAGTCTGTCTGTATAGCCGTTGTACAGTCATTAATTAGGTTTTTTTTCCTTTGTTGACCTAAAAATATCTGCAAGAGTATCTTGCATGACGTGTGCTTTTTTTTTAAATCTTGCTTTTACTCACAAAGGCTGAATTTTAACAGCTAAAATTGTTGAAGATGTCCAAACAACAGTTATATTTGCAGATGTTATATATCAAAATATCGTTTATATATCAAATAATCTCATTTAAAATAAAATATCTGCACGAGTATCTTGCATGACGTGTGCTTTTTTAAAATCTTGCTTTTACTCACAAATATTTTAATTGTAATAGCTAAAACAGTTGAAATATTTAAAACAACGATGTTTAAATATCAAAATGTTGGTCAGAAAAACAAATTAAAAATGATGTGTGCTTTTTAAATCTTGTTCTTACTCACAAAGGTTCAATTGTAATAGCTAAAACAATTGAATTATTTCAAACGACAATTGTATTCTGACATGAGTGAATATCAAAATGTCGTTCAGAAAAAAGATGTAATTAAAAATGTAATGCAGAGGTAAACCGGTAAATATATAAATCAAATGAGACTAGTGTGAAAATGGTACTTGTAAACATGAAAAAAATGATTTTGATGTATGTTTTCATTACATTTGATACACAAATAACAAAAGAAAAGTTTAATTAAAAAAAAATAATGTAACTTTATATTTAACATTGTTTAGAGTATTGGTACATTTTATCATTTTTCCAAGAGCTAAAAATAAAATACAATATTTATTGTTCAACATTTAGATTATTGCTACATTTCATCATATGTCATCACCCAAACACAATTTCTAGTCTTTTCTTTGTTTCTTTCTTCCTCTCTCTCTCTCTCTCTCTCTCTCTCTCTCTCTTTTGTCATGTCTACATTTGATCATTTTCCCAAGAGCTAAGAATAAAAAACATTATTTCTTATGCATGTATGGCTACAGATATTTTTAAATCATATTCCTCCAATGTTTCCAGTCTATAGTCAGTATATTTGATTTAATGTAGGTAACGAACAGATTTGTCGCTCGGGTTTTCATCAGAGGTGACAACTGTAT
>MU204349.1:14182781-14187781 GCA_017309775.1 Paedocypris sp. Pulau Singkep
GGACTCCAACTGCACGTCACATCACTCTGATTCTCCACCATCTCCACTGGCTACCTCACCCATCGCATTCGCTATAAAATAATCCTGCTCACTTTTAAAGCCACTCACAACATTGCACCTCCTTACTGTACATCTCTGATCTGATTCGCATCACCATTCCAGTCTGTAGCCTTGATCCAGTTCATCTGTTCAACTCACTAACCATGGGCGCCCGGGCCTTCAGCCATTCAGCTCACTCCCACCTGATCTGCGCAATAACACAAACCTACACCAGTTTAAATCTCAACTTAAAACACATCTGTTCAACTTAGCATACCCTCCATAGAAGGTTGTGTTTTTCCTCTGTGTGTTTCTTCTTGTGTTATTTGTTTCTGAACAGTGTTACTCTATGTATGGTGTCCTTGGGTACCTTGAAAGGCGCCAAAAATAAAATGTGTTATTATTATTAGTATTATTATTAAAAAGCAACAATTACTGCAGCACATTATGTGCTTCAATCTTTCAGTTTACACAGCAGTCAACTGGATCGGAAGACTTGATGAATTTTTATAATTTTTAAACAATAATTTTTTTTATAATAGAACGAGCTGTTAAGCTTGATGGTTGATGAATCAGTCTGTAAAATAACAAATTTCATTTTAATTAAATTTGAAAAATGTAAAAATACTGCCTACCTACCCAGTACGAGCTGTTAAGACTCGATGGTTGATTAATCATTCTGTGAAATATCTTCTGTAACAAAAAGAAATTTAATTTTAGTTACATTTGAAAAATTGAATAATAATAATAATAATGCCAACCTACCCGGTACGATCTGTTAAAATGTGATAGTTGATGAATCAGTCTGTTAAATGTATATGAAAAAATGTATATAAACAAACTCTCCCAAGGAACAAGCTCATCTGATGATTTGGAGCTGCTAGTCCTAGTAATAAAGCACTGTTCATCAAAATGGCGTTTGATCACTTCACGTGTTGAGATTTGACGCAAACCAATTGAACCAATTCTTTTAAAATAAATGGGAATTCTCGTTTTCTCAAAATGGTTTCTTAAATTGACCCCAAAAATTTCACTGGTTTGGTTAAAAAAGAGGTGAACTTTACATTTTAATTAGTAGTTTTTACCAAGATGTTCTCAATATTTTAAGAGAAACGCAGAACAACATCAGAACACATGCACAATCTTTTTAGCAATCACATAATTGTTTTGTATGAAAATTCCAAGCCTCATTAATCATTTTTTACAGTGCAATGGATTCTGTCGCTCTGGTTAGTTTGAGGCTTATAGTCTTTGGCCAGAATACCACACATTTGATAACCCTCCACTAAACAGCAGATTAAACAACTGGTCAGCAGGAAGTAAATGCTGACAGTAAATAATACTGTACGTGTAAAATGACTGTTGTGTCATACGCCTGCTACATGTCACGATTTACACAGGAATTAAACAACGCGGTAAAAGTGACAGTGACAAGCCAACTTTATGTAAAAACAAATTACTACGAAAGTAAAAAGCAAAAGAAACAATAGAAGTATTACTTACACTGACAAAAGTCCAGACAAATCGACGCCTTTCCGCCGTTGAAGTCGAAATCTCCCACCGATGAAAGTGAGGGAAACGAGGGAATGTTTGAGCGCGAACACGCTCTGACGTCATCCACCGAGAGTTGCTAGATTTGCCCAAGTCGAATTTACTTGCTTTCTGGGGTTCTCAACACAAAGCAGTAATTTAGTTAGTGTTACTTGCTGCGCTCATGTAAAATATATTCATAGAAATGTTGATACAAAATCACAAACAAATACGGTGTATCACATTGATTTCAACGCAATATTTTAACGTAAAATTAACAACGTAAAAATGTCTTGTCAAAATGTACTCAAGTTAACAGGGTAACATTTACATGGTCTAAAATAATTTTTACAGTGTAGATTAATACCAAGGGCAAACAAAAAAAAAATTAAAGTGAAAACCAGTTTGAAGCCGCACGTGGCCATGAGGGGGCAGCAAAAACACCTCTTCTACTTTGACTCCAGATCATTCGGGCATCAAGATGATTGGCCAAGCGAGTCTCACACTTGCCCCTGTCCAAACGAAGAAGCTCACAAGTGTGACACGTTCCACACTATTAAAGGTCACTCATCTAAAAAGAGGCTGACGTACATACAATTCACCAGGTGGTTGTCCTAGACGCTCCGTATCAGCTGAGACCCGAGGAGGCCTGGACTCATACGCAGCACAACAGAAGCTCTTTGTCCGCCAGCCACGGAAGGAAAGTCCTACACATCTGAGATAAAGCCTCATCAAAGGCACTTAACAGCTTGTTTTTCCTGCTCACGGTGTTCAAGTGATGCCTTTGTCATTGTACCAGCGATTTTGGAAAGCGTATCTTTTAAACTGAGCAGATACGCCTGCTGAATTAAGATCGACGTGATTTCCCAACAGTGCGTATGATACCTTGAGAGGCTGAACACAAGTAGAGTTTTCCAAGATTATGAATGCTATCGCTAAAGCCCACGATCACTGACGGAAAATGTAATTCTAACCATGCTAACAAATCAGATTTGAGATCACACCACAGAACAGAAACTGCACTTTAAGACCTGCCTGATCTCAGGTTTAACAAAATACGTGGTGGAGTTTGCCAAACAGGCCACTAGGGACCGTAAAAGAATTGTGCTGTACATTTAACCATCCACGGAAGTTACACAAGCACACCCGGAGCAGTGGGTAGTCTCCATAGTAGGATATGAATGATTTGTGTCATGAATGGTGCCAGATAATGGTTTTACAGTGCAACCACTTTTTCTACTACTAGCTGGCTCTGTATAGAATCAGAGTAGTGGCAAATATATCAATTATAAAAATGCTTCACATTTACGTTTGTTTGTTTTTTACATTTTTTGCTTGCAATATTCACATTTTCGTGTGAAACCTCTTTTTTTTCATTCGTTTTAATTTATAGTGTATATGCTGTATGTAGATGTAACACAAAGCGTTATACACAGTAACTGAATATATGCACACAAATATTTATACTTTTTAAAAAAAAATTTATACTGTGTATATACACAAATGTTTTATTTAGAATTTAGAATCTATTTATAGAAGCATTTATTATTATATCAATTAACACCGTTTTATAGTATGTATATATATATTATATATTATATATTATATATATATATATATATAATATATACAGGGAGTGCAGAATTATTAGGCAAATTCGTTTTTTGATCACATCATTCTCATTATGCATGTTGTCTTCCTCGAAACTGTATCGAAACTGGCTCGAAATCCTACTAGCAATTAAGAATATTAGGTGATGTGCATCTCTGTACTGAGAAGGGGTGTGTCTAATGACAGTAACACCCTATATTGAGTGTGAATAATTATTAGGCAACTTTCTTTTCTTTTGGCAAAATGAGTCAAAAGAAGGACTTGATAAGCTCCGAAAAGTCAAAAATAGTGAGATATCTTACCAGCACTCTTCAAATTGCCAAGCTTCTGAAGCGTGATCATCAAACACTCGAGAGTTTCATTCAAAACAGTCAACAGGGTGTGGAAGTGTGTGGAAAAACGAGGAGCAAAAAGGAGCAAAATAAATGCTCATGAACTGAGAAAAGTCAAGCGTGAAGCTGCCAAGATGCCACTGGCCACCAGTTTTGCCATATTTCAGAGCTGCAACATCTGGAGTGAACAAAAGCACGAGGTGTGCGACACTCAGAGACACGGTCAAGGTAAGAGAGGCTGAAAACCACCAGCACTGAACAAGACGTCAAGACTGGGCCGAGACATATCTGAAGACAGATTTTTCTAAGGTTTAAGAGTGTTGATGGGCTCGTGGCTGGATCGCTAAAGGACAGAGAGCTCCAGTCCGACTCAGACGCAGCAAGATGGAGGTGGAGGACCGATTTGGGCTGGTGTCATCATAGATGAGCTTGTGGGGTCGTTTCGGGATGAGGATGGAGTCAAGCTCAACTCCCAGTCCTACTGCCAGTTTCTGGAAGACACCTTCGTCAAGCAGTGGTACAGGAGGAAGTCTGCATCAAGAAAAACATGATTTTCATGCAGGACAATGCTCCATCACACGCGTCCAAGTACTGCACAGCATGGCTGGCAAGAAAGGGTCTAAAAAAAGGAAAACTAATGACATCACGGCCTCCTTGTTCACCTGATCTGAACCCCTCAGAGAACCTGTGGTCCATCATCAAACGTGATATTTACAAGGAGGAGTTCACCTCTCTGAAGAGTGTCTGGGAGACTAGAGTTGCTGTTGCACGCAATGTTGATGGTGAAGAGATCAA
The DNA here is from genome assembly GCA_017309775.1 of Paedocypris sp. Pulau Singkep. Classification (NCBI taxonomy): domain Eukaryota; kingdom Metazoa; phylum Chordata; class Actinopteri; order Cypriniformes; genus Paedocypris; species Paedocypris sp. Pulau Singkep. The sequence goes on from MU204349.1 coordinate 14,187,089, forward strand.
AACCTTGACAGAATCCATGGATGGCAGGCTTTTGAGTGTTCTTGCAAAGAAATGTGGCTATATTGGTCACTGATTTGTTTTTGTTTTGTTTTTGAATGTCAGAAATGTATATTTGTGAATGTTGAGATGTTATGTTGGTTTCACTGAGGAAAATAAATAATTGAAATGGGTATATATTTGTTTTTTGATAAGTTGCCTAATAATTATCTACAGTATTAATCACCTGCACACACAGATATCCTCATAAAATAGCTAAAACTAAAAACAAACTAAAACTACTTCCAAGAAATTTCAGCTTTGATATTAATGAATTGTTTGATTCCATTGAGAACATGGTTGTTGTTCAATAATAAAATTAATCCTCAGAAATACAACTTGCGTAATAATTCTGCACTCCCTGTATATATACACACACACACACACACTCACACACACACACACACACACACACTTATATAAATACGTATATATATATATATATATATATATACAGTATATATAAATGTAATATAATATACAGTGCATAAAAATGCTTTACATTTACGTTTGTTTTTTTTATTTTTCGCTCGCAATCTTCACGTTTTTGTTTCAAACTTTTTATTTTCGCTTAATATTTTTTGTTTTCGTTTGGATTTCTGGCCCCAAGTTATATGAGTGGACGGCCCTTACTCTGGCCGCCGGTGGAGAAATAAC
>MU204349.1:14190281-14193443 GCA_017309775.1 Paedocypris sp. Pulau Singkep
TACTATACTAAACTATGCTATACTATACTATACTGTACTACAATATGCTGTACTATGCAAAAGCTCTTACCGTTGTTTCCAGCTTCAGCACTTGTGCTGCTTGTATCTACATTAAAAACACGTGTATATTTTATTTACACGTATTAAACAAAATAATATGGTAAATAGGGCAAAAAATGTTTGTGACATTTGTGTTTGTCCTACCTGGAGAAAGTCCATTGTAATACATAAATCCATCTGCTGCAGCCACATGCAAGACACGTAATAAATGAGAAGGTTTACACAGACATCCTTCGTTCTGCTAGTAAGGTTTACTCTCGTTCGTCTGGCGTGCTATTATGACAAATTATGACACTCATAATTTATAACAAAGTCGCGACACTTAATTTATGTAGCAACACCGATTAGAAGCGTGTTTAAAGCGCGTGTATGGGCTTCTCTCCGCCGCTAGATGGCAGAGCGATAAAGATCTAGCGCGGATAAAGTCAAAGATGGAATCTTGTGGGGTAATGTAATTATCTCACCGTTGGGCAGCTCCGGGGACAGCAGGTTCATGCTCTCTGTGGACGGAGCACGGGTCAGTTAGACACTTGACGGGCATTACTGCGGAGGAAGGAACTCACCGGTCGGAGCTTCATCTGAGGTGGAATCCGGATCTGTAAATGATAAACAGCGGGTGAGTGATGAAGACGGTAATGCGCATGTTCCGCAGTGTCCCGTTATTTACCTGTGGCGAACACGGCGTGCGCGCTCACATCAACTACAACACAAGAGAAAAAACAAAGTGAAACAAACTTTTTTTCTTACAAAATTCATGGATTGGTGGATAAATATGACATCACTTTTAATCCTAAAAAGGTCCAAAATAATTAGCGTGTAACAATGAGGCAATAGTAAAGCGTCACGAATGCGGACTGTTAAACTGTGTTTTACACTAAATTGTAAAAAAAGCAACATGAAAAGGCATTTAAATCTTGCATAATTGGTTATATTTGAAACGCTAGACATTTTTTAAACTATCACTAGAATTAAAAAGTGTATTCTCTGGGCTGAGATTGCAATAAATATATAGATAAATAAATACAAAATATAAAATAATAATAATAATAATAATAGAACTCTCATTACATATGTATAGACAAACATCGAAAAAAACTTATGATAGATTTTTTAATAAAAATAAGTCAATACACCTTTATTTCTATAAAGTGATGTCTACCTATATGTAAGTATATATGGATCAATAGATTCATAGAGAATAAAGAATTATCTCACCTGCTTCAAGATCTGCTTGAACTACCAGAGTCAGCGAGCAAAGGATGAGAAGATTCCTGTAAAACATGCCAAATATTTGACTCACCACACTGAGACTACAGAAATGTAGATTTATAATATTAATATTATATAATATTAATGTTTTATAATATATGTATATATAATACATATATATATATATATATATATATATATACAGTATATATAATAACAACAACAACAAACATAATGAAAATAATAATAATACTGAAAATAATAATGATAACAATAATAATAATAAACAATCATAATAATTAAATCCTTTGTCAAAATTAAATTTCATTTGCAATTTTTATCTCTAAAAAAAACATCTTTCAAGAAAAGGAACAAAATAAAAAAGGTACAGGCTGCTTCACCCCAGCCATTGACAGTTTTGCGGCGGATCTCCTGGGACGGTGGAGCTCGTACCTGGTCATCATGCTGGAGGTCAGTGCAGGTCCTGCGGCCAACAGTAGTATTGCACTTCACAGCTTCACGTGGCTTTTATAGCCGATCAGAAAGTGGGAGGGCAGCCGCTGCGTATTGTGCGAGAAGCCGCCGCGTCTTGGATTACATTAATAGCATGGCTTAATGTAAGGATTCGTATGTCCGACATTCCAACTCTGTGATTCCTTATCACCTCCATTAAAGGGACAATCTTTATCTCACAGTGAGGCTTTGTTCTCAGCCAAATATTTCACATAGAATGGTAAATGTTAAGGAGGAAGTGGAAAATCCAGCTTGCCGTTTGAGGGGGATTCCCTGGGTCGCAAAGGGCAGAACGAGGGGGGATGCAAACCTAATTGGCCTGTAAAGCAATCGCAGCTTGGCGCAGCATAAATGGAATAGTTCCTCTTTAAAAGGTTGGTGTTGGGGAAATGGCGCTTGTTTTTTTGACCTTCTGCTGTCAAGATGCCCAGCAGTAAGGTTGCCAGGTGCTGAAGGATGTTTTAGTCCTCCGTGCCACTGAAAAGTCTCAGGAAAGTCCACTTTTCCCGCCGCAGCGTTTCTACAGACTCATTTGAACAGTTTCGGGTGACGTGTTGCTACCCGTTTTATCAGGGATGGATGGATGGATCCAGAATCATTCCTTGGAAAGGTTGAGGAGTTTCGACTGGCGGATAGAGGGTCAGAGAAGGATGATGTATTGATTTCTTTTCTCAGACGCTTTACCGACACCCCTGGTGAAAACAAATGTAACAAATATAGACACAGATGAAAAAATATGACACACGCAAACCAGGAGCAGTGGGCAAGTCGTGGGATCATGGGTCACGTGGGGCTCAGAGGGCAAACGTATAGATATGTTTCAGCCTCTGGTATTTCTTATCTCTATTTCTTTACAATGTTTAATAAATACATGTTTCTAAATCAAAGGATTGAAGATTAGTGAGTATTGCGTATTTTTGGATGGTCAGTGTGTTTTGAGTGTGTACCAATGTCCCGTGTGAAGGTCAATGTTTATTTTAGAACATTTTGTATTTGCGTAACTTTGTATTATTTATTTTCATTGTTTTAATGGAAATATGCCAGATTTTGTGTTACAATTCGGACGGATAGAAGACAGAGTTCCACAACAAAGGTTTTAATATCCACATTGAGTGCATAGGAAGGGTGTAGGAACTCCAAACAATAAACACTGCTTCTCACAGTCTGATAACAAGTTTGACCGACATCTGGTCAGTCTCAGCGATCACCTCTTAAATACAATGGTAATAGGTTACAGGTGGTGTCGCTGACACTAATGAGCCATCGGTCAGGAACAGTTTATGTCCATAGCTGGAATTTATGTCCAGGAGGGCGGGCGGGCAGGCTGGAAGGCTCTGGAGGGCGGGCGGGCAGGCTGGAAGGCTCTGGAGGGCGGGCGGG
>MU204349.1:14195104-14213754 GCA_017309775.1 Paedocypris sp. Pulau Singkep
CGTCTCGGCTTTATCGAAAGATCGGAAAAATCGGAGGCAAATTGGCCGCCCCATTGACCATGGAGTGGAAATGGAGACTGGAGGTGCTGAGGACGTGGATCACAAAATTCCATCAGAAGGGTCATTTTGTCTAATGATAGATCTCATCCCGCTCTGAGAAAGGACAAAGGACATGAGTACACGGGGCAGGTCGATCACCAGACGATGTTGGTGGTAGGTATTTCATCCAACCTGGAGATGTCCAAACTACTTCATGCACCAAAGAGCAAGTGAGCGCTGAGACCAGATGATTGGACTGTGGTTCTGGAAACTGACCATGAACCGGAAAATTGCTTTGGCACATTGGCTTCAGGAGATTTTCTGTCCCAAACTCCCCTTTGGAACTATGAGAGAAGGCTATCAGCTGAGCTTCTGTCTGCACACCCTAGCATGTCTTATCTAGCACCAAGGCTAGTCTTTCAGCATGAATATGAATATAATCATGTCCATGGTCATATGATTGCACACACACACACACACACACTGACACACTCCTACCAGTCCCCGCACTCAACTCCAGCGAACCCACCACCCCATCTGACCTTAAAAAAAGTCCCAACCCTGTGTCCAAAAGCACTGTAAAGTAGTAGAAAACCAGTAGTTACGTTCATTTCACAACCTTGACTTCATTTCACTACGTTACGAGCCTTAAAAATGCGTGACGAAAGGAGTGTGATGTGAATGTTGTGTGCCGTGAATGTGTCCTGAATGATGCGTGTCAATAATGTCTGCTGTGAATGATGTGCGTCGTGAACGGGTGTGAAAAGTACCGGACAGCCATACTTGAGTAAAAGTACAGATACTTACTGTAAAAACTACTCCAAGTCACCAATTTCAAAGTAGCAAAGTATCCAATTTTAAAAGAACTTAAGTATTAAGAAGTATTAATTAACAAACTATTGTTTTCCAAGACAGAAACAGAATTTAACCTCAATGTTTGAAAACTGGTAGAACAAAGTAGATAAAAAGAACAAAAAGTCAGTGTCAATCACTTACATTTGCAAGTAGATATAAAATAAAATGATTAATCTGATTAGTAAATTATATATTATATGTATTATTTAAAGTTATATATTAAATAATAACACTTGTAAAACACATTTTTACGCCCCTAATTCACGTTCTTGTGGTTTCTAATTCACAAATAGCCTCCATTACCTTCAGCAGCCTAAAGATGGCGATATTCACCTTGTCCGCCCAAGAAATTCACCGCGGTATAAATCGATTCTGGCTTGTCGTGCACAATCACAATGTAACGAGTAACGTAACACGTAAGTGTTCGTGCAAATGTAGTGGAGTGAAAAGTGCAGTTACTCAAACACAAATGCAGTGGAGTAGAGAGTAAAAGTTGCTTATATTTCTGATACTCAGTGCAAGTACGAAGTAGCCAAAAACATACTTAAGTAAAGTAACGAAGTACATTTACTCAAGTACCTTACACCCCTGGTCGTGAATGATGTATGTTTTTATGTGTATCGTGAATGTGTGGTGCGAACGTGCCGTGAATGACACACAACAACATTCACACACACACCAATTGCCCGGTGAAATAGCGGCAGCCGATCTGCGCCAGCGTCCACTTCACTCGGGCACACACACCACACACACTCACACACACACACACACACACACACACACACACACACACACATACGGCCAGATTAACCTGAAATGCATGTTTTTCGGACTGTGGGTGAAACCGGAGCACCCGGAGGAAACACACGCAAGCACGGAGAGACAGAACTCCACACAGAACGGCCCCGACCGACCTCGAGCTTTACGAAATACATACTCAATTATGTGCAAGATAAGAAATATAATAATTGTGTAATAGTGTATTTAGCGTCTTTGCGTTGGTCTCGGACTAAGAAAAGCGCTATACAAATGAACTTGAACTTGAACTTAATAAAAGTACGTTAAAATGAGCATAAGTGGCCAGGTAATGTCAAAATACTAGAACAATCAAACAAACACACACACACACACACACCTGGAGCATTTTGGGTCCAGTGTCTTGCAACTGTAGTTGTGGAACCTACTGGGCTCCGATTCAACCCTGTGACCTTTTGACCTCTCTAGCCACTAGGCCACAGCCGGCCAGATTTGAGTGAACATGCACTGAGAAGATCTCAACTCCGAGTACGGAAAGATCCCGCACATCCCAAACAGAGATTCATCGGACATTTAATCTATCTGCTGTTTTTTCTCTCCCCCTTTATCAGACGGAACTGCTGCCAGTGGAAATGAATGCACACTTCTAGACAAGACAGGAAGTCTACCCATCTGGGTTTTACCTTTCCCACATTTCTAAGGGCGCCGGTGGTAGAACGGAGCGGGCAGCCCTGGAGCAGAACAGGGGTTAGAGTTGTGATAATGGAAGAGAGTGGTCTTGTGTAATAGAATTACATTCGACATGTCCTCTCCTCTGGTATTTAGGATCAGCCTCACTTGCTATCAAAGGACTCCTCTGTCTGCACGCTAAAAGGCTTTTTCTCTTTAAAAGCGTAAATGGATAATTAACCATCGACAATCCCTCGCCAGGCCACATTGTGGCTGCTGCCACGTCTTTTCAAGAAACATGTTGGGTCTTTGAAAGCCGGTAAGGTCAGATTTACATGTGTGTGCGTAAACGGACCCCGGCATTTTCCTGTTAAACACGGGGACTGAAAGGAAGTTGCTCGAAGAACAGAATGTGCCCCGACTTTACGTTAGGGAGTGCAAACCTATCACGACTACTTTGCTTTGGGTGAAGAAATTGAAAGGATTGCGACGTACTGTAATTAATGCCAATAATAGCACCCCGTAAATATAAGTGCCCCCCTGATTTATCAGGCACAAAAAAAATTAACGGTTTTTTTATTAACGTTTCTGGTTCAATTACGTTAACATTGTCTTTAAAATACTATTTTTAAGTTTAGGTTTGTTTATTTAGCAACTAACTTGTGACTTGTGTCATTTTGATATTGTTTATTGGATTAATAGGTAACAAAAAGTCGATTCTAGTGGTCAGAACCTCATTTCCCAAGATCCTTTGCACTCGACCGCACATGCGCAGAACTGCCCGTCGAGCGCTCAAGGATTATTATCCCCTGTTTATACACAACGTGTTTCCGTTTATTTGTGATTGCTTCTGACTTGAAATACGGGAAAATGGGGGCTTAAATTTACGGGCATATTTGATATCGGCGACTACAAGCACCGGCCGTGTGAAAGACTCACGTGAAGGATGAGGCCAGACGATTCACTACTGATGGGTCGTGCAACTGCTTCAAGCTTGCACAGCCAAACCTTGTGTCGGTGCGCATATCATGTATTGCGAGTCATGTGACCGATACAAAAACTGTTCCGATCGGACGCTAATGCGCCAAACAGAGAAGCAGCCAGTAGAGGGAGCTCTCGGAGGAGCTCAGAGTGTCGTTTAAAGACGACGCCCCCACTTCCTGGTAGAGGATTATTTCAAGCGCTAACATTACATAAGTCATTGCGGAATATTCTCAGTCGCCCCTGCTTTCTAGTGAGTTGTTCATCTATTGTCTTGTTTCATGGTGTTTTGGATCTGGGATTACCCTTCTGCCTGGCCCTGGTTTGGATTTGTTTGCCTGTTTTGGACTGTTTTCTATTTGCTGACCTCTCGCCTGTGACCACGACCCTGTTTTTGCCTCGTTCTTATTTGATCTGTTTTCCTGATGGAATAACCTGAGCTTCTCGTCATGTTGAGCAGTGTTTATGAGGAAGCGTGTCTGTTAACAGGACGGATCTACTGAAAAGCTTCCATGTTCTTTTGCTGGTTCATTGTGTAATTGATTCATTGGGGGGAAAAGTGGACCAGCCTCCAGGCAAAAGAACAGTTTCCTCCATGTGAACGCATGTTTTTGACAGCTGAAGTTGTGCCAAAGAAGCGGAACCGACTCGATTTCTAAACATTGGAAAAACTAGTTTATTTTTAATAAAATTTTTAAAGCAATCAAAACAGTCTAAAACACAAGCCTCATATTCACAACATGCTCACTTAGATCTTCACATTATGACACATGTTCAAAATATTCATTAATTGTATGTAAACATAACAAATAGCAATAGAAAAGTAGAGTCTTACACTTGACAATATTTCTGGACATTTTGTTCAATTTGACCATACGTTTGAGGAATTTAAAATTGTTTGTAAAGTAAATTAAATACAGCGATAGAGAGGGAGTACAACTGTTAAATCTGCAGGAGTGAATGTAATATTTGCACAGGAGTAAAACCAAATTACGGAAGTAAACAAAAATAAAAGTTCACTTTCAGACGGTTTCAAAATAAAAATTTGAACATAAACATGATCCAGAGTCCAGGGCAGGATCAATCCCAGAAGCTCAGCACACCCTGGATCTGCTTTTGGCCAATCACCAGAGGAGACACACACACACACACACACACACACACACACACACACACACACACACACACCTACGAGAAACGTATTGTCTTCAACCCACCATGACACATGGTTTTCAACTTGGTAATTGCTTGATTGACAGCAAATCTGTTAAATGTATTTATTTATGAACGTTACATTTGTTTTTAAGTGAATACATTCTACATGATGTGTTTGTTATCATTGTTAGTTTGCCATTAAAATCTAGAATACACTTCACTCTGTGTGTGTGTGTGTGTGTGTGTGTGTGTGTGTGAGCAGTGTTGTGCAAGTTACTTCAAAATTGTAATATATTACATATTTCTTATTACTGTTTGAATGTAATGTCTGTTAATGTGATATATTACATTACTTCTGTATTACTTATAAGTTACTTTCACTAAGTAGAAATTAAATTAAAAGAATAACAATAATTCATAAGAATAACGAATTTTAGACAGGCTTCTCGGAGGTTGATGAATATGCTTTAATATGCTAAAAAAAAAAAGTAAAAACTTAAATATGTAACAATTTAGTAATAATACACGTAATAATACACTACAAACTTAACCAAGCTTATAAAGTCATTTTTCTTCACTAATATTTTGATTCACTAAAATTGCTGATGGAACAAAACATTTGTCCATTCTTCTGTAAAACATATTTTAGTTTTGTGTTTTATCCAACATGAATAATTAGGGATGACAACAGTATAAACATGTCATTTAGGGGAACTCAACTATACTATTAATTAATATACTATTATTAATTAAATTAATTTAAAAAATGTTGTGTTGCTTGTGTAGGTTATATAGAGGATCCGTGTTGCTCAATTGGAATTCTAATGTCTCCTGAATGTGCTGAGGTGACACACTCACTCTCTGCCAACATGGGAAATTAAGCATCATCATTTCCATTGCCCTCCATCATCATGAAAAATTGCCGTCTTTGTCCAGCACATACCAGACAGGATTTATCCAGGTGGGATTGAATAGCTTTTAATATAGACAGAGTATCATATGAGAAAGAATAAACTATGGGCAATTACCCAGTGCTGTAGAAGCCACTGCTCGGGTATTAAACTACAAAGCAAACCGAATTAACATTCAACAATTGCCATATCAAATTTCACAGGTTTAACAAAGTTGACTTTTGGTTTTCAGGGTTATAAAGATTAATTATAATATGTAATAAGGGTGATATATGTGTATACTGTTATGCTCAGCGCTCGGATAGAGAGTGAGCGTGAGTGGGGAAGAAACAGAAGACGGAAATGGGAGCGGATTCGTGCACAGTGAACGTTTAATACAAACAACAGATGAACAGGACAGATACTGACACTGGACACTGATGAAGGTGAGACGACGACGACGATGACGATGATGAAGAAGAGAGGGAAGGTGACGACGAGGAGGTGGGTGAGTCTGTGCTGGTGCGTCGGGATCTGATGATCGTGGACAATGACAGACAATGACTGAGGAGTAGACTGGTGGTTATATAGTGTCCGGGGAACGTGAGTGATGAGGAACCGGTGTGGCAGATTGGGCTGATGACGATGATGGGCAGCTGGTGAGTGACGGAGCGGCCGGAGATGGTGAAGACGGTATGGAATCGTAACATATACACACCCAGTAAATAATAAAGGGACACTTCATTTCATCCTCTCTGTGTACTGTAGCTCCTTACTCAAAGCATAAAGCACACATAAATTGTAGTTGTGATAAAAAAATATGTTAAAACTGTAAAACAAAAACGTTTTTTAAATATAGCTGCTCTATACATTTTTTTAAAAATATATAATTGTTTAAATATACTTTTTAAAAGAAGCCACTTTTGCTGCGATCACAGATTTGTCTTTTGGAAATTGTTCCATAGTCACCAATTGCAGCTGAAAAAATGCTATTAATGTACGTACGTCATAATTTGGTGCCTACAGTGAACATTAAATTCAGTAGAAGTTCAGAAAAAAAATGTACGTAATTTTAAAATTAATTATAAAGTTTTAAAATAATTGACGGAACAAAGTAAAAGCAATAAAAACAAGAATACAAAAGCAATAAAATACAATAAAAATAGAGAGATAAAATATGAATTAAATACAAGTGATAAAAACGGGGAGGGAAAATAAGGGAGAGAAATACGGCAAAAAAAAAAGAATTTAATATTCTGTTTATTAAATTGTTAAATCAAAATTCTATTTATTCTATACTTAAGCAATTCATTTATCTTAAGCAAGATACTGTTTGTACTGTTTGAACTGTTTGTTTTTCACAGAAAAGGCTTCCTTGCCAAAACAGAAACAGCCATGCACAAATGTATACGTTTGTTTCTCAAAGACAATCTCAGTGTTGGGAGTAATATATTACAAATAATATATTAATATATTACAAAATTAATATATTACAATAATATACAGCTTTTGTCCAGTAATTTTTTTTTATCCATTAAAAAAAAAATTCAAACGGCTGAAGCTTCTCCCAGGTTAAACCCCGTCTTAATCTTGCAAAGCTTGTTTGTTAAGGTTGTTTGTTAGGTCAGACCAGACACATAACAAACAACATAATACTCATGTAAAGAAAATTAACTAATAAATTGAAATTTTCAATAATATTCAATTTGTCATAGAATACTTGTATAAGTGCCCACTAATATTGCTCACTAATCGTGATGTTATAGTTATTATTAGATAAACTGTATTGTTGAAGCTAGATTTTCTGAAGTAAAATGAAAGGCGAACTTGTCTCGTTTGGCCTGGTTTTCACACACTGTGTCACAAATTGTAATTTGTAACATTTCTGTAAATGTAAGTAGACAATGTAGATATTATAATAATACAAGTCACAATCCAATCTGTGACTTGTTAAGGTCAGACAGACATAAGAATTAATTTATTACATGAAACATCAATTTAAACATATAAATGCGCGCGCGTGTGTGTGTGTGTGTATACAACATAATGCCAAGGTGTAAGGGCAATAAACTAGTAAATTGCAACTTTCTATATTTTAAAATTAGAAATGGGCTTTAAAAAACTTTACTAGCTAATGTTTGTAGCTATTTTAGGCTTGGGCAGTTTCCATGTTTGGATAGTTGTTACTGCAAAAAATTACAAATATTTTAGCCTCCCAAAAAAAAAATTATCATTAGAAGTCTTTTGAGGTGTAAAAGATAAATGCTGACTGTATTTTAATTAAAGACAGTTCATTTTATTTTTTCTGTGTTCATACTTTGCTGAAACCTATTTTACATTGTGATCACAGTATCACAAAGTGATGTCATTGTCGCCCCGCCTCCGTTGCCCCGCCCCCTGTAGTTTGCGTCCCTTGTTTTGGAGAATTAAAAGTGGTAACTCTAGTTTCATGTATAGTATATATTGTTACTAATTTCTGCGGTGTTTTAATTACCACTTATTATTTCATTGGACGGTTCGGTTTTAAATTTTATTTTCAAGCAGTATGTGGATAAACAGCCAGACCTGTGGCGAGTGGGCAAGCTAGAATGTATAGTCTTTTGCGAAAGTAAACAGATCTGACTTCTTTCTTTATTATCTACATAGTTCGACATCTAGACACAACGTTCGCATCGTGAACGGAAGTTGTTTTTAGCGAGTGCGCCACCTGCAGTAATGGAGGAACGCCTCGTCGCCTGCAGTTAACTAACTTCGCCGCCATATTAGCACTGAGGGTGAGGTAAACCAGCCTTTCAATTCTTAACTTTCTGCCTGTTCACTCGAACTTTTTGCACAATAAGCTTAAATGAATTATCGTGTGGTTTAGTAACGTTTTTCAACATGTAGGGCTTTTCTGTTTTCGGCGTCGGCTTGTTTAAAACATACGTGTTGTATTACTAGCATTGGTGTAGCTAACGTAATGAAATGCTAATGATTTATAACTCGATGCTTCATGGTTGTTTATTTTGTTAAGTGTTGCATGCTGTGACTGACTGTGTGTATTTTTGTCCTGTGTTTACAAGGGTTAAAAACGAAGGCAAGTTTAGTTAATGCTTCATACCAGCTCTTTAAAATACTTCTCGAAAAATCGTGTTTTGAATAACATTCCCTCTTATTTCTAGAATTCTCGTTTTCTATCAGATTCTAACTGTTGCAGAGCGATTAAAATATGTTTGCGCATGTCTGGAGTAACACAACCAGGAGAAGTTTGTGCTGGTGCAGTTCATACACAGAGTATGTAGTGTTTATAAATACATGTCATCAGGCATCTTCTTAAATGTATATTAATTAGTGATGCACCGAAATGAAAAAGAGGAAAACCTGGCAAAAAACGAAAGAAATGATGGCATTTATTAGTGCCATTGCATTTATGATGGCTCAATTCAACTCAATGATGGCTCGAATCAAGGCATTGCTATTACATAAATCAATAATAAAGTTTCAAAGAATAAATAAAACAAAATTTGTTTCAAATTATGAAAATATTTATTAAGCATATTGCAACAATAAAGAGTATAAATTATAATTCAAAATAAAATGTTTACCTTGACACCAACCATTTTGTACAAATATATATACTGGCCTGCTGAAAGGTTCAAAAGAAAGACCATGCCATATGTTAACCATAGAAGTTCAACAACAAATCTACCAAGAATTGCAGATGAGCAAAGTGGATAAAAATGTTTAAACACTAAATAAGCCAATTTTACTTTTTGAGGTAAAGCGGCAGGTTTTTCTTGACGAAGAGTAGCTTCTCTGCTTCATCACAGTGATGCACTGAACAGTCTCTCGCTGTCGATGCTGTCAAATACTTGCGTGCCATCTTCGCCAGGTCAGGAAAGTGGTTGTGATTATTTCTCCAGTAAGCAAGAGGGTTATCACATCTGGGGATGGAGACTTCAGACAGATAGCCATCTAGCTGTTGAGTGCTTGAGCTTGTCATCTGCCTGACATTTGAGAGATTTGAGAGTGTATTTAAATAAGGCCAGTGCATAGAGAATACACATTTTTATCGAAGTAAATAAATATGTCATGCCGAAATATTACTACAATACAGTAGCATAAAATCATGGTAGTTTACCTATTAGTACTAGTGGAAGTACTTTCATGCAGGATCTCACTGAACATGTCAGACAACGACGGTGCAAGCACCTCATCTCAATGAGGTGATTAATGGCAATTGAATGACTAAAGCTTGGAATAATGGATAATGAGGTCTAATGTGTAAATTGTACATATATAAATGAATGTAAACTCAACACAAAATAAACACTCTTTTAAATGCTGTAATATACTGTTTTTGATTAAAGAAAACAATGGGTAAGCCGGTCATAATAATTAAAAAAAATGTATTGAGCAAAAGAGAACACAGATATGTATTTGTATATTTGTGTGGCAAAAGTATGACACTGATAAGTAGTCTAGCTGAAAACGCTGTTCACACATTTTTAGCTAAAGGAACAAAACAGCGATTACATATTCATATCAAAAGGAGCAAAACCCATCACACATTCAAGGAACAAAACAAAGCTGAAAGTCGACTAAAACATCGCTGTCCTCGTCATGTTGCCGTTAGCTTTCATCATCGTGCACAACAAGGAACATATAAGCATTTTACAAACTTCGAACAAGACGATCGCGCATCTTAGCAGCTGCAGCCTTTTACAAAGTATTTCTTGGCGTAACGTGACTTCCAGCTTAAACGGCAGCTCTTTTGTGAAAAAGCTCACTCTTCATTGCTTTTTAAATTGCTGTGAAGCATATAGACTAGATAAACTGTTGAACCGTTTACCAGATGCACGAGAGGAGCCGCGGGAGTGCGAAAATGTACAGGCTTACAGAAGAAAACAAACCAAGTCAAATAATAATAAATGAGTAAAACATGCGGCGCGGTATCAGAGCAATGTTCGCGCGGTCTGTCGCGCTGCTGCGTCGTGAGCTTACCTCGAGTAATTGTTTCCTTGAGTCTCCTCAAGACATTTCCGGCATTTGTGAAATGCGCTGTGACTTCAGTTTTGATAAGTACTGTGCACATAATACTTTTGTTCTATCCACGGATTTATCTGGCAAGGTCTTAGAGTGAAACTCTCCATCAAAAAAACAGTAAGTGAAAAAAAATGATTGACAGCGTTAATAAAATTTGACGCGATAATAATAATCTCATTTTATCTCAATTAATCTCAATTAATAATCTCATGCGTTAACAAGTTAACTTTGACAGCCCATATATATGTGTGTGTGTGTGTGTGTGTGTATATATATACGTATATTAGAGCTGCACAATTTTGGATAAAATGAGGCGTTAACATAAATCAGGTGTGACGTCATTTCAAGATGGCGGTCACTGGTCATGTTAGATTGTCCGCTGTATTATTATATTCTGTACCTTTATAAACGATTGCAAATGGGCAATTTTAACAACCACTTTGTAACATGTTTTTATTAGTTTACCTTTACCTCGGACATTTACTAATACTGAATTCACGAACTCGGATCAGGCACGGATGAGACGAATTGCATGTAAAATGCGGCTCATAAACGGCCATTTTGTTAGGCTATTTATATACGTTTATATAATATTGTAATAACTGTAATACAAACATGTTACATCCGCCATCTTGAATCTCACGATAATTGTGTTGTAGTCGGACCGTTAGCCGAAGACCATTAGCCGAGCGTCTCACTCGGGTTGTACTTTTGTGCATAAACATAATGGCACAGACACTGTTCTGAACGTCTTCTCTCGACATGATGTTGTTGCTAATTAACGCGACGGTATACACTCGAACACAAGCTTCTGCGTGACCTGGTTACGGAAGTAAGATATCTGCAACCGTGTTACTTCTGTAAAAGAGTTTTACACGTCTGGACTCACGTTTCACTCAAAAAATCTCACTGCATCTAATAGCAAGTAAAAAAAGAAACTTGTTAGCATTCTTGTCGCCACAACATTTGGCCTATTGTATAGTGAAATAATTTCGTAAGCAGAGACGATATTTTCTAGACGATGCTCTTCGTAAAAATACATTTTTGTTAACAGAGTCATTCGTAAGCGGAGGTTAAACTGTATTTGCAATGTCGGATTGAAAGTGAGTGTCATTTTCGGACATTATCGTGTCCGTAGTACACCGCGTCTTCAGCCAAGCTATTAAAGGTTCATTTAACAACAGGAAAAAAATCATTTTTTTTCCTTTTCATTTTTCCTTTGGTCTGCTTGCACTGATGCTAAAACTCCAGAACCATAGTCCGTGTTATTAGACAGACAGTGGTCCCTGCTTTGGCTCCAGACAGTTCCGTCCAGTCACTAAATCGTCCAGTAAAAAGACCCCAAATTCTGTATCCCTTCTCTTGCTTAATATTGATTTGAATTTTTGTGTTTTTAGTCTTTTGCCACACATTCAGACCATGTCCGGCCCAGTGACCAGCAGATCCCGCGTTTACCCAGACGTTAACACACAGAGACCACGGGAATACTGGGACTACGAATCTCACGTAGTCGAATGGGGGTGAGTTCCAAAACTGGTTTTATTGTTTGATTCCTGACAATAAATGTTCAATCAATTCAATAGCTAGTTTCCCAGAGCTTTCCAGAGAGTGAGACAGAGAAAGTGAGTGTGAATTAACAGGTTGTGATCACAGACTAGAAGTCTATAATTACTTCAGGTGAGATATAATATTCATAATTTTGTTATAATTTCATAAATCTGAGCTTCTCTCATCAGCAGGATGTTCTCAACCGACAATGTTTACTTGCATTACTGTACATTGTTGTCATACTGTATTGTCGTATTATATGTTTTAGTGGTAAGTCGTTAACACAAGACTCTTATTGTGCGTCTAAAAAAAGCGATTGCTGTTAAGCTGTTCTCGAAGTCGACTTGGAAGCTGGACCACGCAAGTTTGCGAGATGTTGCTTTTATAAAAGGAAATAAAACAAATAAAAAAAAAGGAAACACAAAGTGCCGCGTGGGAATAAACATAGCAGGCGTTTTTTGCCAATTCAAATGATGTTTTAATGGAGAAACACTGTCGCGACGTGCAAATGTGTGGAAGACCAACAATAAAGTATAACGTTTGTTGCGTCATTTTTCTCAGAATTGCAAGCTGGAGTCAGAATTCCTTCTTTATATCTCATAATTTGGAGTTAACTCGCAATTCTCACTTGCCGTATGATCTCACAATCTCACAAAAAAACCTGCATAATTTTTTTAACTGGTTTCCATAAAACCAAACGGCATTCATATAATCCAAACTTCCTTACAAATACATCCAGGCTAGCATATAAATGTTTTCTTCAAATGGAAAGCCTGTGAAAGAATGTCCATTTGCTATGACTCGAGATTATTTTGGATTAATGTAGATTAATTCCAAGATTACAGTGAGATTAATCTAGATTAAATTGTACCAAGATTGTGCACAGAACGTGGTTGTTCGTTATCCAGGTGTTTCATCAATCCTTGTAGGCTTATTTCCAGAAATGGTTTTATTTACAGCTGTTCATCTGTTCAACAGGAATCAAGACGACTACCAGTTAGTGCGCAAACTTGGCCGAGGAAAGTACAGTGAAGTTTTCGAAGCCATTAACATCACGAACAACGAGAAAGTGGTCGTGAAAATACTAAAGGTGAGAAAAGTGGTTCTCCCAACTTTTTTGGTCGCTCCCCCCTTTAAACCTATAGAAATATCTCACGCCTCACCCACAAAAACAATTCACCTCAGACTACCAAGTAATTTCACTACACATGTGATTGAATTATTCGGGGTACCAGAAAGAAAATAATCTTTTTTTTTTTCGATTCTATTTGATAGTTCTCTTAAAAATAAAAAAGATTTTTATTTTATTAAAATTATATTATTTTAGATCAGGGGTCGGGAACCTTTTTGGCTGAGAGAGCCGTAAACACGGCATATTGGTATAAATGAAGTCCAAAAGAGCCATACCTGTTTAAAACTAAATACAAATCTACGCATATTTGTAAAACCAATATGAAATGCAGGACAACAAGTCTTTCAACTCATTGTGATAACTTTGTTTGATATTCTGTTATTATAATTTTAAAATAAACTCAGACATAGACAAATATATGTATCCAATAAATCCAACACAAATAAAACAAATTAAATATCAGTAGGGCATCCACTTTTTCGATCGCTGGACAACGTCACTCACCAACACACACTAACACGCAAACCCTGCTGTTTGTACGCAGACACCGCGCGCGCACGCTGCTACACTTACGCAGAGATCTGAAACGCAACGGGAAAAAAGTTTTGATAGTTGAGAATGCAAGCGTAAAATGAAAATTAAACAAAAACGCTTAGAATTCTTTTCGTTTTTACGAATTTACATTTGATATTTTCAAAACCTGATTCCACACAGAAGCTGCTCTCTCTCCACAAAGGAACATTACTCCATTCAGAGGACAGCTGTGATTGGCTCCAGCGATTGGTTCCCGCAACCAAGAAATGAATGGGATTGAAATACCGGAGAACGTTTCACATTTATGTATTTTTAAAGAGTCATATGCAGCCACCAAAAGAGCCATACATGACTCGCGAGGAGAAGTTAATTGCTGTCCCGTGGTGTTCAAATGATGTATTACAGGTTACAGCTCCACGATTAATCTTTAAGAGATCGCAATTTCGATTCTACCCCTCCACGATCCTAATTCAGCATTTATACGATTCTGCCAAACTCTCTGATCTACGACCAGCGGTTTCTGTCAGACTCGTCCACTCGCGCAACCAGCGAAACTCGCGATCATCCCAATACCGTATTATAACAGAAAGATGATCTTGCATTACTTCTATTTTTATTACTTCTATTTTCTAATGCATACGTGGTATTTTGGGGCGCCTGACATGGTATTGATGAGGCCGGACGCGTGTGACGGACACCTGCGCGGTCACGCACGCTAATTACCTGCGCTATAGACTGTGTGTGTGTGTGTGTATTGGCTCGAGCAGCAGTCGAGTTTTAAAAAAAAAAACAGAAAATAAACGGGGAGAATGAGGAATGAGGAAACACAACGGTAAAGTAAGTCTGCTATCAACTTTTTAGTACCTGAAAAAGGATTTTATTTTGAAGTGTGTGTGTGTGTGTGTGTGTTTACTCCGGTTTCAAACCAGAAGACGACACTCAGCAAACCACACACAGCAAACATCTGCAGTTGAAGACAAAATGATTAGCCCCGCCTACAAAATAATCATCATTTGAAAAGTTTTTCAAAAGTCTTTTAAACTGAGCTAATAATTTTGTCCTCAACTGTACATAAACTGTTTCTTTGGAGTGTTTATTTTTAAGTTTATTGGTGATTTCTTTTTTCTTTACAACATTACTTTTACATTACGTTTCATTGAATCGTGCAGTTCTATTACAGGTGTATCTTTGAATTCATCAAGTTTTTTTTTTGTTTTAGTTTTTTTAAATTTTATTTAAGTATCTGTTAATTGTCAATGAACAAAACAAACGGGTGACTCGAAATAAATCGTATTTCGTATTTCACTTTATTGTTCGAGAGTTAAAGATCCGAGTCAGATAAAAGAATCGAATGTCCCATCCCTAATCACCTATTTTTTTTTTTTCCTGCTGATGTGCCATATTATCATATTACGATAATTTCTAATGTCCAGACAGTATCGATATTGGGGGCGGTTACATTTGAGTAAATCTTAATTACGTTATAGGCAAACTATGTATTCTAACTTTATTTCAAGTAAGAAATTGGACGCAGAGGGTAACCGGAAGATGCATCGGTGATTTTTAATATCGTATATCTTTTAAAAGTTGCGTTTGTTTGAATTTTTTTTTTTTAGAGAGAGAGCAAGACTGTGAACAGCGAGTGCATCTTTACGGGTCTTACTCACTGATGTATTTATTCATATTTTATCTATCTATTTATTTGGTATTTTATTGTGTTTTTATAATCTCTTTTTATTGTATCGCTTCCTCGCACGTACCCACCCCATGTTTAAATGCTGGACGATTGTAAAAATACATTTTATTGCAAGTATAATGTGTATAGGACAATGAAAATTTGAATTTGATTAATTTTTACAACGGTCGCTCTTAAAGACACATTACACAGACAGTTCTTGCGCATTAATACCGCTTTCTGTGTTTGATTACAGAAACAACGTGTTACTGTACTAAAGTGTTTATATGCATATATAAAAATGTAATTCTTGAATGTGTGACGCTATCCAAAAAATTGCAAAATCCATATCGTGCCACTACAGTCAATACCGGTTTTTGCGTTCATACCGGTTTAGTTCAATTCACATTTGTTGAGTCCGTGTGGAGAAGGTTTGCTGAGATAAGCATGTTTGCATCGGTGTAAGAAGCTTCGAAAGCGAAACCGATCGGTGCCTGACGAAAGCCTCGCACTCAACCAGCTCTAGATTCTCTGATAAAACTGAGCTTCTCTTCAAGCTAAGTGACAAATAGTTTAGAAGATTAGCGGCGTTGTCCTGTAAAGCAGCCAGACGTGTTTAATGAGCTTCACTTACCTGGAGACACCGGGGATGAAGACCTGCAGATTCAGTCTAGACGCAAATGGATCAAGTGACTCGTCGTCGTTTCATTTTGTTTTTTTTTTCTTTTTGTTGGACTCACAAGTCAATGTCAGTGATCAAATTAGAACTGTTTGGTAATAAAAGGCATCATTTTTATTTTTTTTTTATAGGTAGCAAAATAACAAAAAGAAACATTTTTGCATAATCAATAAAAAACAATAAATCAATAAAATGTGCCAAAATACGACTTGAAAATAGTACAATCAACAGTGAGCAGGGCAAAATAATTGTAAGTAACTCACATTTGTATTTATTAATACTACTATTGGACCTTTTCTGAATGAATGATCTTTGAAGTGTCACCCATTTTTCTTTTTCTTTTGAAATTATCTTAAAAAATTGTGTGAGCATCATTTTGTATTCAATGCAAATGCAAATGCACATGTGTGTTGTATTCTAGGTCATATTATGCTTTTATGTGTCGAGAAATATGAATTCATAGCTGAGAGATGTGAACCTCAATCTCAGATGACGCCATTTGTTATTGTTAAGAGTTTTTTAACTCTTTTTCTTTTTTCTTTAATGCAGCCTGTAAAAAAGAAGAAAATCAAGAGAGAAATAAAAATCTTGGAGAATTTAAGAGGCGGCCCGAACATCATCACACTTTTAGACATCGTCAAAGATCCTGTGGTTTGTTTCTGATTTATAGTTCAGATTTGTTTTATGGCTGTAGCTAAAAGTCATAGATGTGATTTGGAATGAAATTCTCTAATGATCTTAACTTCCTCTGTTTCTTTCTGAAGTCTCGAACCCCAGCTCTGGTTTTTGAACATGTGAACAACACTGACTTTAAGGTAAACTTCATTTGAATCTCGACAAACTACTAAATGAAAAGGCTCATCTTGTATGTTTTATTCTCTGCAGCAATTATATCAAACACTTTCAGACTACGACATTCGATTCTACATGTACGAAATCCTAAAGGTGAGTTCTCACAAATTGTGATAGTCTTGTTTATTATAACACTTTATTGTCTAAAGTGTACTTTTGAAAGAAAAAATATTGTCACTATTCATAAAAAATGCTATTTTATTTTTTATTTTCTATTTCTTTCTCAGGCTTTGGACTACTGCCACAGCATGGGAATCATGCACAGAGATGTAAAGCCACATAATGTGATGATCGACCACGAACACAGAAAGGTACGATTACCTGTATTAAGAACGGCACAATCAGTGCAAAATGTAAAAATGGGAAGGAGAGAGAGATGGGATTCGCAAATCTGTTCGGCTTGAGTACAAATCATTTTGGGTCTTGTTTGACTCTTTGCTCTGATTGGCCAAAGCGAACCCATCGCAAAGCAGATCCCCGCCCACCACGACAGGCCCTACCACTATAATCGCTTGACAGATTTTTCAGATATAAAATGGCTGGTAAAAGATTTTAAATCTTTTAATTCTAATAATCTAATAATTCCATTATTTCTTTTACATTACATTTGTTTTTCCTTACATTTGTTTACATTTAAGGCAAAGAGCAACACGTGTTATTTCATTGCTGTTTGACGACCGGATGTTCAGGGTTCGTTGTTTAAAATAAAAAAAAAAAATCCAGAATCGTGATCTTTATTCTAAGCAAAGAGATTGTGATTCTCATTTCATCCAGCTCTACTGATACAGATGACGCACACACTTGCTCGACACTATTTGTTGAACGACGCTGTGACCGCAGCTTTGTTAGTTTCCACTTGTTTTAAGACGAGTTTGTCGACTTGTGTTTGCCGCTTCACTTGCGCTGTACTGGTGTGTTTTCTGCAGCTGCGTCTGATCGACTGGGGTCTGGCAGAGTTCTATCATCCTAGTCAGGAGTACAACGTACGGGTGGCGTCCCGATACTTCAAGGGGCCTGAGCTCCTGGTGGACTATCAGGTGAGAGACGTGACCTTTGACCTTTCCACACTCTAACCTCCGCCGCTGCGTCCTCAGATGTATGACTACAGTCTGGACATGTGGAGCTTAGGCTGCATGCTAGCCAGCATGATCTTCCGGAAAGAGCCCTTCTTCCACGGACACGACAATTATGACCAGGTAAGTCCTGCTAGACCAGTAGTATTCAAATACAATTCAAGGAGGTTCGGTTACACGATTTTTTTTGGAAGCGGAAGATTTTTAGATTTTTTTGGAAGATATATACATATACCGTATTTTCCGGACTATAAGCCGCTACTTTTTTCCTAGGTTTTGAACCATGCGGCTTATAGAAAAAAGCGGCTATTTTGTGGATTTTTTTTCCACCGCTAGGGGGCAATCGGAATCATTGCGCTTTAATCGGTATCAAAAGACAAAACAAATGCAAAGAAGAATATGCTACTGAAATAAATATAAAAATATTATATTTATAATAAATATAAATATATATATATTAATATATTAAATATATGGTAGACTTGGATGAGAAGTGGTGAGAAGTCATTCACAAAACATGCAGCATGCGAAATGCATTCTTTATGGAGACAGATGTGTTCAACTCCTACACTGAAGAAGACGACTTCATGGGTTTCAGCAAAGATGGTTAGACGTGATTTCACACTACCTGATTTCACTGAAATGAAGTTAAATACTGTAGACACCTTTGTTTTCTCTTATTTTCTGTCCCGTTTTAATCAGCAAAGTTGCTGGTGTTAAAATACAGGTTAGGAAAAGATCTATTTAGTTACATACATTTACATTTACAATTCAAAATCGTTCTGTT
>MU204349.1:14213854-14237177 GCA_017309775.1 Paedocypris sp. Pulau Singkep
ATATGTAATAAAGAAAAAAAAATCGAATCCAAAATCATACTTATCTGTGGCTTGCAAAACTCTCCAGGTTTTGACTAAAACCTTGTTCCCTGTCAGGTAATGTTGTCCCCAGTAGTGTCCAGTGAACAACTGGAAAGGGAACTTTTTTTAATAGAGTGGATGCAGGTGCGGCTTGTTTATGTTTTTTTTTATTTTTTTTTCGAAAATAGAGGGGTGCGGCTTATATACAGGTGCGGCTTATAGTCCAGAAAATACGGTATACATATAACTTATATATATATACGATATACGTATATATTATTGATAACATGAACAAGTATAGAATCTTGTAATATTGAATAATGAAGTGTAAAATGTAAATGAATGTAAACTCAACACAAAATAAACACTTGTTTAAATACTGTAATATACCATTTTGACTAAAGAAAACAATGGGTTTTGAGAAAACAAAGAAAACAATAGAAAACAAAGAGGTTTGGTTCCACAATTTCTTTGGAAGCGGAAGATTTTTAGAAGAAATATATATAGTAAATACGGTAAGGTCAAAGTGGGCGGCTCGACTTATTCGCGCGGTCTACCGAAATAGAAAATATTTTACTCAGAACAGTGCGCGGATATTTCACCCTTTCTCACAAAAATAAACAGCAGAGACACAAGTGCGGTAATTAAATTAACATTTTTGATGCAAACTAAATACATCTTTCAGAAAACGGCACAACCCGTGCAAAGTAGCAGCTCTCCGCTAGCCGCTGCTCCGCGCTCTCTCTCTCTCTCACACACACACACGCACACACACACACACACACACGCACACACACTGTTTTGGGGAACTTTTGGTTTCTGACACTTATATGCATAATAAAAGGCCCCCGGGTCAAATTCAAATCAATTTAAACATTATTGATGTTCCTCTGAAACGAACTTAACAGGAGTTAAAACTAGTTTTGCTAGTTTTCCTGAAACGTCTTTTTTCTTTGTACTTTTTTTTTTGTACGCAGCGAGTCAAAGAAACCAGTGATTATTGGAATCTATCTGTGTTGCGTAACAACCGTATTTATAAAGTGCACTTTTGTCTGGCTCGGTTAGTGTTGTGTTCGCATCAGCAAAGGTCACCAGTTCCATTTCCAGGGGAAGTTTGAAGTCATCTCATGTGGAACTGAAACGTCATTGAAACATCGGGAGTGGCGCAATGGATTTCTGTCGAGGCATCGGGTTGCGAAACCACGTCACTAGCCACGTCAACCTGCCGAGTCGTCACTAAACCGCTTGAGGGATGAAACCGTTATTGTTTGAAGATAAAAAAAATCATCAGGACGTTCTTTAAAACGAATGTTTTCGTTTAATTCTACATTTTCTGGTTGGCAATGAAATGGTCGAGTCAGTGAGTCTGATTTGATACAATTCTGAATTCTGAGTTTACAGCTTTCAATTCTATGTAAAGACACCATTTTTAGTTTGAACTTGATCAAAGAAGTCTATAGTTTGCTAAATTATAATGTGGGTCCAGAGATGTTATAAGGGTCCTGCCAAAATTGCCCATTTTTGTAAACTGAACACGACTCATTCGCGAGGTGACTGAACCTGCCAATCAGCATGAGTGGGCGGGTCTGCTGTGATGAACGATTGATTTTAAATACCGTACTTTTACTTTTTTCTAGTGGATGTTAATTGGTATTAATCAAAGATGTTTTTTTATTGTCGTTTATATTTGACACGTTGTGGTAAATCGATTAAAATATACTTTTGCAGTTCAAAAAACAAGGTGCTTCTAAGCTGAGTGTGACTGATAAGGGTGTTAGAAAATATTATCAAAGTACAGTGTATGTGTTTGTGTGTGTGTATCTATATATGTGTATATGTTTTTATATATATTAGGGCTGTCAAAGTTAACGCGGTAACTCATGCGATTCATTAAATATGTTTAATTGCGTCAAATTTTAATAACGCCATTAATCGCACTTCCGTTTTTTCCTGCACTTCCGTTTTTTTCCGGTTTTTGAGTTTCACTTCAAAACCATTCAGCATTATGTGTTCAGTTTTTTGCAAAGCTGAAATCACAGCGCACTGATAGAAAGAACAGAGTGCACTCTTTTCCTCAAAATAAATTACTTATTTCTTTTTTCATTATTATGACCGGCTTACCCATTGTTTTCTTTAGTCAAAACGGTGTATACAGTGTAATTTACAATAAAAAATATTAAGGCTGTTGTGCACAAAGTGTGAGTTAATCAAGTGTGTGTGGCTGCTGCCCCCTGCTGTCTGTTTCAGCTAGTGCGGATCGCAAAAGTGCTGGGCACGGAGGACCTGTATGATTACATCGACAAGTACAACATTGAACTCGACCCGCGTTTCAACGACATTCTGGGCAGGTAAGACGAGGTTCCTGCTGGCCACACAGGTTGGATTTGGTTTTCTGAAATAATCTCCGTCCCTCAGACATTCCCGGAAAAGGTGGGAGCGATTCGTCCACAGCGAGAACCAGCATCTGGTCAGCAGTGAAGCGCTGGACTTCCTGGACAAGCTGTTACGCTACGACCACCAAGCTCGCCTCACCGCCCGGGAAGCCATGGAGCATCCTTATTTCTGTGAGCTTACTGTAGCTTAAATGACAGCTCCATTGTCACGTAATAATGAATGAAAATAACCTAGTGATTCCCAGACTCGTTTCAGAATAAGACATATCTAGAGCCATTTTATTCTTAGACATTTTTTTTTAATTATTTATTCGTTTTTAATTCTTTCACCATTTAGAAAAAAAATGTATTAATTGTCTTAATTTCAAAAACAATGTGTAAAAATATATGCATAAAACAGAAATGTGACTCAAAATGAAAATAATACTACTGTATTTGCCCGTTGTTTCTAATTTTTGACGCTCACCAATCGGGGGGTGCTTATAATCGCCGACTTCAAACACACGCGTAAATACAAGTGCCAATTTTGTAGTATTTCAAGTCGGGAACATTCACAAATGAACAGAAACACATCGTCTTTATGCAGCGGCGCGTGTGTGTCTACATCTCCCGGCACCATCATTATAAATGGCGTGGAACAACCAACGCACTGATTGTGTAGTGTTAGAATGGCAGAGCAGACTGGCACCAGTGAGCCGGGTTCTCCCCAGGGTTTTTTTTTTCCTCGTTAGAAAGGGTTTTTTTTACCTGGCCACTGTCGCGTATGTGCTTGCTCACTGGTCTTTGTCTTTTCATAATCATAGCCATTTACTTAACACCAACAACCAGACGATCAAATGAATAAAATCAACAATTCTCTTACATATTTCACACGTGCGCTTTGAGACAGTTAAAACTGTGAAAACCGCCTTACAAATGCTCAGAACTTGAACTTGAACTCTATATATTGTTAAACAATGGTCCGTAGGCAGACGTGCTACAGTAGAAGCTTTTATTGGCTCAATAACAGAAATAAAGAATCATTAGACACGCCGCAACACTTAACAGAGACAAAATGACAGTGGACGAAGTAAGATTAAACTAAATACAATCGTTAATATTACAAAAAACAGAAGCTACGAACCACGACCGGGTAAGCGTAACTTAGAGCAACCGGCTACATACAAGTCTAATGTGTCATCGCAGAATGAGTCGAAACAGTCGAAAATGAAGAACACGGGCAAGAAGTAAAACACTCCAAGGAACAGACACAATCAAAACGCTGGGTGGCTGCACAGGAGATAATTATCTTCCTCTTCACACGGCGTCAGATAAACAGACAGCTTGAAACAGGCCTGAGCTTGAAACTATTGCTCTAACTATTGCTCAGTCAGACTGGAGAGCAAAGGATCTTGGGAAATGAAGTCCTCACCACCAGAATCGACTTTTTGTTAGCTATTTAGTAAAGCGATATCAAAATGATGCGAGTCACAAGTTATGTTTGTTAAATAAAGAAAAAATTGTATTTTTTAAGAGAAAATGAACATAATTGAACCAGAAACGTAAATAACATTCTCCTTCATTTCAGAGCTCACAAGTTCAAGTTCTGAGCATTTGTAAGGCGCTTTTCACAGTTTTAATTGTCTCAACCTGTGATCATAATAATAATAATAATAATAATAATAATAATATGAGTATTTGTAGGGCGCTTTTCACAGTTTTAACTGTCTCAAAGCGCACGTGTAAATATGTAAGAGAATTGTTGCTTTTTATTCAATTGATCGTCTGGATTGTTGGTGTTAAGTAAGTGGCTGCGGTTATGACAAGACAAAGACAAAGACATATCCATTATAAAGCACACACTTAAAAAAGAAAATGAATAAACGCCTGCTCTCGCTGTTTAGTGCGCACGTATGCTACAGTCGTGGCCAAAAGTTTTGAGAATGACACACATATTAGTTTTCACAAAGTTTTCAACACAGTTGTTTCTGTGATGTACTGAAATATAATTACAAGCACCCTATATGTTTCAAAGGCTTTTATTGACAATTACATGACATTTATGCAAAGAGTCCGTATTTGCAGTGTTGGCCCTTCTTTTTCTGGACCTCTGCAATTCGACTGGGCCAATTCGAATCTGTCCCTGATGTTTTTTTCTTTTTTGGAGAGAAGTGGCTTCTGGACTTGAAATGAAATGCAGTGGAAAGTTTTTTTCAGGATTAAGTTAATTTTCATGGCAAAGAAGGACTGTGCAATTCATCTGATCACTCTTCATAGCATTCTGGACTATATGCAAATTACTGTTATGAAAATTTAAGCAGCAAATTGTCCATTCTCAAAACTTTTGGCCACAACTATAGGTTTCACCTTGAATTCCAGTTTACACTGAATTATAATAGAATTTTTAAAACAAACGAATAATTTTATCATAAAAAACATAATAAACAATATAATATCTAATACAATATTTATAAGAAGCCTTTCAAGTCGTAGACTCGTGTAGAGACTAAAATGTATACGGTACAAAATAACGAAAATAACACTTTATCACAGTTTATTGAATACTAATATTTAAAAAGCGGTGACTAACACGGTGTAAGTTCACCAAATTTGCCCCACACTTCCTGGTCAACTGCTGTCAATCACATTCTCACCAGCCACGTGAAACTAGTGGCAAAAGTTGAAATGTATCAAAAAAAATCTGAAACAGGAAAAAAAAGTTTAGCAAGCTAGAAATGAATAACCAAATGAAAATGAGAATAATTTCCTTTCCTTTTGTTTTCTTTTTTGTTTTTGGTTCTTTATTTTGAATGAATGGTTTTTTACTTTGTATGATTGAACATGCCTTTTGTCAGAACAAGAAATCTACTACTAAAAATCTGCTAAATCTAGTAATGACTGTACACGTGTGAACATGCCTTTGGCTCAAGTTCAGTCCATTTTTGAGCGGCTTGTGTTCCGGTGTCCAGCACAAAAGCTTTGACTTGTTGTTATTAATGTAACTGATCTATTTCCTGTTTCCTGTCAGACCCCATTGTGAAGGAGCAGGCGCGTATCGGCTCTACTTCAGGACTCTCCGCTGGCTCCACGCCAGTCAGCACGTCCAGTATGATCACGGGTAAATCACCCCCACCCCCACCATCTCCACCACAAAAGGGCAATTTAATCCCAAAAATATTTGAAATAGAAATTCCGAACTAGTAATTGTTCAAATTGTTCAGGTTGGTTATTTCGATGACTTTCCTTTTAAGAAAACATCCACGTGTGAAGTCATGTGACACCTCTGCGCTTTTTGAGTGAGCTTACACTGCAAAAAAAAAACAAAATTTGATTAGAAACAATGTTACTTGCGTCAAGTCCTGCCTGAAAGGGTTAAACACGCTCTCATTTATTAGTACAAATTTAAGAGTAAATTCATTTTTATATAGTGAAATGATTAGATCCCCTAATGCAAAGGTTTTATATTCATTACAAAAATCTGATACATTGCACATTAAAATATTTGTTTATAGATGATGCAAGAAATGCACAGGTTTAGAGCTGCAACGATTAGTCGATGCAATCGATTACGTAAATACGTCGACGCAAAAATCGCGCGTCGATTAGTCGCTTGTTGCTTTCATTTTTTCAAACATGGCGGAAACTAACGGAGCAGACGATGGCAAAAAAGTGGTCAAAAGTGTGGGAAACAAAAAAGGATGATGGAGGTCTGTGTCGTTAGGAAAATATTCACGCACTTTGCTTTAACTTTAGTGGTTGATGTTAATTAAATAATTATATAAAAGATCTGTGTTTAGTTAAATTATTTTAAAACTTGATTAAAAAAAAAAAAGAACAAGCGTCCCCTCTGAGCAGGTAGACATGCTAATGTTTTTGCATTGCAATTGGATGTGATTCAATTTTTTTTTAGGATCGATATTTTATTTTGCACTTTAATATTTAATTTTCCGATCATTCTAACGATTATATTTGTTTTTAATCAACACTGTCCATATGATTGTAATAAACACAAAGGCCAGATGAAACATGGGGGCACAAACACACACACACCTAAACTGATTAAAGATAACCACGCCCCCCTGTAAAGTGCATTTAAATTCAGCCAACAACAAAGTGACTTAAAAAACGAAAGCTTATCTTGTACAAAACCACATAGTAAGTTTCAATATCCCTTACAAACAATACATTTAGGCCGAAATAAAAACATAAAAATTATACAAAATAGTCTAGAAGGCCTTATATGTTCTTAACACAAATTCAGTGCAAAATGATTTCAGTGAGATTGACTTTAGGCGATAGATTAGTTGATTAATCGAACAAATAATCGATAAGAAAATAATCGTTAGTTGCAGCCCTACACAGGTTATACAAGAGTTATTTTATTTCGGAGAAATCTGCTCGTTTTCCATGTAAATGAGAAAATATTATTAATCATTTATTCGGTTCCCAAACATGAAAGTTATTTATTTTTACGTGTAATTTAGGCACTTTGTGGTTTAACTTCAGTTGTTTATGTTCAAGAAGAACCGTGTGTGCTTCCTTTGATTATCGAGTAATGCACCCTTTATTCAAAAATAATGTGTGCATATTTATTGTACTAAACTTGTCCGTGAACTATGAGGGCAAAAATATATATATACAGGGTTTCTAGTAGGTACTTTAAATTCATTTTGAATTGATTTTCAGATTGAATTTCAACAAGGCCATGAAAATCCATGAATTTTAAATGAAAATGCTTGAAAATGTGAAAATTAACTAATATGATCATGCCCGTGTGTGTGATGTGGCTCTTAGCAGTAACACGGAAAAAAATGTGGCTCTTAGTCTCTGACTAGTTGCCCCCCCCCCTGGTTTAGGGTTAGACATGCGTACAAATTAAACATCAAGTAATGTTTCATTTGACAAATAAAATTTAAATAAATGTATTTAATTAAACAAAATAAAAATAGAATTAAATTTTAAAATAAATAGTTTCAAAAATTAAACTAAATCACACTTTGATAAATATGGTGAAGAATGGCAGTTGCTTCTCTCCGTGTCTAATCTCTCGTTTTAAACTAAATTATAATACAAATTGTGCCTATCTGGATGACTTCAGCAGTGTGAACTCTTCCTGCAGGGGGCGTGGCCAGCATGGCGGCGGCGACGGCGTCTTCTTCTCCTGTCATCTCGCCCAGTGCTCTCACCACACAGGTTCCCGCGGCCACGGGCGCTCAGCCGTGATTGGACGGCACATCCACGTTAAGTGTAAGCGCAGAGAGACTAAAAGAACTTCCTTCGTTCTTGTTATTTTTTTTTTTTCATATATGATTATTATATTGAAGCTCTGATACAGCCGACAGTTGTTGCGTGTCGTCGGTGTCCGATAGTCTTTTCTGATGATGGTGTCTGTCTAGAAGCAAACTCAGAAAAATGGATAATAAAATTTATTTTATATGTCCCTACATTGTGTTTTCTTTTTTGTCCAAAAAAACCCGGATTTTGTGATTTTCTTTTTGGAAATACGCTAACATGATCGTCATGTTCTTAAGCTTAAATAAAAAAAACGTGTTTCTGATTGTACTAAACATTAAATGAGGGGGAAAGCTGCAGGAGAAATTTAATAATTGTAATTACGGTGGCGTTTTATTAGAGGTTTTACGGTAGCTTTTATCAATTTAAAAATTTAAAAATGTTATAGGTTTATGCCAAAAGACATCCGAACCAGACAAATCAATAGAAATTAATTGCAGAGAAATTGAATCAGAGGCTTAAGAATAAAACGATTTTTCGAAATTAAACTTAAACTGGAAATAGAAGTTGTTCAAATCAGATTATTTGTAAACTGGAAGCTATACTATAAGTTCAAGTTTATTTATATAGCGTTTTTCTTAAGTTCAAGTTCTGAGCATTTGTAATGTGCTTTTTTTAGTCCCAGACCAAGTCTCTTTGTGGATTTAGAAAAGAAAAAAAAGAGTCTTTAAACAAGAAAAAAGTCCGTTGTTCATCTGTGTTCAAAATTAGGAAAAAGAGTTTGTTCAAAAAGAAAAATGTCCATTGTTCATTGGTGTTCAGTCTATGGTTTATGAGCAGAAGAGCAAGCTAGATGGCGACAAGCTCTCTGGCGGCGTGAGAGGAAATAAACCTAGGGAGAACCCGACTCTAGTCTGGTGTTAGTCTGGTGATACTGACACTCCTGCGAGCGACATCATTCCTCAAGCGACGTTATCTTCATCCTGATGGTATCAACACTCCTCCGGCAGGGACGTGCTCATCACTCAGGACCTCGTCATGGGAGTGAAACCAGCAAGAAGAAAAGCTATTAGCGCTTTGAAGGGTTCCAAGACAATAATAACAGTAGTGACGCTCTGGTCCAGGTGAAGTTTGGTTCCGGGCTTCTAACTTTTGCAGCCTTCCTATTCGTTAACATTATAGATTATTCTGATTTGAAACCAAGTAAAAAAAAAATTTAATTAACAAAAATTTTTTACATTTTTGTTAAAAAAACGGTTTAATCTTCTCTCCGCAGGCTGTAACTTTTTACAGTTTTAAAGCATATTTTGACACTATAAATTTTGTGGAAGCAGCATCAATTTTATTTAGACATTCATAGATGGAGGTATAACTGTAAAATAATCCGCAGTAAACTGACTTAGCTTTATATCAGCTAGTTATACACACTGTAATCTCAAAAAAAGACCAGGGTTTCACAACATCTTCCAAAGAAAAGAGGTAAAACTAAATTGTGAGCGCTACCAAAGAGCAATGCAAAAGAAACTTGGTCTCCAGGTTTGTCCTTCACCCAACACACACGTTTATAAACACTGACACTCAGTGGCGCTTTACTCGATGTTTAACTGTACGTTCGCACGCCTTTGGAAAAAACCCTAAATGCAAATCAAACAAATCCGACACCCAAGACAATCAAAACATAAACAGTGGTTACAATATTCTGGACGATGAATTCGTAAAGTTAGATTGTAAAGTGAGTAAACACTGCACAGACATTTCACACATGGCCTGAAAACACCAACCGTTCTATAGAATACTTTACTTAAGTATGTTTTTGGCTACTTTATACTTGTACTGAGTATCAAAAATATAAGCAACTTTTACTCTCTACTCCACTACATTTGTGACTAAGTAACTGTACTTTTCACTCCACTACATTTGAATTTACACGTACTGTTACTCGTTACATTTTGATTGTGCGCGATAAGCCATAAT
Organism: Paedocypris sp. Pulau Singkep; assembly: GCA_017309775.1. NCBI lineage: Eukaryota > Metazoa > Chordata > Actinopteri > Cypriniformes > Paedocypris > Paedocypris sp. Pulau Singkep. The sequence continues at coordinate 14,223,454 of MU204349.1, forward strand.
TGATTTTTTATCGCGGTTCATTTCTTGGGCGAATGAGGCGATTTTGTCATCTTTAGGCTGCTGAAGGTAATGGAGGCTGATTGTGAATTAGAAACCACATGAACGTGAATTAGAGGCGTGAATGTTTACCAGGATTTGTTTGGTGGAAGGTGAATCAATGTAATGTCTATTGTAGGCAATCACTTGATGACTTCAGTAGAATCACATCAAAATCTGCTCGGATTTTTTATTTTTTTTGCACGTTTGATGGAGACTTGTTCTTAATCTATTTTGTTTTACCATTTTTGAAACAGGGAAATGTTAAATTTCATTTCTGTATTAAAAAATAAAACCTTATGAAGAGGTTTTTTTTTTTTAATTTTTCTTTGTTTTATTTTAGCCAAAATTCAGTATGAGTACAATACTTAAGTTGTTTTAAAATACAATACTTTGCTACTTTGACTCGAGTCTTTTTTTTTATAGTGGTGACTTTTTACTTGTATTGGAGTAGCTTATACAGCACGTATCCGTACTTTTACTCAAGTATGGTTGTCTGGTGCTCTTTACACCTTTGACACACACACACAAAAACATCACCGGGAACACGATCCGTGAGATTCATTGCTGAATTACACACTACAATACCTATAGAATAGAATAGAAAGCTTTTTATTATCACTGTGCACATATACAATGTCAATTCTACATGATGGATGTGATAAACTTGCCCCGAGTCAGGCCAAGGGCAAGTGGTAGGAGCCACACTGATGCCAATTTGAAGCCAAACTTTTATTTTGATAAAAACAAAGGAACAAATCTCCTCAAGACAGGATTAACAGTTAACAAAATGGTCAACATGCGTTTGCACAGAGCATACACACAACCAACCCTCCTTCACAGTGATATAGGCTGTTATAGGCCAGTTTTCCCGCCTAAATTGATTAGACCAGCCCACATTATCCGAGCTGGAGGGGGAACAAGTGTGTACTCAAGTACATTACACCCCTGCCGATCGACAACAGCATCAAGCCGTCAGTTTTTCTGTTAATCCACCCAGATTGAACTCATAATTAGTATAATTCATCCAGTTGCAGAAGATACAAATTGAAAACAGAATATTAAGAAATGGAAAAAAAAAATGCAAAGCTGAATTAACATTTGGAAGTTTTCATAAACAGTTTCTAGTCACAATCGAATTGGTCACTAAGCACAACTTGAGTTTATACTACATATGTAAGGAGCATTGATTATACGGCGAACGCTCATGTTTTTTTTTGTTAGTTTTTTTTTTTTTTTTTAGAAATTTAGAATTTTACGTGCATATTATTTCAAAAAATATATATATATGTATAAGTATATAAGTATAAAAAATACGCTTGGGTGGATGTAAAATCACTTTTAGAGAGTTTGCTGTAGCTGGCGGTGGATTTTTTTAACGTATTGCAAATTCTAACGAATCGTTCACAAGTATGAAGAATAAAAATTCGAATAAATCTTGCTATTAGTAAAAGAAAGTCAACATTACTTTATGATGCATTTGCCTCTGACTATTTAGGCAACTATTTAAGAAACTTCAGCTTTGCTATCAGATTGAACACTAGATGTCAGCAAAAGTCTTGTAATGTACAAGGTCTTATACTGTAAATTATAAAGCCACATTTAAAATATTTAAATATATTTTTTAAAAGATGATGGATGATTACAGATAGTTTCATTAGTTATTATCTCAAAATACATACAAAATATGCAATTATTAAACTCTTCTAAACACATTGAAATAGTTTTTATGTAAATACATACATTTTCAATATTTATTTTGTCCCATACCAGTTTAAAGCCGCATTTTAAATCTATTGTATTTACTATTGTATGCCCTGCATTACAAATTACGCTTTATAAATGATTACTAGAAATTTATAATTTTGCACGATAGATTTTTAAATTTTGTTTAGACTGTTGCATGTAGCATGTTTTAGCTTTGCAAACACAGTTGATTCCTGTGCTGATCCAGTAAATCCGGCCTGGAGTCAAGAGCTTTGTGTCTTTCCATGAAAGTGTGTGGCTCACAATGTCAACGACGTTTGTTTTGGCCTAAAACATTGCCAACAGGATTGACCTTTAACCTTTGGCCTGCAGCCTGCACACCTCTGTCCACAAGGGAGTTTAGAGAGACAAACTGTCAGGCCTCCGGAACTCAGCACTTACCCAGTCTACCCAGTACACCAGTTTAAACCGGTGCTGCCAAAAGTAGTCACATTCATTGTTTATGTAAAAGTATAGATAGTTCTGTAGAAAAGATATAGAAAATAAAAAAGAGATATAGAGAATATCGATATAGAAAACAAATCTACTTCTGTGGAAGTACAACTCAACCTTTTTACTCGAGTAAAAGTACTGGTTTGATAACTACTTTGAGTATAAAAATGATGCAAGGAAAAAATGACCTCATTTAATAATAATAATAATAATAATAGTAATAGTAATAATAATAATAAATACAATTATATTAAAAATAAATTAAAAATTATTAAAAATAATTTAAATAATAATAATAAAAATATTTATTACTACTATATTCATAATAATACTATATTAAGTTCAAGTTCAAGTTCTGAGCATTTGTAAGGCGCTTTTCACAGTTTTAACTCAAGTGCACAAGTGCATTAAGCACAAGAAGAGTTGTTTTTACAACCAACCGTTTACAAATTTTTTTTTATTATACTTAATGTTGCTTAATGCTTAATTAAGCTTTATTATGCTTAATGTTGTAAGCGTTTAAGCACTAACACGTTTCTAGTAACCGTATGACGCGATTTATCTGGATTTTTTTTTAAGATCCATGACATCCAGAAAAATGCTTCACACATCTGCTTTGTGATGGTGTACGCCAATGAAATGCACTGTATGCAAATATTCAACTTAAACTTGAAATTATGATTCCAGAATTGAAAAATGTGTCATCACATTGGTTCTTATAAGTCCCAGGGTTTCTACAGGTGCTTGAACATGCTGGAATTTCAGTTTTGTATTTTTAAGGCCTTATAATTGCTTGAATTTTAATTGAAGTGCTTGAAAATGTTTGATTTTAGCTTAAATTTAACTAAACATATTTCACAACTAACACAGTGGCACTCCGACGTACAAAAATGTAATAAATCGAGACGCAATTAACATGTCCTGATGACTTATAAGCCTCTGTAAATTCAGACAGATTTGTTATAATATGAGAAAACATGGTAATAATGTAATTAAAAAAACAAAACATTAAAAATGTGTGCTGTGGTACTAAAGTAAAATAATTAATATTAGTTTATCATCTTATCTTATCATCACTTGATTGTCTTTGTTCCCTCTTATTACAGTAAAGAAAAACAATACATATAATGCTGACACGTCTTTATCTCGTGAACAATAAGGTGATAACTTCCAGTCAGTTGATTTGTTTTATATGTGATTGTACATAAACTAATATTGACATTCGACTACACAGACAGCGACATTTATCCAATTCCTATTACAAAGCACAACTTGGTTTTTGTTTGTTGTCGCATGTCTCTTTAAATGTGGTTAAAATGGCAAAGTTTCATTTTGGTTCTTTTTGGGCTGACCTTTAAATATATATTTATATATAACAATATGGTGCTGGAAAAGCTTGAACATGGATTGTGAAATTGCTTGAACGTGACTTGGAACCCTGAAGTCAGTAATTGGCTGTTTTGGAAAAAGATCGATCGCCGCTGATATTTTGGAAAGAAAAGCTGCTTAGAAATTATAGTGTTTTTACATACTGTATTTTCAAACCTCTAGTCGCACATCAATCATTTTTGTTTCTTATATTATAAGACACACTGTAGATTTTCTTTTTTTCCTCAAATAAAGAATTTCAAGTGAGCCTTTGACTCATGTGATATTGGTTTTTTTTTTTTTTAATCACCTTAAAAAGACCATTCTATCCCAGAATTTGCCTACCAAATAGGAAGTGCTGTGGCTGTAGGAAGGCCAAGAACATGCTTGAAATTTAAATGAAGTGCTTGAAAATGAGAGAGATAGAGAGAGAGAGAGAGAGAGAGAGTGAGTGAGTGAGTGAGTGAGTGAGTGAGTGAGTGAATGTGAATATACAGGTGGTGATCACTATGATCCAGGTCTGATTAAAAGTGGATCCTAACCCTTTCCACCAATACTGTACCACAAAACTTCCCCCCAAAATGGTAAAGTTTCATTTCGATTGTGTTTAGGCATCATTTTAAATATAAACTGTCTGGTGCTGGAAAAACTTGAGCATGGACCTGGAAAGTGCTTGACTTTTGTCTTAAAGAAAGTGTAGGACGCCCTGAGTTCTTACATCACAGACACTATATATATATATATATATATATATATATATATATACACTCAGACTGGTGAAGCTGAGCAGATGGTGTAATCAGAGATTTACCGAGTCGAGACCTCGCCGTCCCGCAGACACGCCGCATTCCACCGCTCATTCCACAGCGTACAATAACTTCCTGGAATTCTTCGAAGCCTGGCCGACGGAGCCAGGGCACTTCCTGTTGTCCTCGCTGCAGTACTTCCTGTGCGGCCGGTTGGATCAGGTTTTGTCGCTGTGGCACACATCTCTGCAGGACGGACCAGGCGGACGTGGAATTCCTGAATGAATCGTCCAGATACGGTGTCAAGAAAGAGACAATTCCATCTATGTTATCTATCTCTGATCCCAGCATCTCAAGAAGGATTCAAGCTCGTCCTCATCCAGATTAAGATCAGGACAGTCAGTGAAGGAAGACACGTGTGTACATACTTTCTCTGCCAATGTAAACTTCATAATAATCATTTATTAATCTGAAACGTGTTACTTTTCTTAGCAGTTAATAAAAGTGGTTGTTGTAAAATTTAGGGCGACAAATTCAGACAGGCTTCTCAGAAGTTACGTATACGCTTCAATGACGCGAAACTAACTTCTGTAACAGGCTAAATTAAATCTGTAAAACTTAAATCTGTAACAAAATAACAGTCCTAGCCTCATGTCTCATAAATAAGTACATTAATAATATGAAATAGTGTTCTAAACATCAGTTCTTCTGCTATAAAATCCAGCTTCAACAATATATATAATTATAACTGTAATATCTATCTATTAGTGAGCAATATTAGTAGGCAGTTGTCGTATAAAAAGTTTTTATACGACAGACTCATTCCATTACATGAGCATTCTTTTGTTTATATATATGAATTATAACGGTAGTAAGTTAATATGTGTGTGTGTGTGTGTGTGACCTTAACAAACAAGCTCTGAAACATTAAGATGCGCAGGGTTAAACCTGGAGAAGCATCAGCCATTTGAATTCTCTCTTTCTTTCTTTCTCTCTCTACCTCTCTCTAAGCCCCGCCCCCTCACAGACAGTTACATAGACAATCAAACTAACAATGACATCAGGACAAAAGTTAAAAAGGTGAGGTCTTCATAAAAAGCGCGTGAGATGATTCGCATAAGATGCTGCTTTAAAAATGATAAAAAAAAAATACGGGTATTGTTTCAAAACTGGACGCGCAATTTCATTCTCCAATAATTCAAAGCACGGCAAACCTACAGTACGTACGTGTAATTTGAAGAAGCGTGAAAACCAGACATTTTCGTGAACGAAGACGATCATTGTACATTGTATTAATCAGAATCATATGTATTGGCAGGTTCTGTGGTTACAGAGCTAGGAACTTGTCTTGGTGTCAACGTAGTCATATATAACGTAGTCATATATAACGTAGTCATATATAACGTAGTCATATATAACGTATTAATATCATATTAGCTCCGTCTGAAACAATCTTATTCTCAAAAGCTTACATGTGGTTAGAAGCACAGTATAGAAAGCTGCTGCTATTGTATTAAAATATAATATTGCAATACAGGTTATTACATTTTATTACAGTATATAATATATTACAGAAGACATTATAAAAAAAACAGCAGCATTCATCTATTCTCGATGTCAGGTTTGGTGATTTTCACATTGATATTCTCAAACCTATCATTTATGGCCTTTCATATTCAGAAAGACACAGTTGCAAGACGTTGCCTTAATTAAAAGGAAAACCAAAAGTCCTGTGAAAACTGTAACTTTTTTAAGCTCTTTAACAAAATGTTAATTGATACAAAGTTCTGTGAAGGAAAATATATGATGAAACAGAGGATAACATGAATAAAAACAGGAGATAATAAAAGAAAAATCACAAAACAAACTATTAGAAAAACAGATTAAATAATGTTACAATTCAAACTGTCAAATGCCGGTAAAAACATGGTTGCAGGTGCAAATGGACTTTTCAAAGCCTAGAAAATATCAGAAACAGAAACTAACTATAGAGTTCATGTGTTCAGGAATTTACTTTATATTGAAAATAATTATCGAAAACAATTTCTGGTACATGAGCTGAGATTACGTAGTTTCTTGATTCAAAAAGTGGCAAAATTCCCTCAACACGTGGTAAAATGACCTAGTGATTCTCTGTCTCGAGCAAATCTTTCCCGCTCACAGCGTTAGTCGAGTTTGTTCACTTGCCACAAGAACACGTCAAGGACACTGGATAAGATCTTACCCGAAACGCTCAGCATCCGGTTCATTTCGAGGAATTTGTGCGTTTAGTTCCCAATGAGCAAGGTTAGTAAGAAACATCTTTGTTGTGTTGTGTGTACGCTCCATATTTTAAGAGAGATAAATAAAGTGAGTGTGTGAGTGTGTTTGTCTTTTGACCTACACAAAGACACCACAGGTGACCATAGGGCCCTACTTTGTGTTAAAAAACATAGTATTCAGGGCCCCGGTTTCTCATTGTGTCCAAATAAACTGGAGTTTAGTCAAAAGTTCAAAATAATACCAGTGCAGTGTGAGTACGCAGAATAATGCAGAACTTTAGTATATTTTTATTGCTACACGACAAGCAAGTTACCAGCAGTGGCAGTAGATCCTCAGAAAACAAACCAGATAAAAACTGGGAATTTAGTTGAAAGGCGTGGGTTAAAAAAAAATAGCAGTGTCTGCCATCAACTGTACAAACTCAAACATTTTTTGTAGAAGACCGTTTGTATGACCACAGTTTTAATACCGTATTTACTGAATAAAAAATAAAATTTTTTTTATTATCGTTTCTGATTCAATTACATTAATATTTTCTTAAAGATACAATTTTTCCTTTTTTTTTTTAACAAACCTAACTAGTGACTTGTCTCATTTTGATTACGTTTTTTTTAGTAATAGATGACAAAAAGTCGATTCTAGTGGCGAGGACTTCATTTCCCAAGATCCTTTGCTCTCCACTCAGACTCCCCACATGCTCAGAGCAATAGTTTCAAGCTCAGGTCTGTTTCAAGCTCTCTGTTTATCTGACGCCGTGTGAAGAGGAAGGATTATTATCCCCTGTGCAGCGACCCAGCGTTATGATTGTGTCTGTTCCTTAGATTTTTTTTACTACTTGCCCGTGTTCTTCATTTTCGACTGTTTCTGCAATGAAACAATTCGTTTGTAGCTGGTTGCCGCTAAGCTAAGCGCTCATGGTTTGTAGTCTCTGTTTGTTGTAATATAATTTATTGTACTGTATTTAGTTTAACCTTACTTAAGTGTCGCGGTGTGTCTAATGTTTCTTTATTTCTGTATTTGAGCCAATAAGTTTATACTGTATACACATTGTTCACATTATTTTGAACGTAAATCTACCTTGTAACATGATGGTAAAGTAAAGTGAGTTAGTGGCCACATCGAAATTTTGCATTGCGTTTAAGCATCCAGTGAAGTGCCACACACACAAACCCGGAGCAGTGGGCAGCCCTAAGTTATAGAACCTATTGGACTGGGATTAGAACCTGCCAAGGTCCAACTCATTACCACTGGGCCACAACTGCCAAATTCCGCATGGACTGAATTGAATTGAAAATGCCTTCATTTTTCCCACCGCAGGGGAATCGCTTGGAATTGTTTTTCAATATTTTGTTTCGATTGGCTGATGATTAAAGGCTTCGTCAGCTATTTTTACATGAATATTTTTTTTGGAGATTTTTCAGATGCTGTCTGTAGGACACGGAGAACTTTACCTTGGGCCAAACGGTTAGTTAGAGAAATCTAGGGCAATCATTATGGCAAATGTGTTCTGTGGTGAGGTTTGTGATGTGGTCAATGAATCCCGTACCGTAGGTGTGTGTGTGTGTGTGTGTGTGTGTAGGTGTGTGTGTGTGTGTGTGTGTGTGTGTGTTAAACGACTGCTTTGCTCCCTGGAACTCTTTCACTTTTACCTTCCTGGTGCCACGACTCTTTTATTTTTTTGAAGCGCTTGAATAGCTCGAAGTGCAGCCGAAGTCAAATACTGAGACAATAATTCATAACTCTCCATTGTTTCTTATTATCTTCTGACACATTCCAGCAAACATTACGCAACGCTTCGTCTGAACAGCAGGACTCAGAAGACGCGCTGATGGCCCAGTTGATATCACAGCCATTATAGAGAGTCTCTTTAAACGCCGTACTTGGGCGATTATAAGCACCCTTTGTTTTTTTTTTTTTTCAAAATTTCCGACACTCAAAAACTTGGTTAGTGCCAAAAATTTCAAACGGGAATTTCTAAGAAACTAACGAAAATGCTTCACGTTTACGTCTGTTTTTTTAATTGTTTGCTTGCAATTGTCACGTTTTCGTTTGAAAAGTTTTTTTATTAGCTTTTTGGATTTCTGGTCCAAGTTTCATGCCCTTACTCGAAATTTATGTTTGATGTTTTTGGCACTGATCTGATTCCATAGGTGCTTATAATCGCCGATTTCAAATATATCTCTTCATCCGCCCGAATTATTAGACGCGCTTTGACTTTGTCGTTCCTGTCGGAGGACATTTCTGTAAACAGTGAGGAGTGAATATTCTGTGACATCATCAATAGGCGACATCTTTTTAAACTTTTACCAGTCATTTCCTGGCAAGGTCTGTATGTGGTCAAGGAGCTACGGTCTTTCAGTGATGGATTCCGGAACTCGCATCAACCAGTAAACAGAAGACCAGGAAAAAACGGGAAATTTCGTGGTTCTGAAAAAATGCCTAGAAGGGCTGCGTGGGTTTCCTCGGAGTCTCCGGTGTTCTCACATAGTCCAAAAGCATGCGTGACCTAGACATGAGAAAATAGATATGGAATAAACCAGAAGTCAGAGCAGAAGCAGTGGTCCAGTGGTAGGGGACAAGGACCAGGTTTGAATCCCCCTACAATTGCTCAGGCTGCCCACTGCTCCAGGTTTGTGTGCACGATTTCAATATGGTCCCTAGGGCTCATGTCACTTTACTTTACTTTACAAATACATAAAAGTCTGACTTTTTTGGTTGAAGAGCAAATGTGTGTGTGTGTGTGCGTGTGTGTGTGTGTGTGTGTGTGTGTGTGTGTGTGTGTGTGTTCAAGCGAGCTGAGATGTTTCAAGGCCTCGTGAATGGAGGAGAACCGTCTCCTGAGCTGCTGGATGAGTGTGTGCTGGAAACATCCTTCCCCTGTTGAGCTGCCACATCCACTGCTGGTGGAGATCTGAGCCATCATCACACAAACACTTTGGTTCAACCCGTATATTTTTCTGGTTATGTGCAATATCTTCATGCTACTATTTATTGTTAGTCACTTTTTTACTTATTTGTATTATACAGAGATTTTTTATGCAGATGTACTTTTCTATTTTTTTTGCTTCTTTTATTATTATTATTATTATATTTCTCTTTTGTGTATTTTTTTTTTTTGTTCGGTTGAGCAACCGAAAAAGCAATTTCCCCCTGGGGATGAATAAAGTTTTTTGAATCTTTGAATCTTGAATCTACCTATTTTATCTGCTTATTTCTGCATGACTTCAGTGACATATCAGGAAGCTTTCAATGTCTGGTTTTTTATCTCTCTCCCTCCCTCTCTCTCTCTCTCTCTCTCTCTCTCTCTCTCTCAGAGTTGAACACCATCACTCTCTCTCCTTAACACTAACACCCATGCACCCGCTCTCTCTATTTCTATCTACCGTATATCTCTCTCTCCCACTCACTCACTTTCTCATTTTTCTCTCTTTCTCAGACACACGTTCTACGATCTATCTATCTATCTATCTATCTATCTATCTATCTATCTATCTATCTATCTATCTATCTATCTATCTATCTATCTATCTATCCATCCATCCATCCATCCATCCATCCATCCATCCATCCATCCATCCATCCATTCATCTATCTATCCAACCAACTCACCTCTCTTTCTCTCTTTGCATCTATCTACCTACCTACATACCTGTCTGTCTGTCCGTCAATATTCTATATATAATATTGGAATGTGGAAAAGTCAACAACTTTAGCAGCTTTAAGTTTCAAAATTCACCATGTCACAGCTCTGTGAAATAAACAAAGTTCAGTACTTAAGAACACTTCTCGAGCTACCAGAATATGAGACTTTTACTGTAGTTGATAAAAAAACAGTGATTCTCTGTCAGGACTGTCCTGAGTTTGTGTGATGTGTGTTGTGTAGTTAATTTGCACTTGTTTCGTGATTATTGTTTGCTCCGGTTTGTAATGAATTCCCTCAGTTGCCGTTTCGCTGTTTTGTGTGCTGCTCTATGGATGCGTGGATTTTTTCCCGGACTGTTTTCGGTGCAGGACTTCAGGATTACTTGAGATTGCCTGGGAGCTAGTTTTTGTTGTGTTTTTACCTTTTTTTCTACTGTTGGATTTTCCATGATTTTGGAACTCTGGGAATTCTGTTCTCTGGAACGTTGTAATAAACTTCTTTCTGTAATTGGGTTTTCTTATTGGCTTACATTTTTTTTGTTGTTTAACTTTTCCTGTGATATTTAATGTCCTTGTTATAACCGCTTTCTTTTTCTTTAGTTAAAAATTTCCAGTAGTAAGATTAAGAAAGTCCTTGATTAATAAAGTATTTTAATTTATCTTATTTTTTAAATCTAGATCAATATTACTCTAATTTTAAAATTAATCTGGATTCATGTCTAATTTATCCAATCATGGTTAGCACGTCACATCTGATGTGGTGGTTTTACGGTAGAAACACACGTACACATATTTTTGTCAACTACATGTTTAACGAGGCCAAACTGTATCTGTGACACTAATATTACGAACACCTAGATTCTGTGTTGAATCAATTTAGTTTTTAGTATAGATATATATACATATATATATATATATATATATATATATATATATATATATATATATATATATATATATATATATATATTACTTACATTTCATTACAATTTTTACACATTTTTCCTCGTATTCGGTCAGAGGTTTATTTTCCTGGCCACTGTTGCATATGTTCTTGCTCAGTGGTCATGATCATAGTGATAATCATAGCCAGTTTTCTTTACACCAATGACCAATGAATAAAATGCATCCGTCTTCTGTTTTTTACATTTTCACACATGCACTTTGAAACAAAGTTGAAATTGTATAGGCGCCTTACAAATGCTCAGAACGTGAATAATTAAACCCCACAGGAGGCAGGTGTAAATTATCAATGTTTCAACCATCCCACCTTGTGTAGTAAAAACTGTTGAGAATAGATTAACGGCGATCATTTTGTTGTGCTTGGTAACACCATTAACAGGCCACCACTTCAACATCCAGCATATAATATCTTTACTCATATATCATTAGTCGAAGCTAACGCCTCTTGACAAGGGGTGTAAAGAGTACCGGACAGCCATACTTGAGTAAAAGTACAGATACTTACTGTAAAAATGACTGCATTACAGACTTGAGTCAAAGTAGCAAAGTATCCCATTTTAAAATACTTCCAGTATTTTACTCGGACCGAATTTAGGCCAAAAAAAATGTGAAAATCTCTATTCATGAGGTTATGTTTTCTAATACAGAAACGAAATTTAACACATCAATATTTTAAAAATGGTGAGACAAAATAAATTAAAAGAACAAAAAGTAACATAACATTTCATAACATTGTGCTTAAGTATCACTGTATAGTCAGGGAGGATCTGTATGTTTAACTTGACAAAAAATCACCTTAACACAAATTTGACTGTGAATTTTTAAAAGCGCTTATTTTTGTTGTCTGCGCTAATAAAAAGCAGCCACTGCATCTCGTAAGAGTCCTTCTGTGTTTCGTAATGTAATGGCGGATGGTCCAGTGCCTTCAGCGTTACCGAGGGCGACATCGCCTTGTCTTTCCAATAAATTAACCGCGTTATAAATTGATAAGAGTCCATTCTAATGTAGTGGAGTAAAGATTAGATTAGATTAGATTCAAGTTTATTGTCATTACACATGTACAGGTACAAGGCAACGAGTACAGATACTCAATCACAAATGCAGTGGAGTAGAGAGTAAAAGGTGCTGATATTTTGAATACTCACTACAAGTACAAAGTAGCAAAAACATACTTAAGTAAAGTAACAAAGTTAATTTACTCAAGTACTTTACATCTCTGCTCTTGACCGACTGTTTCGTCGTGAATGCTGTTTAAGTGTTCCGATAAATTGATCGACAGCTCGTATTCCGGAATCCCATGTGGGTATTCGTGACTTCACACTTTCCGAGAGTCGTCCCGCATGGAGACGCGAGTCCTGTGTGATAACACCCCCCCCCCCCGTCCCTGACGCATCCCGACTCAGTGGCGTGTGGCCAGGAATGAGGCGTGCGAAGAGATTCCCTCCTCTAATCCCCTATGCAACCAGACGTGGGCTGGGCAAATATTTGCCCTCCTCGTCGCTGTGTGCCACAAAAACGTAAGCCTTGACTGAAGCATCTCAAATGACGCACTGGTCTACCGTGTCGCAGGAGAGTGCGAGGTCTAGCGACCTGAGGAATCTGGGATCACTATCGAACCCTCAAGTCTGCCGTGTTTCCTGGTGAAGCGTGTCACGGAACATATTCTCCTCCTCGCCACCGCGGCGGGTTCGGCATTCCGCTATTGTTTTCATACACAGAGTTGCCTCTACGTGTCTGTTCACTGACTCAATAACGCACATTAGCTCCTGTTTCTCTATATCAGCTGTTCTTAACCTGGGTTTGATCAAAACTGTGGTCCATACAGTTGAGCCGCCCTGCCCCCTGTAGTCTGAACCTGCAACCTCTCGCAGAGACCTCCTCTAGAACCTTTCCAAGTGCCAGAACAATATAGACCTAGTCGTAGGGCTGGGCGATTATGCCTAAAATCAAAATCGCGATTGATTGAACATGTTAACACAATTACGATTAATTGACGATTATTTTATTGATTTTTTCTTCTCTGACCTCATAGTTCAATGACAAGTTTTATACTTGAGATTACTTGATACAAATTGAAGGAAACACACACACAGATCTTCTTTATGATTATTTATTAAACATCAAGTAAAATCAAACCACACATTAGAACACGCTTCATTGAACAATCACTTTGTTTTTATAGAAAGTCAAATTTTTTGTCAAAATAAAATAAATTATTTTGAATGTCTCATTAAAAGTAAACAAATGTGCACTTCAAAAATAACGATGCTTTTCTTTTGCATTTCTTGTACTTCGGTAAACAATTTTCATTGTGCAATGTAAACAACAGGTTAGAACTATATATATATATATATATATATATATATATATATATATATATATATATATACTTTATTACCTAAATAAATGTATTATTTCATTATTTTGTCCTCAACTGATGTTTGCTATATATATGGTTTGTTCAGTGTCATCTTTTGGTTTTAACCCGCAGTAAACACACACACTTAA
>MU204349.1:14250761-14262152 GCA_017309775.1 Paedocypris sp. Pulau Singkep
ATATATATCGTAAAACGTCTGATAGAACACCATGGTGGTCTAATTTTTAACTCTTCCATCAAGATGGCGCTCTATTAGAGGTGACGTTCTACTTAAGGTGGCGTGCTATTAGAGGTTTTACGATATATTCATTTATATTGAACAGCTACTTTAGAATCTTCTATAATCTCTTCTCGATCTAATCCAGAATCCTACTCATTATGTAGTTTATAGATGTTTAGAACTATATGAAATTTGAGAATTTTTTCTTACCCGTAACTTTGATGTTTTTTTTTTTTATTACGTCTTTTTTCTGGACTTTTTTATTTAATTTTGATTTAATCTTATACAAATTAATTTGAGAAGTATATCAGGATAATTATGTAACAGGTTTGTCTCGTAATGACCAGTGTTAATGGTTTTCTAAAGTAAATGAAATACTGTCACGGATCTTTGCTGGAGTTGCAGACAGGACGACGATGTTTGCAAAAATAAGCAGGTTTTAATAAATAACTCAAACCAAACCAAACAGGAAACAAAACATGGCATGAGAGCCGATAACAGAAACATAGAACCAGAGCTTCAACCTAACAAACACAAAGGCAAAATTTCAGACCTGGATCAACTTCACAGCGTGACGTCAATAACTGTGATCATCCCATGCAGCCCTTAAATACTAAGTCACAAGTGCCTGCAGGTGTGCAATCAAAACCGTCCTCAGCTGGTCTTGATTGCGTCCTTGGCCTCCCATACTGCCACTTGAGGGAGCCAAAGACCAGGTTTCTTTCTCTTACTGATCCCCACATCTTAGGGCGGACTCTGGACGGCCAAAACAAAACAAAAAAAATTGGCTTAGGGTCAGCAAAGTTCTTCAGCGGCAACCTCAGGAGGGCGATCCGCCTTGCCGCTGGAGACCTCTGGAGGACGACAGTCCCTCACAGCAAACAGTTCAGAGCATCGTCAGTCTTCAACCGCTGAGAGTTCAGAGCATCGCCGGTCTTCAACCGCTGAGAGTTCAGAGCATCGCCGGTCTTCAACCGCTGAGAGTTCATAGCATCGCCGGTCTTCAACCGCTGAGAGTTCATGAGATTGGCGGTTGTTCGCTGCCGCAGAGAGTCCCGGGAAATCTGGCTTTTGAAACACAGATATTCACCAGAGTAAAATAGACATGGACTTGTGCCCGAAAGGTTGCAGGTTCGAATCCCCCCTACCACTGGTTCTGCAACTAAGTGTCCTTTGGCAAGACACTGAACACCACAGCTTAGGCTACCCACTGTGCCTTCACAGATGGGTTGAACGCAGAGTTAAACACAAACCATACAAATTCGGTATGTTCCGCAATGGCCATATTGCGATCGTCGCCTCACCTTCCTTAGCTACTATCTGGTAGGCAAGTTGCAGTAGACGCATGGACACAATGTTGTTCCCATGCCTCCTCTGACCCTCCATTGCACGTGAATGGTGAGTATCTGAAGATTACTTCCATTTCTGCAGTGAAGGTAGTGCTGTGACGAGGCTTGCAAATCACTCCTGCGCGTCTATAGTGCAGTCTCCGAACTGTAGAAAATGCAGCGCTGTAGCCGTGCTAACGGTTTGCTTACTCACTTGACGTGGTCAGTTATTGTGTCACGGATCTTTGTGAAGAGGAAGATGCAATATGCCAGACCCAACAATTCAGAAGAGCTGAAGGCCACTATCACAGTAACCTGAGCTCTCATAACACCTGAGCAGTGCCACAGACTGATCGACTCCTTGCCACACCGAACTGCTGCAGTAATTCAGGCAAAAGGAGCCACAACTATGTATTGAGTGTTTACATTTCTAAAAATCCTTTCTCTGTAAGGGTGTTCAGTAATATTCTCATTTTCCGAGATACTGGATTTGGGGTTTTCATTGATTTCAGTTATAATCATCACTATTAAAAGAAATAAAGATTCGAAATATATCAGTCTGTGTGTAATCAATGAATTTGACATACAGGTTTCACTTTCTGAATGGAATTAGTGAAATAAATCAACTTTTTGATGATATTCTAATATTATGAACAGCACCGTTATTTTAAGAGAATGTGTTTCAATTGGTTTGCGTCACGTTTTAATTGTGTCACGATCATTTGAATCTCAACATGTGAAGTGATCAAATGCCATTTTGATGAACAGCAGATGAAGAGTGAACGTTAAGAAGAAAGTGCTTTATTAATAGGAAAGAAAATCAGCAGCTCCAAATCATCAGATGAGCTTGTCCCTTGGGAGAGCAAATGAGAAGCTTGCATGTGTTGCTTCCAGTTCTTTAACTCTTTTTAAACTTTAAAATAAAGCATAAACATTTTTACATTAACTGTTATGTTAGAACAAGGCAGAGCTGTATTGAGTACCGGACAGCCATACTTGAGTAAAAGTACAGATACTTACTGTAAAAATCACTCCAATACAACAACAAGTCACCAATTTCAAAAGACTTGAGTCAAAGTAGCAAAGTATCCCATTTTAAAAGAACTTGAGTATTAAGAAGTATTTTTATTCGTGCTCAATATAGGCCCAAAAAAAAAGAAATGTGAAAACAAACTATTGTTTTCCAAGACAGAAACAGAATTTAACCTCAGGCTGCTTTCACACCTAGCTGGTTTAACCCTTTCAAACGCACTCGGAGCGGTTCAGGGCGTATATGTGAACACACCAAGTGATCTCAGACGCCCCTAAACGCTCCCGAATGCGATCCGTGCCTGGTCCACCTCCGGAGGTGCTGTGAGTGCGGTTCGTTTGCGGGACCGTTTGTGGTTTGATTACTTTGTGATTTGTGAAAGCGAAGAGATCTCGGTCCACTTCACTGTTCGTCTCGCTCCGCGTGCAGCACCCGGAGGTTTTTGTACCCGCAAATCCGTCACGTCACCGTAATACTGGAAGAAAACTATGGAATCAGATTAGTGCCAGAAAACCAAACGAAAACGAAATAAAAATAAAACAAACGTAATTGCAAGCGAAAATAGGAAAAACAAAGGTAAATGAAGCATTTCGATTGACGATTGCATGAGATGACAACTCTTCTCAACCCATAAAAACCGTTCCAATCAAAAAGGGCTTTTATAAAAAAAAGTTTTTATTCCTAATAAATTAAAGTTTTTCTTTTGATCTCACAAAAAATGAAGAAAATGTGTATTAACGGAACCACATTAAGCAACGTACAACAAGGGGCGAGATCGCGGAATGAACAGATTCATGTGTGAACAAGAAAGGGTCTGGGATCTCTTCACTGCTGAAGAGGAGCGAAAACAGACCTGGGTTCTTCTGACTACACTAGGTTGTGAACAGCAAGCGGACTGGGATCACTTTACGCTGGTTCTCTTTCTGGCTCACTTTAAACCATCTGGGTTCGGTTCGCTTAAAACCAGCTATATGTGAAAGCACCCTCAATGTTTGAAAACTGGTAGAACAAAGTAGATAAAAAGAACAAAAAGTCAGTCTCAATCACTTACATTTGCAAGTATATAAAATGAAGTGATTAATCTGATTAGTAAATTATATATTATATGTATTATATAAAGTTATATATTATATAATAACATTTGTAAAACACATTTTTACGCCTCTATATCGCATTCTTGTGGTTTCTAATTCACAAATAGCCTCCATTATCTTCAGCAGCCTAAAGATGGCGATATTCACCTCGTCCGCCCAAGAAACTAACCGTGGTATAAATCGATTCCAGCTTGTTGCGCACAATCACAATGTAACGAGTAATGATAAGTATCCATTCAAATGTAGTGGAGTGAAAAGTACTGCTACTGAATCACAAACGCAGTGGAGTAGAGAGTAAAAGTTGCTTCTATTTTTGATAGTGCAAGTACGAAGTAGCCAAAAACATACTTAAGTAAAGTAACCAAGTACATTTACTCAAGTACCTTACACCCCTGGGACAAGGATATATTGAAGCGATTTATGATGACAATACATATTTAAATAATGTAAATAACCGTCTTACCATCAATGTGTCTACTGCTCTTGAGGTTGTGGCTCAAAAGAGGATTCCACTCTATTTAAATTTATGACTTGTGAGGCTTTTGCTTCCTGACTGTTAAAGCTCATAATTGTCACGTTTGCGATGACGGCTTGCGGGGCGCGTTTACTTCCGGGTGTTTGAGCGCGGCCATTGCCGCGGTAACGCTTAGGCGCGCGCGCGCGGTTGGCGTCTCACGTGTGCGCGAGTTGCCTGGGAAACGATCGAGCGCGCGAAAACCGTGATTGTGCTGCACCTGAAACGCATTGGATCAACAGTATTTAAACCTTCACTCTCGCGCTCGGGTTTTGTCAAGAGTCTCGTCGCTGTACCGTGAGTTTAAGTCCGTGATATCTGCCCTGTGGGTTTTGATCCTTGCTTGATTTTTCTTCGATAGACTCTTGCTCGAGTGAACGTTGGGGACTTCCCTGAACTTACCTTTGGAGCACGAACCAGGACTGCATATAATTTTGTTGTGGACGCCGAGAGCTCCCCCTAAGTTTTTCCTGGAGTTTTTTGTTGTGTTTTTGGAATAAACTCTGTTCAAGAATCTTCAAGTCTCTGTACTCAATCGTGACAGTAATAGAGAAGATTATCTAATAAGTGGAATCTCTTTGTAAGGAAAATATGAAAATGTTGCTCTTTTCCAATCAAGTCTTTAGTTTTCAAACTATCAATAATAAAAAAAAATTAAGAAAATTGGGTTTTATTTTCTCAAATGAAAAAGCACAATCCTCTATGAATTGTTAAAAGTGTCAGGCTGAATACTTTACTTAATTTTATCAAGTATGTTCTACTTAAAACGTAAGCTCTGAGAAACTACCGGTACTTAAATATATTTTGTGTAATATGTTACCAAACTTTAAGTAAATAGCACATCACATTTTTTAGAGTGTAGTCACCATTAATGCAGATGTTTTCCAGTCGAGTTGTTTCTGAAGCCCTGATGTGAAGGAAACTAGTTATTTGAATTTCTTTCTAAAAGCTGAAACATGCCATGCATGCCTTCACGACAACGACACTCTCGCTTCTGATAAGATGGGTTGTCATGCCTTGATTCAAGCTTATCTCTCACATCAGTGGTGTGAGATAGTCATCCGGCTTGTAGTTTTCCTGCTTGACGACATCCAATAAACATTTCAGCGGAAGAAACTATAATGGTTTTCTTGTACACACGGACAAATAATTGAGCTGTAAACTTCCTTGTGATAAGGCAGATGAATCACATACCTGATAATATCTGAAACTGTTTCCAAAATTAGCAACATCTCATTGATAAGGAGAAACTAAGTGAACCATTCTTAGGACAGTAGATCATAACTTTTTACAGTACGTACATAATCTTTGAAGTGTCATAAATAAAGAGTTTGTCCAGTCTCATATAGGAAAAAATCATATAGTGGGGAATAATGCGTATACATGCCTTTGATAAACGGGAAGTTTGTAAATTACAACACAATTACAACAAATATGTATTTAGTTGTAAACGTGTACTAAAAAAACATAAACACACTTGAGTATGCTTAAAAATCAGTTAAGTTTACTATATAAGCATTGTGGTATGTATAAAGTACGTATAAATAACCTATATGTCATTACAGTAGTATTTGGTCTATATTGAAAAACAATGCCCTCCCGTACAGTGCCAACCGATTTAGTCATGACATGATCCATAAGTACATAATTTGTACGGTTGAGGACAGCATTATTAGATACCTACAAAATAGCAGTGGTGTAAAGTACTCAAGTAAACCTTGGACTTTGTTACTTTACAAAGTAAACTTTAAAATTGTACAGTATCACATAGTATTAAAAGTATAAGCAACTTTTACTCTCTTCTTGACTACATTTGTGATTGAGTATCTATACTCTTTACTCCACTACATTTAAATTGACACTAGTGTTACTCATCACATTGTGATTCTGCATCATTTTATACCATGGTTAATTTCTAAATTTCCTAATTAAATACTTAATTTACTTAGTTATTTCAAAACCATTACCCTATGACTTTTACTCAAGTCGTCATGGAATTTGTGACTTGTAGCTTGTAATGGAGTATATTTTAAGGTTAACGCTCAGTGCATTTGTAAAGCGCTTTTCACAGTTACAACTGTTTCAAAGCCGTGGTTTGAAAATGTAAGATTAAAACATTGTTACATTTTGTCCATAACAAATGCACTGAACTTGAACTTGAGATATCGAATCTCAAATATCGTTGTCTCATATCGTTGTCATGACTCATCGTACACATTAAGTTTGAGCTCTCATAAGACACGACTGTTTTTTCCCCTGTGTTTAACGTGTCCGTTATGTACTGCAAAACCCTCCATATAAAAAAAAGCCTAACTACTGGGCTGAATTACCTTGCCTTAAAAAAGCCTTAAATTAAAGTTGGAGGAGAGGGAAAGTTTGGTTAAATGAAAGCTAATGTGTGTGTGTGTGTGTGTGTGTGTGTGTGTGTGTGTGTGTGTGTGTCTTTCTACATTTAGCGCAAAGTTGGGTCCCGAATGCTAGTTTTTAGCACAAAGTGAGGCCATTTGGTCAATTGTGGGGTCTTTGTCCACAACTTTGAAGATCTAAGTCAAGATTGGATTTTAAGGCAGAGGTTCTAACTGGGTTTTTGTTAAGGTTAGAGTAACGGGGGAGAAGGAGGATATATTGATGGTTTGGGTTACAGTGAGGAGAGAGAGAGAGAGAGAGAGAGAGAACATATTGTTTTCATGGTGGGACCCCATTATGATATGTGTGTGTTTTGTCCAGTGAGTTTATAGGTACCTTGGCAGGAGAGAAGAATGACCTTCAGTATGACCTTGAAGTGATGTTGAGTTTCCACGTTCACTTTAGCTCAGAAATGGTGGGATTAACCTAGAATGGATGATTTCTTTCAATTAAAATGTAATATTGGTTATTGGTAATTACTGGTGTAAAATACTTAAGTAAAAGGACTTGTTTTTGCTACTTTGTACTTGTGCGGAGTATCAAAACTGAGCAACTTTTACTCTCCACTTGACTACATTTGTGAGTGAGTCTCTGTATCTTTACTCCACTAGATTTGAAATTTGAGACACAGTTACTCGTTTGATTAACGACAAGGTGATTTTGCCATCTGCAGGATGCTGAAGGTACTGAATGCTGTTTATCAGCTACATCACGTAATGGTTTAGCTGTGCAGGCCTTGTTTACAAGCCAAGAACTAGCTTTTGCTGAAGCTGAATACAAATATTGCCTCCCTCTACGACAGAGAGGGGAATCGCATCAAGTCAGTTCTGAATTTTTTTTGTTTGTGCCTTTTTTGCACGTTTGAGTTTTACTGGGACTGTCTGTTTATTCTTTTTCTTCATCTACTTTGTTCTTCCATTTTGAGACACTGAGGTGTTGAGTTTTGTTTCTAGATTATGAAATAAGACCTCATATATAAATATCTTGTTTTTCACATTTCTTGACGCTTTTGTAACAAGAAAAGAATGTCAGTAGTTTACTCATACTGAGTACTCAGTATGAGTAAACTACTTAAGATCTTTTAAAGTTGGATACTTTACCACTTTTACTCAAGTCTTGCAATTGGGGTGTTGTAACTTGCAATGGAGTCATTTTTACAGCAAGGGATCCTCACTTTTACTCAAGTATGGTTACCACGTTCTCTTTAAACCTCTGATCCCAAGTAATATTATAAGCATTATATCCCATGTAACATTTCCTTTACAGTAACGAGGAAAGGAAAGCGATGTCCGAGGAGAAGGAGGTTAAGGGTAATGGCAGGTGAAGAGCGGTCGCAGGCCTCCACTTTGAAGCCGTAACTCAATCCTGATGTTATGATGGAGTCATAATGGCCGTCTGTAGTTCATTCAGCACATGTTCAACCTGCTGTCCCACCGGGGCGACCCCTCTCTCTCTCATTCCAACGGCTGTTCCGTTCCTTTCAGAAGAACATGCGATTTTCTGGTTCGTCGCTCTTCAGGGAACGGTATGAATGTGCAGGGCTAATGGAAAGCTTTGTTCAGCCACGTTTGTTGTTGTTAGGCTCATCAGTCTGCGACCTTTGACCTCAACATTAATGCAATCAAAGGCGCTGAAGGATTCCTCACCAGCTTCTGCTGAACTTCAAGTCTCAGCTTGCGATGTAGACCATGACAGATATAAGCTCTTTCTTGTTTGTTTGTTTTTCTTTGAAATCACGCTGGCGATTTCGTGCTCTTGACGTTATACAATGCTAAATGACATTCTGTACATGTTTCATCCATTGCTTATCCCACCTCCTTGTTTTATTGAGTCAGTGCGCTTTGAGACGGTTGAAATTGTGCAAAGCGCCTTACAAATGCACTGAACTTGAACTTGAACGTGAACAATTTCACTCACACACACACACACACACACACACACACACCTATGGTCAATTTACAGTGCCAATTTTGGGTTTTGGACTGTGGGAGTAAACCGGAGACTCAGAGGAAACCCACAGAAGCTTAGGGAGAACATGCAAACTCCCTGTGACTTAGAAAGGTAAAAGCAAAAAGACGTGTATGAAGATGTATCAGAGGTGTAAAGAGAACCGTGAAACTATACTTGAGTAAAAGTGTGGATACCTTAGTGTCAAAATTACTTCATTACAAGTTGCAAGTCACCAACTTCACGAAGACTTGAAGTAAAAGTAAACGTACCAAAGTATCATATTTGAAAAAGAACTTAAGTATTTTACTCCTTCTGAATTTAGGCTAAAAAAACACCAAGAAATGTGAAAAGAAAGAAACTCTTTATTTATCCGTTTTATTTCCTACTATAGAAATGAAATGTAACACCTCAATGTTTCAAAATGGCAAAACAAAATAGAAATTAAAATGAACAGTCAGTCTCAGCAAAAGTCAAATGTACAACGTACAATCACAATCACAATGTACTGAGTAACCGTAAGTGTCAAAAGTAGTGGAGTGTAGAGTACAGATACTCAACCACAAATGTAGTCATGAAAAAGTTGCTTATATTTATTATGATACTAAGTAAAAAGTAGCCAAAAATGCAAAGTAACAAATAAAAGTAAAGTAACAAAGTCCATTTCCACAAAGGCTTTACAACACTGCTGTTATATCGTTGTTTTTTTTTTAAATAATCGTTTCAAATTTCAGGCTTTACAACCAGACTGAGTTTATGTTTTTACTTTGTATAAATTGCAAGCAAGGCAGTGCTTTCCATCTTGTAAATGTTTGTTTGCGTCATGTTGGTTTAGAAACGCTGGTGCGTGTGTGTGTCATGCGGGTGTTTGTGGACTCATGAGCAAGTGTGAATAGCTGCGTTCACCCTGAACCCGAGACCATCTCTCACCCCCTCATGCGTCCATCACTCACTCATGAGAAGCTTTTACTCTCTCGCTAACACACCAATTCTCACATGTCGCTTTTGACTTCAAACAACAAACAAGCGGCGAGATGAAGCGAAAGAGTGAAGGCTGTGATTCATTATCACCCATCGGTCTTTGTATCTGCTAGTCGATAACAATAATAGTAATAACAATAATAATAATAATGGTGATGACGATAATAATGATTATGATAATAATAATAATAATAATAATAATAATGATCATCGTTGTTATTTATTTTATTTATATCTCAAATTGCAACAAAAGTCAATTCACTTTAATGTCTCATTCGAAGTTCTACTCTGCATTTAACCACACAGTGAAGTGACACATACAAACCCGGAGCAGTGGGGAAGCAGCCTGCATGTGGGGGTCATTGTCTTACTCAAGAACACTCAGTTATGGAACCTACTAATATAATATTATGATAATAATAATAATATGAGTATTTGTCTGGATTGTTGGTGTTAAGTAAATGGACGCGGTTATGACAAGACAAAGACAAAGACCAGGATTTGAACTTGTAAAGCTGGGTTGCAATCCAACTCCCGGCCACACGGCAAAAAAATACAATCTTAGCAAGCCAAAAAATCTTGAAATGACACAGTAACTATTGTTTTTTTTTTTTTTTTTTTTTTCAATAATTAAGAGTGAAAGATTCATTTGCTTGTTTCAAGAAAATAGGGCTTGTTTCAGGCTATCTTACAAGTGAAATTTTCTCACCTCATTGGCAGATCATTTTACTCGATTTAAGTCTTTTTTTACTCGTTCTGTTTGTGAGTTAAGAGGAGAGAGTGATGTCCTGGCCATCAGAAGCAAAGTGTGCTATTGGAGAAGAGAGGATCTGACGACAGGTTCCAACAAGGAGTGAACAGCAGACAAGCGGAGAGATAAAGGGACAGAGTGAGGGCTGTGATTCTCTCACCTATCTGCCTTAGTATCTACTACTAAGATAAGGATGATGTAAAGCTTCAACTGACAATTGTGTGGCTGTGGCGACTCAGCACTGCAAAAAAAATAAACTCTCAGCAAGCCAAAAACTCTTGAAATTAGACAATAAATCTTTTTTTTCTCTTTAAAGATAAGAGAAATGCCATAGGATTAAAAGTAAAAGACTATTTTGCTTGTTTCAAGAAAATAGGACTTGAATTTCCTTGCTTGTAAAAGAAATGCTAATTGCGATGATATTTTACATTGAACAGAGACATTTTTCAAAGTAGACATGGTTTTAACACAAACTTCCTGAAACGAGAAATGTCAAGTCAAATTTTCAAATGAGCACAATGTTTAAGAAATAACTACTTTTTTATGCTAAAGCCAATGAGAACAAGAACTGATATGCAGAAACGAAACTTCCGCCTAACGAGATTTTTTGTCGTGTTTCAAGCGTCTCACCAAGTACAACTTTCTCACCCCGTTGGCAGATAATTTTACTTGATTTAAGTTTAAAGTAACTCATTTAGTTTTTTATTTTCTTATTTTTTTCATGTGGATTTTTTGTAGTCTGTCGATTGCGTTGCTACAAACTGCAAAAAATGCACATGAAAAAATAAGAATTTTTTTTTTTAATAGTAATGTGTAAAGGCTTATTTATACATCACTTTAGTAATTTTTTTCCGCCTGCTATTTACTTCTTACTTTTTATGCAATTATCTGTACATTCTACAGTACTCCTTACATTTTAAGACACTAGCATTTAGCAGTTACTATTTCATTTCGGTTAGTTTTATTTCTGTGTTCATTTCATCGATTTAGAAAAACATTCAGATAAATCGATTCATCTTGTTACGGTAATCTTGATTATGGCTGGATAAGACGTATAGATGAGAATCATTCCGAAATCAACATTAGGACATCAAAATCTTTTGTGACTGAACAAATCATATTGGTAAATATTTGACACACACTATGTACTTAAAATATGTTATTTATATTCTCATATGGTTCTTTAATGTGTTAGCATTGTAATAAAAATGCATTAATGTTCAATGTAATTATATACAGCAGCATTTTATTATAACAATATAGTCCTATGGCATTTTTCCTTGCATTACATTTACTTT
>MU204349.1:14262177-14274769 GCA_017309775.1 Paedocypris sp. Pulau Singkep
ATCTGTACATTCTACAGTACTCCTTACATTTTAAGACACTAGCATTTAGCAGTTACTATTTCATTTCGGTTAGTTTTATTTCTGTGTTCATTTCATCGATTTAGAAAAACATTCAGATAAATCGATTCATCTTGTTACGGTAATCTTGATTATGGCTGGATAAGACGTATAGATGAGAATCATTCCGAAATCAACATTAGGACATCAAAATCTTTTGTGACTGAACAAATCATATTGGTAAATATTTGACACACACTATGTACTTAAAATATGTTATTTATATTCTCATATGGTTCTTTAATGTGTTAGCATTGTAATAAAAATGCATTAATGTTCAATGTAATTATATACAGCAGCATTTTATTATAACAATATAGTCCTATGGCATTTTTCCTTGCATTACATTTACTTTTTCAACTTCGAGAAGTTTTACCAGTACTATAGTAGCAGACTTTTACTTGAGTAAAAAGATTGTGCTGACCCTTTTACTTCCACAGAAGTATTTTTTAACCTTAGCATTTCTACTTCTACTTAAGTAACAGCACTGACTGTGTGTGAGTTGAGCTGAAGGTTTGCTGATAAAGAGCATGGAGCGCACAGACTGTAGTCTGGATCGGATGCAAAGGTCCAAAAACAGGTTCTTGTGCAGGATGCGGTTGTCACTAGAGCAAACAGCAGTTGACGGCGTGATACCGGTCTGTTCCTCGTCATCCTCTTCAGCCAGACAGCACGCAGTCCTTCTGGTAGTTCCCAGTAACCTGTTACCTTCTGCTGGAAAAAGAATGTAAGACTCTGATATCCTTGTTGTAATCAGAGTAAATGATTAATCTGATAAATAAATTATATATTATATGTATTATTTAAAGTTATATATTATATATTAACATTTGTAAAACACATTTTTACGCCTCTATTTCGCGTTCTTGTGGTTTCTAATTCACAAATAGTGTCCATTACCTTCAGCAGCCTAAAGATGGCGATATTCACCTCGTTCGCCCAAGAAATTAACCGCGGTATAAATCGATTCTGGCTTGTCGTGCACAATTACAATGTAACGAGTAACGATAAGTGTTCGTTCAAATGTAGTGGAGTGAAAAGTACAGCTACTCAATCACAAACGCAGTGGAGTAGAGAGTAAAAGTTGCTTCTATTTTTTATACAAAGTGCAAGTACGAAGTAGCCAAAAACATACTTAAGTAAAGTAACCAAGTATATTTACTCAAGTACCTTACACCCCTGGAAATAATAAATGCAAGAGCAAGATTTTAAAATAAAATAACCACAGAGCAAATGAAAAAACCTGTAGAGAAGCACGATCGAGGCCTCCGACTGATCTCAGCAAAAGCGCCGGGTGGAAGGAGCGGGACAGCGGAGACTTAACTTATAAACCTTTATTGTTTTTGAGTTATTTTAACCGTTATTGAGTGACAGTGTAAAAATAAATGTTATAAATAACCTTCATAAAGGAACATTGAAAAAAAATATATGATTTTGATTAAATTTTTGCACAAGCTTTTGCACAAGCCGAATGAAAACGTTTGGCGGGCCACATGCCCATGCCTGTATTAGACTTACTAACTTTCAGAAATCTTACTTACAAACAATTTGCTATTATTTTATACTGTTTTATTTTAGAAAAATGCAGTGTTGCATTTATGCATTCTGTCAGATGAGACATAAAAGTGAATCTTTTTCAAGGAACTTTGATTGAAAAACAATGATTTTTTTTTTTAGAAGACCACTTCGATTGAACTCATTGGGAATGCGAGGAATTTTTTTGCGAAATGAGGGTATGACACAACTGACAGTTGGGTATTTGGTGTGTTTTCCATCCTCTTTGCCTCTTCTTTGACCCGTTTCACGCCGCGAGACACGGTGACATCAGTATCGTAATGAAAACATCTCACGGCGCCTGCTTTCCTTCAAACACACACCACCAGTTGTTGTTGTTGTTGTTGTTTAGGTCAGTCTTGAACTATCCACGTGTTAATGTAAAATCTTCATCGTGCTGAGAAAACCCCTGGCCATGTGTAATGTTACATGAAATTAAGAGAAAGTAAAGTACTAACTAAAAGATGAAAAATAGCAATTGTCTGTTTCAGTTGAAGACGAGTTTGCTTTTTCTCTCTGTCTCCGGTCTCACAAAATCATAATAAAAAAAACCCATAAAATAATCAACAGAATCTTAATATCTGAAGTGTGATCGGTGTGAGAGTGAGTGTGTGTCGCTTTGTGATTGGTAGGCCACCAATACTGGGCGTGTCCCGCTTTCAAGACCCAGAGTTCGGCTCAGAAATGGAAAAAGTGGCTCAGTTAAGGAATAAGTGATCTTTATAACTCCTTTTAAAATAAATGTTCACATTCAAAATCAGCATCTGCAATTCTTCTTGATTTTGTTTTGTGTTTGTTTGTGTTTGTCTGGGTGTGATGTTAATATTACCTTGTGTGGGAATTTCTTAGTTTAATTGTATGTAGCATGTACAAATTGATCAATATTTAAATATAACATGTAACTATTAATATAACATGTAACTAATGTAACTATTTGAATACATTAGTGTGTATGTGTTATTATGTATTCAATAATGCATTAATGCAAGTGTATAATGTACATTGATCTACCCATTTTTTTTTATCCCACTGCGTTTGTGTGTGTGTGTGTGTGTGTGTGTGAGCGCGCACACACGTGTCTGCCCGTATGCACACTTTATAATTGTACGTAATGACTATTATGACTTTTATCATCAAGCACAAAATTTGTTGTTATTAAAATGATATTAAATGTTATTCTAATTGTTTTGCGATTGCATCTTATGGAAGTCACACTTTTATTTTGTTTTAGTGACTTCTTTTTTTACACCGCATTTGTTCTATTTGGGTCAATGCCGCTTTCTCACAGGAGCAGTTTAAATATTTTGGAACAGGCTGTTTTGTTTATTCAGTCACGTTTACCGTGATTCTACGGCTCCTGAAGTCGACACGTGTGTGTGTGTGTGTCACAAACTGTGTTTAGTCTGTAAATGTTGTCAACAATAACACTTCTGATGCATTGACACACGTTTTTTTGCGACACGCGTTTACTTGTTGCAAGTGTTAAATCACGCGTGTGGCTCAATCGAAGGTCGTGGATTTGAATCCGACATAGTCAAAATGCAAAAAAAAAAAAAAAAAACTAACAATAAATATATATGTTAGTTTGAATATGAATTATTATTGTTATTGTTTTTGCACCATTTATTTACTGTATCTTCTTTATTATATAAATAATAATATAAATTATTATTTGTTGTTGTTTTTGCACCATTTATTTTTTGCATTATTTCCTTTGCACATTTTTTACTATTAGTTTTTTACCCTGTCATCACTGTTTCTATATTGTACTGTTTCTGTTGAAACCAAAGAAATTTCCCCGTAGTGGGATAAATAAAGTCATTCATTCATTCATATGATTAAGCATGTTAATATTTTAAACATTCATTGTTTCATCAATTGAAGAATGAGGGCACTCATTTTGTGTCATTGTTAATTAATTCATTGTTACATTAATTGCATTCAAATTATTTATTGTATAGCAGGGGTGCCCACACCTTTTCGGTTCGCAATCTACTTTTCAAATGACCTAGTAAAAGCGATATATATATATGTCAGTATCCTGACTTATTGTAATGTGTCTCCAAGACTCTAGAGGGCACTTGTCCTAATTTTGTTTTTAGATAGGTGGAGCAGGTGTAACTCATTAAGACTATTGTTCTGTACTTGTTTTAGAAAAAACTCATTTTTAGCCCCTCTCTTGCAAGCATGCTAGAGTTTTTAAGCTTTTTTTTTCTCGCCATTTTTTTTTGCGATCGTTTTGCAATGTCATGCGATCTACTCACAATGGCATCGCGATCGGCGTAATGGGCACCCCTTCTGTATAAGATTGCTGGCTGAATGCACTTTAAAAAAATTAAAAAATATAAAAATTTACCGGAAATTATAACCAGATATTTACATGCTTACATGTTTAATTTACATGTTAAAATGCTGGACGATTGTAAAGATACATTTAATTGCACGTTGTACCATGTATAATGTGTATATGTCAATTAAAATTTGAATTTATAGACAGTGTCATTGACAGTTCAATTTTGTTTTTAAAGCACTGCAGTTTTTTTAATTTTTCACTTATCACGTTTTTGTTTGTACACAGGCGAGGCAAAGTGTTTAAAAGCAGAGGGGTGAAAGGTCACAGACATCAGCTTGACCTTTCGTGACTCGACAGGTGAAACTTCACGTGAATCGGCTCATTCGTGTGTGTTTTCAATCGTTTCTCAGTTTCTGTCATGTGCTTGAGTCCAGTTTCATATTTACCTGCGTGTTTCCCTGCCTCTTTAAATACTTCTATTTTTAACTTCCACAAACACTGGTCATCACTATATTTATCACTTATTAGGAATCAACCGCTGAGGGTAAAAGATAAAGGTGCGTTTAGCAGATTTTGGACTTCCTGCTTTGTCTGGGATGATTCTATTGAGTTTGAATGTCATCTACGATGTGTGTTTGAATGTCTATGAATGATGAGTTTGAAATCATCTAAAACTTTTTGCAGATTTTAAATTAAAGTAAAAGGTTTTGGAAACAGTCAGTGGTTTAAGTGGTTTAAACTTTGTTGATTTACTTAAGTATTTCTTTGAGTGATACTTCTTTCTACTTGTACGGAGTATAAAAAATATTTAATATATAAAACTTTTACTCTCTACTCCACTACATTTGTGATTATCTGTACTCTTTACTCCACTACATTTGAGAGGACACTTACCGTTACTTGCTACATAGTGTTTGTGCATCTTTTTTATCGCTGTTAATTTCTTGGGCGGACGAGGCGATATTGCTATTTGCAGGATGCTGACGGTACTGGAAGCTATTCATCGGCTAAATCACGTGACTGTGGTTACCAGTTGCACTTTTTTTGCACATTTGAGTTTGACTGGGACTGACATTTTCTTCTTTTGTTTTTTTATCTTTTTTGTTCAGCCATTTTTAAATATTTCTATTTTTGAAATAAATCCTCACATTGAGTTTTTAAAGAGTTTTTCAAACGTGGTGTTTTTTGAGCCTAATGTTGGATATTTTGCTCAAGTCTTCTTGGCAGTCTACTGTAATGAAGTAATTGTTACAGTAAGGTATTCATACTTTCAGCTACTCTTTACACCTCTGGAAATACTATTAATTTGCTCTCTTTACACTTATCTGTGGTCTTGGAAAGTGGAGCAAACGAACGTCTTCCCCAACCCCATTTGCACACAGTGTTGTGTCTGGAGGCAGATGTTGATGGGTTACTCTGACACGGTCCACCTCTGGCCCATTGCCTCTCTCAGGTACATTGCTCGTGTGAGAATAGAGCAGTTCCAGGTTTGATCTTGGCTTCTTCACTACAGAAAGATCTCACCATGATCTCAGTCTGAAGTTCCTTGACTGTTCAACAAACTTTACAGTAGATCTACAACAATGTGTATTACCAGATTGCAGCTAAGGCGCTTGGATTGTGCTTCTAATCCAACTGATCCATGTCCTGATCAATCTACAAAAGGTGCACAGACGATCAAGATCAAAGAGCATTAACCATGCAGAAGAAGAGACTGCATTGGCTGGTTAAAAAGCTCCAGCCAGCTTCTTATCAGGTGTGCTTTTATTGCGTCTCCTGCGGCGGAATGCAATGCCACCGAGCTTCTCCTACCGTAGAGGAAAGCAGGGAAAACGCTTGTTTTGGTAACAAAAATACTCGGAAGAATCAATTAGCCTGTCAAGAGCCTCAACAATCGTGCAGTCATCGTGAACTTTCTTTCTGCACAAGCTGATCTGAAGGACAACAGATTGGTTGCGAAATCCTTCTGCAAAGGCACCTTATATATACAGATGGAGCCGAAACTCGCAATCCACATTAGACGACACGTTTTTCAGAGAAATTGAGGAGTTTCTTTGGTCTTGGCTAACAATGGAAGCTTTTTGTCTGCGCTCACTCTCCTCTTGAGGTCTTCAGTGATCCACACATCTGCTCGGATGAGGGACTGGAGCCGGCGCTACGAGCTGATGCTTTAAAGCGAACGATAAGAGCCCATGCCCGTAGGAGGAGGAGAACCGATTCTTCAGGTGCTCTCACGATTTGTCCAGTCACGTCCGAGAAACAGACTAGACCACGAGACTCATTACGCGAAAAAACCTCTGTTTGTATTATTTTTCCTTCCTTGTGCTATGTGCATGCGCATTAAACTATTACGTCATACACACACACACACACACACACACACACACACACACACTATAGACTGCTCTATCACGTTCTGTGTCCTTTGGGGCTTGTCATACTGACCCAGATTGATTAAAATATTAATAATAACGTGTATTAGTGCATCTAATACTAAGTCATAAAATCGGAATCCATGTTGCTCCTTTTAAGACAAATTGCTTCGATTGCTCCTTCTTACAACACAACAGGTTCATGTAAACGTGTTTATATTTCATTTTGAAGTTTAAAAAGAGTTTAAAAAAATCTGCGTGCAACACATAAAAGCTTTTTATTGGCTCTTCCAAGGATCGAGTTCATCTGATGACATGGAACTGCTGATTTTCTATCTCTCAGTGTTTCAAAACCCCAGTGAAGTGCAAACAAAGAGTTGTATTTATTACTGTAACTACACTTTTCGGTCTATTTTCCGTTAAGGGAGTCAGGTAAATTACTTGTCTGGTATATTTATTGGATATTTATTGTGACCAACAAGTTAAAAATAGCACTGCCACCCGTCTAGTAGAACCTTGACGGACAAATTTAAAATTAGAGCGCTATGGTGTTCTATTATAGTTTTTACGGTATATTTGGTTAGAGTGTAAATATCAACTTGTACACAGGCGCATGGGCATAGTTTATGAAAAAATGATGGGCAGGAAAGAATGATGAAACACCAGAAAGTCTGATAGCACATGTTGCAAAGTAGGAAAATGATGGGTATTGTGCACTCTTCTACACACTCAACCACCTTAATTTCATAGAAATGACAATTCAGAAATGACAAAACAGCAATGACAGTAAATTGCCCGGTATTCCCCGGTATTTTCACAGATGGCCTGTTCACACAAGCAGTGCCATTCCGGCTTTTTACCGGTACAGCACCATTCACACAACTTTTCCAAAATTGTGGTATATTCTGTGACATCATCGATCTCTTCATCCGCCCAAACTATTACAGTTTTTCTCAAATGCTAAAACACATTTCACAAATGATGCCTGCATGTTACCCAACATCTAAACACAACACCCGTTTCTAAAGCTACATAAACACAACTACACCTTCTCACTTCAAAACTCAAACATTCGCAGCAAAAGAGCAGCTCGAAGCTTTCAAAAATGTAAACACAATTCACGGTTGGTGAGAAGATTCTTGATTCATAACCGCCAATGCATATTTGTAGAAGTTTTGCAGTAATGGAAAGTTAGAAATCTTAGATTTCTGTAGAGGATTAGGCATTTCGATTTGTGAGTTTGACATGAGGAGTATATATCTATAGAAAATACTGCACGTACACTACTGTAACAACTCGATGCAAAAACAGAGTTTTTGCGCACAACAGAACTCTTGAAAACATGATCAGGGTGTGAAGTCCATTTATTTACGTTATTCACACCACACACACACTGTACGGTTGTCTGTCATACACCTTCCATCTCCAAAATGAGACAAACTCCTCTATACAGTTCAGGAAAGGTGAGTATTGTGGCAGACAGATGTTTAAAAAGTGGTTACTGTTGGTGGTGAACCACTCTGACTTTGTTTGTTCTGATCACATAAATGGGAGTTGTGGTCCAGTGGTAGGAGACATGGACTCGTGTCCGAAAGGTTGCAAGTTCGAATCCCCTCTACAGCTGATTCTGCAACCAAGTGCTTGTTCCACCTTGAGCCACTTGCTCCCCCCGGCATAGGTTACCCTCTGGGTTTAGCATGCTGGTGGACAAGACCCTCTGATTGCCGCACAAAGAGTAATATTACCACCCGGGAACATCAGGCCAATGAGGTTTCGTTGAAGCCAGCCTCATCCGGGAAGAGGTACTCGTGAGGTCTAGCCATCGTGTCCAACTGTAATATCCTCTGTGAAAGTGTACAGTGGTTCACACAACGTCCAGAAGTAACGTTGACCACTGAGCCCACTAACTGTACTGTGAATATGGATGTATACTTACTTGTGTTGCACAGAGTAAATAGACCTGTTTCATCCGCATCTTTTTGACATCTTTCAGACATGCTCTCAACATTGACATTACGTATCGGCAATCACTTTGCTTTGTCTCTGATCTGCCGGAGTCTGATGAGGTTGTTCTCACGTACTGCATCCACAATGAGGGTTTCTTGTTCTGCTGTAAATATGGCAACCCTCCCACCTCTATGTGGCATTCTTTCAACTACAGTAACAACTGATTGGAAACCAATAGACTACTTTCACAGGCTTTCAAAACTGTATTGTGACAAACAAAGCAATAGAGTACCATACATGTAGTGTTGTCTGAATACCCTGATGATGATGGCCACAGTGAACCTACTCAGGCCAATGTTGCTCGCATCTCGTCCATAATGGAAGTGCGAGGTTGTCTTGCTCTTCCTCTTGGACCTTCTCCTCTCCTCCTTGGCCTCCTTCTGTTCCTCAATGGCCTGCACCTCGTCTTCCATGACCAGCTCTTCTCTCTCCCATGACTCGAATTTCTCTTCCCCTGACTCTGCCTTCATCCATTGTGTTTGTTTGGAATCTTCAGCAAACTTTGCACTATGAACTTGTTTTTATACATGTAGTCACAGCATTAGCAACAAGTGTCTTCAATTTTAGATCTTAAAAAGATCTTAAAAAGTTCCTGTTTACACATGATAGCATGTCGGCAATTTACCGGTAATTCATCGTCACAGAATAGTTTTAGATTACACTGTCTTCCACTTGTGCCGTTTGCTGGACAGTGAAGCCAAACAGTTGGTCAACTAACTGATAATCATCAACCTATTTTTTTTCAGAATTAAAATTATTTTAAAAGGATGTGCTTTTTATCAGACATTCTTTCTTCAGTGGTACAAAGTGATGAGCACTCCAGTGGACACCATCTTCTTTAAGGTCTAGAGCCGGCATGGCCACACTAAGGCCCATGCTGTGTTCAGCCCCAACGAAAA
Organism: Paedocypris sp. Pulau Singkep; assembly: GCA_017309775.1. Lineage (NCBI taxonomy): Eukaryota > Metazoa > Chordata > Actinopteri > Cypriniformes > Paedocypris > Paedocypris sp. Pulau Singkep. The sequence continues at coordinate 14,271,360 of MU204349.1, forward strand.
GGCTTTGTTTCTAGCCGTTAGCGCTCGTCTACGCCTCAATTTTGTTTTTCGTCTCTGTCTGTGTCATGCTGAGGATGGAACAGATGATGGCAGGGTTTCAAATCAATGCTTTTAATGATATCTCAGAAGATCCAGGAAGGAGTTCAAATACAAACACATCCCTTAAGAGAACCTCCTTAATGAGGCACACCTGTCGAGATTAACTACAGGTACGTAAATTGTCCATTTAATTTCTCCTGCTCGGCCGCCTTGGTGAGCTAAGCCACAAAATTGTAACAGTCTGTTCCAGTTTTACTTATTGTATTTAGTTTGTTTTTACTTCTAACATTTTATTTACCCACTGCTAAGCGTTACACTGGTGGCTAATGTTTCTTTATTTCTGTCATTGAGCCAAAAAAGGCTTATACTGAAGGCCTTCGGAACCATTGATTAAAATAAAAAGATGACACAATGCCGAAGCGCACCACTAAATAAAACCGATGAATTTCCATGCATTGTGATTGCTCCTGACTTGTAATCCGGAAAAATGGGCACGTATATTTTTTTTTTCGCATTCTAGCACCCCCCAAGTTTTTGAGCGCCAACATTTTGAGGAAAAAAAAACAAGGGTGGTTGGCATATTGGCATAAATACGGTATGTGTCTACACAAAGCATCAGCTCTATTAGCAGACACTTTGATCTCTTCTTGGGCTTTGGTCCAAGGTGTTTGACTGCAGAAATAAATGACCTTGGCAGGAACCAGTCTGATGTGCTCAGGGTTTAGCCTGAAAAGAAAAGCGGCTAATTGTTGTCGTGCCATTGCGAGAAACATCGGTTGGCGAATCAGGTCGAGCTTCTAGCATCTACTGTGATGATGTAGTCGACTGGAATGTGCTGTTTTCTATTTTAATCGCGGCGCTGAACACGCCTAAAGCGCTCGGGTTGTGCTTTCAAACTTCTGGGTGGCTAAATGTCAAGCGAATGGAGAAACCTCATGAGCTCGTGGTCTGGTTTATTAGAATTGATCAGCTTTTTACATCACTGGTGGATTGGTTTGCCTCCTTTGCTTTAAACATCTCACCATTAGTCCACCTGCTTTATTTCATTGATTTATAATGGGCGAATATTCCATGTGGTATTAATTTGTCTGTCAGTGTGTGCTGAGGCAATTATTTAAACTTGATGTCTTGCCTTAAGCTGTTTCATTTGCTTGACATGACACTCGTAGTCGTCTATGAGCATCTACAATTTGTATTGTTGGATTCTATTTGTGTCATTTTAGAGAGTTAATTTATTTAGCTTGATCAATGATTCACCAACACAACCACTGTTGCCTATTATTTAGTTCTGAACTTATGTAATTGTCATGGAAAACTTGTTCATGGAATTGCTCGCACACACACACACACACACACACACATGTTCAAGATCATTAAATGGTTTCAAATTGATGTCTGTCAAGAAAGAATTTGGAAAATGTTTTGTGGATCTTCTGTAATAGCTTTCAGCAGCCGCTCTGTCACTGATGGAGATGACCGTAGGCGTTGTGTGTGTGTGTGTGTGTGTGTGTGTGTGTGTGTGTGTGTGCGTGTGTGAATCCTTTAACTCTGAACTATTAGAAATATGATATTCCCTGTGAAATAACAGCAGTTATTTCAATTTCTTCTCTCATCTGTTTTTTTTCTCTCTCTGAATAAAAAGTAACATTTAATGTTAATCGGAATCAGCTTTACAATTCTGCTCTTCAGTTTGTGATCAAGTCATAAAATGTGCTAATTTTCTACCGAAATGTTTTAAGATACTGTATTGACTTTGACACTAAGAGGCTTTTTGTTATTTTGATTGTCACAATATACTTTTTCAATGTGAAGGCATTATATTTTACACGGGCAACAATCAGGATTTTCCTTTACCTATTTCTTTTAGTTTTTGTGTCATTGGTCTGATCATGAATAAGTTTACGTGTTTAACGTTTTTCATCCAGTTAGCGGATTGTTGAACTGTAGGGACACAATATACTGTAGTCACATCTAAAAGCCTCAGGAAAGGTTTTACGCTGAATTATATTACTTACTTTAAACACTTAAAGTTCTACTAGAACACTTTAATATTCTTGGCCACTTTATTTTTCACTTTTGGACACTTTAGTCAATTTACTTTACTTAGGACTTTTTGCCTACCGTTTTTGTATTTGTACACTGCAAAAAAATGCACATGGAAAAAAAACAAGAAAATAAAAAACAAAATGAGTGACAAAAAGACTTAAATCAAGTAAAATTATCTGCCAATGGGGTGATAAAATGTTACTTGATAAGACGACTTAAAACAAGGCCTATATGAAACAACCAAATTACCATTTCCCTCTTAATTCTAAGATAGTTAATTTATCCGGTATGAAAAAACAATATTTATTGTGCAATTTCAAGAATTTTTGACTTGTCAAGAATGTATTTTTTGCAGTGTACTGTCTTGTATTTCAGGTTTATTTAATTGGACACTTTATTGTCATTTTTATTGAGTTATTCTGCTGAGACACTTTACCTCTTTACCACTTTAGTTTCCCTACAACAACTACTACTACTATTACTACTACTACTACTACTACTGCTGCTGCTGCTGCTGCTGCTAATAATAATAATAATAATAATAATAATATTAATAAATGTTTTTTGTCGGTTTTCTAGCCACTCATGGTCGCCTTACAGAACACACAACATTCACACGCATACCAATCGCCTGGTGAAATAGCAACAGCCAATCTGCGCCAGCGTCCACTTCACCTGGGCATAAAGTAACTACTGTACTTTGTATTTTCTTTTGTATTGTTTTTGTGTTTTAGTTCTATTTATTGGTCACTTTAAACCCTTCTTTACACAGAGGCATTTTATCACCACCTACATTCTTTGCCTATTGCATTTGTATTGTACGTTCATTCTGTTTTATTGCCTTTACATAGGACATTTAATGAAAGAGATTGGGACTATAGCTTACAGGGCAAAAATACATTATACACGCACAAACAGAGCTTCTGTTTGTCTAGAAACAGAGTAAAATTATGGAACAATTTAAGAGAAGACATAAAGCAATGTACTAACCTAAAACCACTTTCAAATCTCAATAAAAAATGGACAGTTATTCTCATTATTCTAATAATAAGATAAGATAAGATAATCTTTATTGTCATTGCACAATGGTGCAACGAAATTAAGGTGAAAATACAGGAAATAGTGCAAATGCAGGTCAAAAATAACACAGGGTTCAAAATAAAAACAGAGTGCAAAATACAAATCAAAGGAACACAAGGGACATGGACATACTTATACACACGCAATAATAATATTGATGACACGGGACACTTAGAAAAAAGGTTTATGCCAAAGGTTTAAGTGAATATATGATGTTGCTATGGATACAGTTATGTAAGGTATCT
>MU204349.1:14291605-14323586 GCA_017309775.1 Paedocypris sp. Pulau Singkep
TGTGTGTGTGTGTGTGTGTGAACATTATTTCCCCATTAATTTACAATAAACGGTACATTTGCCAACTGAAAAGAAAAACAATAAACAAACCTAATATCTCCATTTGTATTAACTACCAATATTATCTACAATAGGTAACTACCATGAATGGTTTATATACTATATACAGGCTTCTAAACAAGAAATCCCAAAAGGCACACATTTCTATACAACATGTACAATAAGAAAACAAATTGCAGGATGCCAACAACAACAAGTCTAAAATAAAGTAATTGGTCATTTATAATTGCACATACAATAGGACCATGTCAGAAAATGTGCTTTTAGGTGAGGTTTTCAGAAGTGTAAACCTCATGAAGTGTTTCAGTTTTACAAAGTGACAAAGTATTACAAAATTGAGGGAGAGAGGGGTTGGATTGGGACTCTCAGGTAGCTATGACAAGTCTGTCCTCATCATCACTTGAGGCTGCGTTATCATCATCAGTCTGCCATGGTCTCACTTCCTCAATTGCAGACCCCTTCTGGGGAGCATCTGAGCCCCTCACACCATTGGAAGAAGGTGAGGAGGACAAAATACTTGATTCCCCATTTGACTTCTCAGTCTCTCTTTTGTCCCCAGAGATGTGTCCAGTCTGAGAGACAAGCTTTGTAGAAAGAGTTGGGGGAAAATCACACCGAGTGGCAATTGGGGGACTGGCTGAGGAAACGGGAGCTGGTGGCGTTCGGTGTGGTGCGGGTACAGCTACACCTTCAGAGCTGGGCTGTTCCTGGGTTGGGGGAAATGAGCCGAGAGCTGAGAGCGGACTGATGGAGGGGATGAGAGCAGGCAGGGTGATGTTAAGAATCTGTAAGCCAGGGATTGGAGCTGGGGAAGCAGTGCTGCTCTGAAGGCCAGGACTAGCGGCCAATACCTGCACACCTAGGGTGGCGTTTAATGGGATGCTCTGTTGCGGCACCAGTTGGGTAGAGTTGGTCAACCCCAAAACACTCAAGTTCCCCAAGCCGACCGACTGCACAGAAGTGTGGGGAGTACCAAGAGTCTGCAGTCCTGCCACTTGACTTAAAGGCAAACAGGGCAAGACACTGCTGACAGGGTCCTGGATGACCAGAGACTGCGTTTGAACACCATCTGACTGGGCCAAGGTGCTGGTGGCTGGGAGCGGGCTGCCAGACTGCCTGTGAATCACGCTGAGTGCCGGGATGGTGAGCTGCACCGGTCCAGCTTGAATGGGAACGAATGTGGAGTAAGCAGCTAGACCGGCTGGGACGAGCTGGATTCCACCTACTGGCACCATACTATACGGGGAGCGAGGTGGCTGTTGGGAGTGCAGGGGGAGATGGCTGTAGAGGTGAGTAGTAGACCCCACTCTGGGCTCCTCGACAGAAACTACTGTTGGAAAGTGCAATGCTCCCTGAAGAGAATCAGAAGACGTTTGAGTACCACGGTCGACGTTGGCGTTGCTCTCACACGTTGGTTGGGACAAGGGGCTTGAGGCTCCATCCTGTTAAAGAACAACACGGTTACTACTTTTGCCCTCCTCCAAGGAATACAAAAAGCATAAATACCAGGTTAAATGCCACGATAGTCAGTGTCTACCAATGTAAAGTTGTATCACCTTTCCGTGCATTCAAAGCTGTTTTGCTGATGTGCCAGGCATGCGAGACTCTAGACATTGGAATGCATATGCAGATGGGTACATGGGGTGAGGTGTACATGTAGGGAAGGAGGGATGCATGACGGTAAAGACAGTGACGGGGAGGACCGCGGTCTCACCTGGCCAAGTTTAGGGCCCTTGTTTGTCACTGGGGGAGTACGAGGAGCATCAAAGTCAGGATAGTCGATGGACATCTGCCGGCAAGGTGACACGGGACTCATCATCTGTACAGAGTCTGTGTCAGAGGCCTGGGACTCTACAGCGGGGGCAGTGGGGTAAGTCAAAGTACTTGAAATTGCGGTGGGACTGGAGCAGGGGGCAGAAATGGACATCTGTCTGACCATTGAAACAGGGCTCTTCATTGAGGGCGAATACGTTTCTGAAGTCTGGGAGTCTGAAGGCAGGGGATGCTGTGAAGCTGAACTTGGGTTCTGGCTTATGCACATCTGAGCGAGCAAAGAGCTAGGGGCCAAGTCGTTTTGGATGGGAGGAAGGTGCTGTGGGCTTGCAGAGACGGAAGGTGCGGCAGACAGGCCAGACTCTGCTTGGCTGTCCTCTTCATCTTCTTCGTCGTTATCTTCTTCGTCTTGACCATCCGAATCGTCCCCATCTGAGTCTTGTCTGTCAGAAATCTCTGTCCTCCCTTGATCTCCTGTGAAAGTTACAACCGTTTTATCTCATGACATGTCTATATCACTTCTAGACTTTATTGTCAAATATCTTTGCACTCTTTTTTTTCTTTTGAAAGCTTTATATTTATGGCTTTACCTGGATGCACTAGACTAGATCTACCAACGGAGCTAACTTATCGGTAGCTTGTTTAGTAAACTATTATTACTAGGGAATTAATTACACAACTGACTTGATTGATTGCGGTACAGTCGCAAACCAAAAAAGTTAATCTGGCCTCAGAGTAAATCTCAAAATGTACAGCACAGGCCTGCAATGCACAAATGCTCAACAGCTTGACAGAAAATCTACGAGAAGAAAACAAACATGCTGCCTGTAGCTAAGATTAGATTGCAGCTCTACTCCCAAAAATCAGATGCTGCCATTTCCTCGCAGTAAAAGCCGTAGTCGCCCACATGCGCAAGCGTTAACAAGGAAGCATACTGCATTTAGAATCTCTAATTGGACTGTAGCGTGGCCTATGATCAGCTACTGAACATAGCCAGTTTCAAGTGTGTGTTTATTAACAAAACTATTTAAGGCAGTCTTATTTAAAAACTCGTGACAGTCCAGAAGGTTGTTGCGTTTTTAGACAAGAACATTTTTTTTTTACTTTTCGTTGACAAAAAGAGACCAAAATACAAACAAATTAAAACAATAATTGGTAAACAAACTCTTATGTATAAACAAATACATTATACATGACACAATAATTGTTTTTTAATCATAATCTTCTTGCTGGCTACCTGAGTCTTCAGTGTCCTGCTCATCAATCACACCAACAGCGACACCCATTTCCAAGCACTTCTTGCTGTGAGCTTTGGACTTCATGTGCTTGGTAAGGTTACCTTAAGTATGAAAAGATGATCAGAGCATTGGTACAGTATAGAGTCATTTTAAATTATTAAAATATATTAACCCTAACCCATTATTAATATGGAGAAAAAAAATAATGTGTGTGTACAGCCAAACACGTGCATATACCGTATTTTCCGGACTATAACCCGCTACTTTTTTCATTGGTTTTGAACCATGCGGCTTATACAAAGGTGCGGCTATTCTGCAGATTTTTTTCCACCACTAGGGGCGCTCTAAGCAGATATGAGTTTTAATCAGCAAAGTTGCTGGTGTTAAAATGCAGGTTAGGAAAGGATCTATTTAGTTACATACTTGTACATTTACAATTCAAATTTGCAAGCAAAAAAAAAATTATTGCACCACGTAAAAACGAAAAATTGTTATGCGTACAGTAACAGAACGAAATATTCATTAATAATATACGTATATACGTAATTTTCAAAGTGTTTGAATGGGGGAATATCAGGAGCGAGCGCTGGGGCGTCCGACATTGCTGACGTCCAAAATTCGCATCTCCGCGCCAGACGCTTCCGCATAGGCCCTTCTCCAGCCGCTAGCAGAAGCGCGGGATGCGCACGACATCAGCAAACCTTGCGGTCGTGCATGAATTTTTCGATATAATTCTTTTATAAATTATGCATACCTAATTAAAAAAATACGCAAAGCCGTGAATCCACGAACATATGTAATAAAAAAAAAATCTAATCCAAAAACATACATATCTGTGGCTTGTAAAACTCTTGTTCCCTGTCAGGTAATGTTGTCCCCAGTAGTGTCCGGTGAACAACTGGAAAGGGAACTTTTTTAATAGAGTGGATGCGGCTTGTATACAGGTGCGGCTTGTTTATGTTTTTTTTTTTTTTTTTTTTTTTTCAAAAATAGCGCGGATGCGGCTTGTATACAAGTGCGGCTTATAGTCTAGAAAATATGTTATACCCATCACATGCATTACCAGTTCAGTTTTGTCTGTCTTAGGTGGGATCAAGGTGGGATGCGAATACAGCACATGGGAGTGGTTTATATAATCAAACCTAGTTTATGCATCGCCTGAGTAAAAAAAGTTCTTGAAGGAACGTGGGCTGGTCTGACACTTGTGTGTGTTCCGCAGTAGAGCGTGGGAAGTTCAACTATAATGATTCACACTGTCCTTTTTCTAAGAGAACATACGTAGTCTTAAAAAAACAAACTCTAAAATAATTCATAAAGATACTTAAAATGAGAGCGGGTGGTTATAAATTACATAATCTATGTTCAGTTTTTCCTTAGAAACTGCTTTCTTTTTGACAACTTTGAAAAGAATGAGGCTCTAGTCCATTTCATAGCACACATTGTTATTTTTTTGTAAAGATAACTAAAGCTTGATAAGAGATGTACAAACAATTTGAATTTTTCCAAGTAGTGTTCTGAAAAAGAACGCACCTTTAGTCTTGAAAGAGAAGTTGCAGTGAGTACAGTGGAATGGCCGAATATCAGAGTGAGTACGAATGTGCTTCCGGAGCATGCTGGGCTTTTTACAGCGGATTCCACACTCCTCACAGATGTATTTTCCTCTTCCACGGCCCCTAACGTAGACATACTCCTCTGTCGATTTATAACTGAAAATATAAAATGTTCAGTCTATTAAAACATGAAAATAAATTGTGTACAGTAATTTAAAAATTGACGAACCCTCCATCAAAGATCTTTACTCGCTGGGGTTCAGATTTGGAAGAGTCTTTGTCTGACTCGGTCTGACTCATTTGTTGACTGCCAGGTTTTAGATTCCCAACTTTTTCGGCGATGGCAGGTTTTTGGATCAACACCTTGAATAGAGATACAAGCAGAACATCACACACGGAAATCAAAACAATACCATTTCAATCAGAAAGTAATGTCCAGTTGAAGGCAAGAATTGTCCTTACTTTTGGTAAGATATCCTTTAACTTTGGGGAGTAGGTCAAGATGTCAGATTTTAAAGTTGTTGTCTTTGCTTGTGTGTAGTAGATTTTCTTGGAGGTTAGTTTAGAGTCGAACAAAGACATTACAACTTTAGTGGGCAGACCCAGTGGATTAGGATTGTTTGGGTTTATTAGCCATGAAGAATAGGCAGAGGTCCTGCTATCTGTCTGTTCAACGTGGAGTGCTCTCCTTTTCAATAGAAAACACCAAGTAAAAGTTGTAGCCGTTTTGAGACTTGGAAAGGAAAGACGATGGCTGTCTCTTGTGTTCACAACTGAAACTGAAGAAGCCAACTTCACTTTTCCTTGGATGTTTGTCGGCCTTATTTGGGACTTGGATGGAGACCATCGATGCTCATCAGGTTTATCCAGTGGCTTCAGTGAGGAGATCTCCAGGACCGGGGAGCTTTGTCCTCCAGGTGAAGAACGAGGGGCAAATACAGTCGGCACTGTGCTTGTTGGTGTTCTGCTCTCCATTTCCTGGTCATTGAACTCTGATGCAGAAGCCGGCTGATGCACTGATGTCTGCTCTGGCAGTTGTTCTGGAACATCTGTCTCAATTGGGCTATCCGCGGGTTCTGTGGTGCAGAACTGTCTGACCAGCATCAGTTTCCTTTGCCTAGTGATTTCTGACATCTTTGAGTTAGCGTAACCAAGAGATCTACCGACAGTGAGACAAGCAATTCCATGCTCATCTTTTGCACGTTTTTGAGTTTTTTCCATAGCAATGTCCAGACTGTTTGCCGGAGAAAGCATGCGCTTGCTTGATGCTGTGCCTTCTTGAGGACATAAATTTGTCGAGGCCAGTTTTTGTGTGCAATGCAGTGAACCAAGTGCCAAATTGCTCTTCTTAGCACCTAGAGTTTGATCAGCTTTAATATAGTACTTTAGTTGAATGGCGACCGAGCTAGCCTCTAAAGGAGTGTGGATTTGTTGTGCAGGTTTTAAATCACTTTTAACAAAGTTCCCTAAAGGAATTGACTTGGAAGCCATAGATGTTGGAGTATGTTCATCTGTGATGAGAATCTCAGGTACAGATGTAGATCCTGATGTTGCATGCAAAATTTCATCATATTGTACCACTTGGGGCATCATGATTAGAGCATCACAATTGGGTTGTTCTACGTTGACATTTTTTATTGCATCATTTGACTTTGAGACCTTAATTTCATTATCGGCTGGTGTTGTCTTCTGTGTTTCGTGCATACGCTCTAGAGATTGCATTTGATCAATTTTTTTGATGAGACAGTTTAACTGGTATTTAGGGACAAAGCTCTTCTTTTGCTCATCAGGGGGGTTCTGAATGTCACCATGACCTTGTACCGTGCAGACCAGAGGTTGCACTGGGCTAACCGAAACCCTTGAAGACTGATGCCATGGATGGGGAAGACCAGGAATTTGCGGTTGCTGAGTTTGGCTTCCAAGGTTGATGCTTTGAACCATTTGCTCTTGTTTCTTTTGTACAACTTCTCCATAATTCAAGACTAAAGACTGACCAGGAGGTTTGCTGACATTTATTGACCGAGGTTGTGCCAAAGAGCCTTGATTGCCGAAGGGGTGTCTTTGAATAGAGACTATTTGTTTTACACCTATTTGAGGGTCCGGAGCGATCTTTAAAGACATTTGTCGGACAAGAGGCCCCCGTCTTCTTTCAATAAGAGGCACTGAGGTTATTGGAGGGCATTGTGTAGTTTTTGGCATGATGGTCGACACTGGTGACAAAGGCCGGCTGTACGTTATGCTGCTGCAATCAAAGGATTTGCTACGATAGTCACAAGAAATTTCCACTGTTGACTGAGTACAGCTAATCTGCTCTGAGGTAGCACGTCTCATGGTGCCCGGTACTCCCAGAGTGTTGCCTGTGACAGGAGATCCATGAGCTTGCTGTGGTTTTCCAACACTTTCTACCTTTGATGGGCTGTCAGGTCTTGGTGGATCTTCTCTTTCAAAGGAGGCAGAAATACTGGAGCACCTTGACAAGCTACTGTCTCTACTGAGGCTACGAGAAAGGCTTGAGTCAAAGCTAGATTCACCAGAAGAATGTTCCATTTGAGCAAGCCTTATGCGCTTTTTCTTTGGAGGAAGTTTTTCCGTTGGCAGTTTAGACAAGCTTTCACTCCTCTGAGGCCAGTTGAATGTTTCTGCTGGTTTCTCTGCTAATTCTGCAATGTGATCTCGGTCCGGTTCCTCTGTTACCAAGATTTCCGGGACTTGTATGTTTTTCTGTCTCACTAAGCGCGATTGCTGTGCAGTCATGCAACTATTGCTAACTACGACAAAGTTTTGCTTATCGTCATGACATTGGCTGACAAATTTGGATGTGGACAACCCTTCACAAAAACTTTGCGTCAATGAACTAACTTCTGCGTCTCTTTGCCCTTTATATGTTAATTCGTTCTCCACAAGATCAGCTGGAGAGGATCTATCTTCGGATGTTTCAAAAGAGTGCGGTCTGCTGAGGGAGTTAGTATGACGAATAACCGAAGTTCCACTTCCTTGTCTAAGAAGGTCCCCATGTTCTTTGTTTGGTGTGCAAATCTGAGACTCACTTATTGGAGATAGTCTTGATTCCTGCTGTTCTACGGTCCTTCCAATGCATTGTACTTGTGCTACAACAGCAGAGTTACTTACAGATTGAGTATTTTGAGTAAATGACTGTCCTTTCAAATTTGTAGACACATTACAGGAGTCAAAACTACGTGAACAAGGAGGAGTGGTCTCCGTTGGTGACTGATCATCATCGTCACCAACACTTTTAATTTTTCTTCTTTTCCTAACCATCATTTGTGGTTCTACCATCCCTGTGATTATGGCACTTCTGTTTAACAGAGACTGGTTAAGTCCAGGTCCGAATACATCAGACTCAATTTCTCTGACATTTACAAGCTTAGTTTTTGGACCATGCAATTCTGAACAATAAAACTTCTTGTGGTTTTCAAAATTTTCCAATTTTCTATATCGGTTCCGGCAGGTCTCACATTCATACATTGTTCCTTTGTTCTGTTGGAGCTTTCTGATTCGTTCTGTGGAATGTTCGAAAGATTTACTTCTCAGCTCAGGGGTAATAGTAGATTCATGGTGGTTATTCAGGGATTGAACAGAAATAAGAGCATAACTATCATTTGAGGACAAAACATCCACCGCTTTCTGCCTCCTTAAAGTGCGTGAATGTACCGCAGGACCGGGAGTAGAAGGAGCAGAGGAGAACACATCATCATTTAATGACCCAATCTTTTCATCAAATGACTGACAGATTCTTAGTTGATGTGCCTGTGGCGTTACATTTGCAAAAACAGCCGATTGACCAGGTGTTGTGGGAACTGAATTACTTCTTGTAATTGGCAAAGAGTCCATGGTTGGATACTGAGATGGCACGGAGAGAAGGAAAATTTGCTTGGAACTCTCTGTGGGTGTGAATGGTGATTTGGGTATGTCCGAATTGGAACTAGATCTTCTTACCGGCGGTTTTAAATCAAACTGAAAAGAATCCTTGAAAATGTATGATTTTGGTGAATCAATACTACCTCTGCGAGAAAGGGAAGTTCGCCTAGGTTTGACACTGTCAAGCTGCTTGTCATCCACAACAGCCTCATTTTCAGATATCAGCTTTGAGATGCGCTCCTCAAGGGAAAGAGCTTTGGTTTCCAGTGGTGGACGCATTTGTCCTGATAAAACACGAGGCTTCCCAACAGTTGCTACATGGACGACAGATGGCACAACTGGGGAATGGGTACTTTTTGAAAGTTTTGTCAAGTCCGTTTCTGCTGGTGAAATGATCTTAACAAAAGGACTTGGGGGGCTCATAGCCTGGTCTGCACTTTCGGAACGTGAAAAATAGCCAGAGTCGGTGCTTCCAAGACTTCTTGGGCTGAGCAGACACTTTGCTTGTTGCTGCTGGGAATAATCAGTTGCCTGTTGCCTTTGTAGCTGAGCATGAGTGCCTGTAAGAGGTGATTTACAATTGTGGTCTTCATCCTCACTAACTGCCTCAGGTAGAAAATGTGGGCAATCTGCTTCTTTTACAGAAGAGAAAATGGTAACAGACGATCTTAGGTTTGCTGGCTGCGAGTCCCTTTGCCTCTGTGCTGTAGCATGCTCAGGAGCACAATCCGGAGCCCTTGGACTGTCGGCTCGCAGTGGAGAAAAATTGACGGGATGGACAACAACTTTCGGGAGACCAGCCGTAACCATGGGCTCACAGCCTCTTTGAGTTACCAATGGTTTTATGCTTTCAAACTCCAACATGTTGTCAGAGTCCTCTTGACTTACAGGTATAGTAACGGTATTTGGTAAACTGCTGTCTGTTAAAACTGTAAGGCTCCGTGAAATCTCTGCGTCCAAGTCAGCTGCACTACCATCCTCTTCACTTTCTCCACTTTCCTCTGCATCAGAATTTGTGGCGAGACCTTTGTCTGACTCTTGAGAAAGAGATCCACTTCCAGGGTCTTTTACAAGACCCAGTTTGATGGCATGTGCATGAGACTTCTTATGCTTGTACAGGTTACTCTTTGTTTTAAATGAAAAGCCGCAAGTCACGCATGGATACGGTCTCTCTCCTGTGTGGGAACGGATGTGTTTTAGAAGCACGCTTGGTTTGGCACAAGCTCTTTTACAATATTCGCAGACGTACTTTCCTTGCTTTTTTGTTTTTTGTTCTTTTGACATATCCGACACATGACTTCCCAATTTTACAACGGTTGTCATCTGAACTGGATTAAACCCTGGAGTGACAGGCACCTGAATTGAGCTTGGTACTGTAGCTGACAGCGACTGGCATGTTTGCACCACAGGGGGTTGGCTCTGTGGTAGACCACCTGTCCCCGAGGGCACGGGGGAATGGGTTAAGTTTAGTGAAGGCCCCACGCTGTAGCTTTTCAAAAACCCTGATTTGTCCTGTTGACGAGTTCCTGCAATATTGGCAAACTGTGATTTCGTATTTTGCTGTGCAGATTCCATAGAGTTGTAGAACTGCTTGGTTGGGGTGAATGGTGGGACAAATGAGCGCTGAGACTGAAGACTGAAATTAACAGCAGGCATGGCCACAGCAAAGTCGGAATATGTCACGGGGATGGAAACGGATTTTCCAAAATGGCCAATTAGACTATTGTTTTTCCTTTCAGTCAGCGTATCAAAATCAGGCTCCATAGCCTTGAGGAGCACATCCAGCGGAGCACTTGTTTGAGAAACGCTTTTGCTGCCGTCTTTGTCAGAGCTTTCCATCTTATCGGGTAGTACTGAACCAGTAGTTTCTGCTTTCTTTCTTTCTTTTAGTTTTTCAGCTTTCTGGCTCTGACCAAGAGAATCCGAGATGACAGACTCGTCTTCCTTTACGGTTCCAACTTCTGATTCCGATGACACTGAATCTTGAGGGTCACACAAGTCACTTGATGGACATGTGGACAAGGAGGTGTGTATGGCTTCCTTGGATGAGGTGGAGGTTTCTGGAGAGCTTGATTTCTGGATTTGTGGTTGATTTTTAACAGGAGATTTTGGTATTTTTTTCAACTGACTTTGAGCCACAATCTTTTTCCTCTTCAGTCCTTTGATGCATTCGGAATTTCTGCCAGTACTTTCAGTTACATCTTTAAAAAAAACGTGAAAAATAAAGTAAAACACAAGCACAAATCAGAAGCAAAAAAACAAATATAGCAACCCAAAGCTAATATAAACAGTATTCTAATTCAAATATGATTTCAATAATACAGTATGACATTTTGCATTATTATTATTATATTATGGCATTTTGTTTTTTCATAATGTGTTAATAGTAAAACATTTTTGGACTGAAATCATATTTACATGTGCATTTTCCTAATCAAAACTCTAATTTTGCGTCCATCAACTCAGAAATCGACTGTTAAAGCGTCAGCAATGACAGGACAACATATTAAACCACAATAAAAGGTTTTCATGCATCAATTGGATACAACATACCTGTAATAAACTCAAAAGCATCCTAATAAGGAAAAAATTCTCCTTACAACTGTCCACTCATTAAAAATATCCACTCCTGTAGGAAAGTGATTTCGATATTTCTGCCAGCTAGAGCACGTTGACAAGACTGTTTTGGAATTTCGAAGATCTCCTGAGCTTCTACTGAGGCCCACGCATCATTATGAACAACAAACCCACTCTCCATCTCTTGCTCTCCTCTCTCTCGCTCTCTCTCTCTCCTCATTATATCTAAATTTTTACTGCAATTGTGCCATACAGGACAAGTAACGAAGGGCTTCAAATATGAATATTAGTGCTGATGTTAAAACAACGAGAAGTTAAATTTAGAATAAGTTAATGGTTCCTTTCACAGCACTCAAAGCCAACTTAGCGCAGTCAAAACACTCTTGAGATCACTTCATATATTTTTATAGAATATTTATATATATGTATATCTTGAAAGACGTAAATCTTGAAAGGCGCCTTTATTTACCGTATTTGTGCGAACATAAGCACCCCTGGAATCTTTAACTCCCGAACAGTAAAGTGAAGAGACTCATTCATCTTGAGTAATTTTGAACCAATCATTCACAAACAGCACATCACTACTTCTAAATAATGTTCCTTTGTTCCTATTTGATATAGGCGACTATAAGCACCCCTCGCGTTTTGGAGCGGTGAAAACTCAAAAAAGGGTGCTTATATTTGCGTAAATACGGTATATTGATAATAATAATACATTTCGTTTATGGGGTGGTACGGACACATTGAATAGAACTCGTTCAAGACTCAAAGTGTGAGCTTCCCATGGTCCAGAAAAGGAAAAATGGATGGATGGATGCAGATAAAGGAAGTATTTTTGATGACTGTGTGAGACACCTGGCCATTTCAGGTCCAGGGATAGTGGTAGCTATAGATTGTTTTTCAGGGGGGAAGAACTTTGCATGTGCATTGTAAGGACATTTTTGCAGCATGTGTGATGTTCTTATTTTGGGGTTCATTTGAGTGCTGTCCATTTCAACACCATATGTTTTAGTGGGATGAAGGATGGATTTCATTTCAAAGAGATATTAAACTTATATGCAAAATCAGTATTATGAAAGAACAAGAAGATCAGATGAAAGTATTGCTAACTCTAATCAAAAGGTTAAGGATAAAAGAGAATATTTTGTTTTAAACATCACTTTAGTGGAAGGTTTCTCTGTAAGGAAAAGGAGCAAAAATAGAATCTGTTTGAAATCAAAAAGTAGCATTTGTTAAATACTCTCCCTTAAATCACCATACTTTAATGCATTTCTTCTACTGCCACACAAAGACTCTCAGCAATTCTCCAATAAGATCTCAGTGTGCACCAGCAGGTCTCAGAGTAGAAATAGCTCAGGTACTAGATGTTCTTGTACAGGAGAACAGGGGGAGGCTCAAGCTCCACTAACACCAAAATAAGCAAGCTATAATATAATGCATCTCACCTTTTTGTGAAGTTTTAGGGTGTTTGAGCTCCTTCTGTGCTTCTTCAATTTTGTCTGGAAAAAAAAAAAAACAACAACAAAAAGCTGTGTGAATTTATCAACGTAAAGTTAACATTTGTTTATGGCAGTCGGTAGGAATGGCAAAATGGTGTTCTTAACATTTAAGATCAACACACTGTGTGAAAATGCAAAAATGGCACAAACAAACAAAAAAAAAGGAAATTACAATAATGACAAAATAAAAATTTGACAAAAATGCAAGAAATAAGAAGATGTGATTTTCTTGGAGAGGAAAAACAATAACATTGAATCCAAACAAACGAGGAGATTCCAGCAGGATTTTAAAAATAAAAGTACTTTTTTTTTTAATTAAAAATTTTAATTGTATTAACATTTTTTTTAATTTTAAAAGTAGAACTAAATGTAGGTGTGGGTCCATTTGTGTTTTTAAACGTCTATTCAAACAAGTCAAATGACGATCTTCCCTGGTGAATGAGCTTTTAAAATTAAATTGCATATAATATATACACAGTAATATATACATAGTAATATATATATATATGTGTGTGTGTGTGTGTGTGTGTGTGTTTGTGTGTGTGTGTGTCTGTGTGTATGTAGTTACTGTCCAAAGACATAAAAGTGTGCACAATATGCATGAAATGCCATATCAATGCTATCCACAAGGCATTCCAATTTAGCTTAATAAAAATGTAAACAAAACCTTTTTACCCTTTTCGTTAAAAGATACATGACATTTTTTTTGTTAAATTGGGTAAAAAAAAAAAAAAACATTGTGTTTGCAATTTAGTCATTGTAGTGTCCACACTTTAAACTGGACACATTCTGGAGTCACTTTTTTGTGTTTATATATTATTTTCATATATTTATTTTCAGTTGTGTTCATATATTATCTTTGATTTTACTGTATTTTTGTTGTATTTTTATCTTCGTAGTCTTTTGTATTTTATTCATATTTCATCTTTATTTTTACTGTGTTTTTATCTTCATCTTTGTAGTTATTTTTTACTCATATTTTATATTTTACTGTATAATATTCTATTGTATTTTATTTTATTATTTTTTTTTTTTTTTTTTTTTTTTTTTTTTTTTTTTTTTTTTTTTTTTTTTTTTTTTTTTTTTTTTTTTTTTTTTTTTTTTTTTTTTTTTTTTTTTTTTTTTTTTTTTTTTTTTTTTTTTTTTTTTTTTTTTTTTTTTTTTTTTTTTTTTTTTTTTTTTTTTTTTTTTTTCATTTTTGTAGTTTTTTTTTTTGTTATCTTTATTTTTACTGTATTTCTTGCTGGCTTATTTATCCTTCTTCCTTCCTTGAATGCATTCCCTCCCCCCAAAGCACTCCATGTTTAACCGCTGGACAATCGGAAAATACATTTCACTACATGTTGTACTATGTATAATGATAATGAATTGATGAAAGAATAAATGTCATTTTTCACATGCGTTTTAAATTCCACACCTAAAACACGTGTGGACCACATGTCCATCTCCATCCCAGCCACAACTCTCTCTCTCTCTCTCACACACACACACACACACACACACACACACACACACACACACACACAGTGCCTCCGCAGGAAGTGGTGGGTGGAGGCAGCTGCAGATGAAGCTGCTGTTGCTGGTGAAGCTGGCGTGGGCAAGATGGTGAAAAATGGATCCAGTGCATCTTCAGGACAAACAAACACCCCTAGACTTCAGCCGCGTTTATCCTCCACAAACCATCAGCGAACACTGTCAGAGTGAGAGTGTGAACAGTATATTTCTGATAACACATAGCGGCCACTAGGGGCGTGCTGAACGTCTGAAAACATCACGTGACCGCTTTAAAAACACTATTGACACTGTTACACGGCACCCAGCAAACACTAGGGCAACGAAAAGCTCAGAAATACTCAAATGAAATAGGAATTTGCTGAGTAACTTTCATCTAAAACATAAATTGAATTGGCTATCTGAATGCAATCTAGATCTAGTTCTAGATCCTTTCTATAAGTCACACACGGGCGATCTTTTCAGCACAAAAGTGCAACCAAGCTTCTATTGATGGATCGTCTAAAAAAATTTAATTGAATATAACAATTGTGGTTAAAATTGTTTGAAAAAAAAGGATGATTGGACAAATTGTCAAAAAAAAAGGAAAGTATTTAATTAAATATATTAACTGTTGATGAAATAATTTGAATACAAATTAGATGGATGGATGGATGGATGAATGGAGAGATGGATGGATGGATAGATAGATATATTAAATCTTAGTACAATTTATATAATATTGTTATATTAACTGTTGTTAAAATTATTTGAATAAAAATGAGATGATGGAGAGATGGATAGAAGGATGGATGGATGGATAAATAAAATCTTACTAATTATTAATAAAACACACACACACACACACACACACACAGTGCAGTGTTCATGTGAAGTATAAAGGGAATCCCCAGAGTAAACAAACAAATGATGTCACGACTCTGGCTCTGCGTGGGCGACCCTGTTCTATCCAGCCACACACAATCCTTTCTTAACCATCTCAGACTTCCTGCTTTTGATTTCTCTTTCTCTATAGATTCCATTGTGTACGTCTTGCGTCACCCTCCAATATAACATTGTCTATATTAAAGCCAAAATGGGATGCAAGCATACTAAAACGATGCATTACTGAAAGAGGCGAATAAAAAAATAACAGACGTTGTATAATAATAATAACAATCTGTCCACATAATCGACTCTTACTGCAGTGCAATGTGGTAAAATGCTCCGTCATCAAAGGCTGTATTTGAATGGTCTCTTTCCCTCTGGTGACTGCAGTCTATCCGAGA
Organism: Paedocypris sp. Pulau Singkep; assembly: GCA_017309775.1. Taxonomy (NCBI): domain Eukaryota; kingdom Metazoa; phylum Chordata; class Actinopteri; order Cypriniformes; genus Paedocypris; species Paedocypris sp. Pulau Singkep. Next base: position 14,306,962 of record MU204349.1, read on the forward strand.
GCGGAAGCAGAAAGAAGGTGTTAATCCTCCTGAGCTCATTAGCCATCGACTGGTCACAGCTCATTCATCGAACCCTCTCAGATAGCGCTGCAGACAAACACATCCAACAAGACAGGAAGACCGGACCGGATCCTCCACAAGACAGCAAGAGACCAAACCCATGAACAAACTTTACCAAGACGCTGAGGACCGTAACAATGGATGTACTTCAAAACCTTTAATACTGTTCTGTAAAGACAAGTGACCAATATTACCAGTTGGACCTGCCACCCAAGCATTGACGGTTCGGGTTTGTGTCTGTCTCTTCACTGTGTGTGTATGTGTGTGTGTGTGTGTGTGTGTGTGTGATGGTTAAATGCAGAGCACAGTTTAGCACAATACTGCCCCTAGAGGCCATATGTATGTATGTATGGACATACAAATGGATGGGTGCACTTACGGATGGATGGGTAGATGGATGGAGAGACAGATTTACTGTATAGACAGACAGATAAAAGAGATGACAGACAGACAGATAAAGAAAGAAACACAGATGGATGGATGAATGGATGGATGAGACAGACAGATAGAGAGAGACAAATAGTGAGAGAGACAGTTAAAGAGAGAGATACAGACAGACAGATAGATAGAAACATGGATGGATGGACAGATAGAAGAGAGACAGACAGACAGAAAGATATATCAAAAGAGAGAGATAGTGAGAGAGGCAGATAATGAGTGAGACAGTTAGAGAGAGACTGACAGACAGACAGACAGATATAGAGAGAAACACGGATGGATGGATGGATGGATGGATGGATCAATGATAGAAGAGACAGACAGACAGACAGACAATAAAAACAATTCTCTTACATCTTCACACATGCGCTTGAGACAGTTAAAACTGTGAAAAGCACCTTACAAATACTCAGAACCTGAACTTGAACTAGATAGATAGACAGAGAGACAGATAGGGAGAGAGACAGACAGGAAGACTGATAGTAGATGTTTATAGAGAAAAAGACAGATAGATTGAGAGACTGCGAGATAGAGACAGACAGACAGACAGACAGACAGATAGACAAAAACAGTTAGACAGACAGACATCTAGACAAACAGCTACAGTAGATAGATGGATAGATAGAAACAGTTAGATTGATAGAAACGTTTAGACAAACAGGAAGATAGAACCAGTTAGACAGACAGATAGACAGACAGACAGAGATAGAAACAGTTAGACAGACAGATAGACAGACAGAAATAGAAACAGTTAGACAGACAGATATACAGACAGACAGACAGAGATGGACACAGTTAGACAGACAGATATACAGACAGACAGACAGAGAGAGATAGAAACAGTTAGACAGATAGAGATAGAAACAATTATACAGACAGACAGACAGAGATAGCAACAGTTAGACAGACAGACAGTCAAACAGTTAGACAGATAGAGATAGAGACAATTATACAGACAGACAGAGATAGAAACAGTTAGACAGACAGACAAACAAACAGCTAGTAGAAGATTGATAGATAGACAGATAGATAGATAGACAAATAGACAGATAGATAGACAGATAGATAGACAGACAGACAGACAGACAGAAACACTTAGACAAGCAGACAGACAGATAAATAGATCTTGGACTTGTTGGTTGACACAAAAATTATTACCAAGTGGCCAAAAGAAGAGGGAATAAATGATGGAGCTTGCTGCCTGTGACACGTCTGCGCAGACACCAGACAGGTTTGAACCCGCACGGTTCATCTGAAGTTTACACTTAAAAACTGTGTGTTTACATGCAAACCACATGCCACTGGCTGAGACTGACACGCAGCTTCCACGCTATTCCCACCAACGCACACACACACACACACACACAAATCCCCGCAAAAAAGCAACACAAATGTCAGTGTTGTGGTCACTTCCGAGTTGTCTGATGATAACAGTGGGAATCTGTGCTCCAAGAATCACCAGACAATCTGTGGGAACAGAATGTGTCAGTGTTTGTGTATCTCAAGCTGCTGAAGCGTCAGCCAAAGCCACACAGCGCCGAGGGTGGACGCCTTCTCAGCCAGTTTATGGGTTTACTTCTCCGATTAGAGTCATTATGTAATCCACACACACACACACAATAAAACATAGGGAAACTCAGCCAGCTTCGGAAAACACATGCATCTTAATTAAAAATACATTCCTATACATTACATAACACGTTAGCTCTAGCTGAGATGTATGAAGCATTTTTATTCATTATATTGTTTTAACACACACACACACACACACACACACACACACACACACACACACACACACACAGTGCAGTGTAAATTTAGAGTAGAGGGGTTAAAGTAGGTCATTCCATTAAGACTATTAACCTTGCTGTTCTTATCTGTACAGTCAGGTGACCGGCAGTAATCTTGATATCACAGTGAAAGCACACGTGATCAATAACTGTGGGATGGTGGCTTTGCGTTCTGTACCAGTTACAGTCACAACTGAACACATGTACAAGTGCGACCAGCATAAACATGAGATATGCTTGTAATTAATATGCTTTAATTGTACGTGCAAAAGGCCGTATTTGATGGCTTGATAATAAATATCAATTAATATAATAAAGCATATGTTTTTCGGAAGGGAAAGCGTACAGCAATAATTGTCATATTTAAAGAATACATGTTTAATTCATCTCTTAATTCGTTGAGAATCCAAATAATTCAAGAAAAGCCAAAAGGAAAGCAGATCTGACTGAATCTGTCCTCACACACACACACACAGACATACACACACACACACACGCGCGCGCGCGCGCTGTCCGTTTCGTGTTCCAGACGGTGCTGTTTACCTACTTTTTCGGTTCCTCAAAACTTAAGTAAGCAGACGCCGCTTGTCTCCGCGTTTGTTGTCCGTCTGTATGTATCTCCCCCTTCCCGCGCTCTCGTCATCTATCGTAATTCCCGGGCTAGACGCGGGAAAAGCCGCTCCGTTAGAATTGCGGCGCGGACACAAAGCAGCGCGGATGATCTATAAAAAAGCTTCTCCTCTGATAATTCCTTCATCTGGATGTGAATTTGACGGCATGTAATAAACTATTAACCCCGTTGCGGAGAAATTCCGCCAACGTTACCGCCACGCGCGCACTATTAATACTCGACACTGCGCGGAACCGCCAACGATGATTAAAAAACTCACCACGGGCAATAAAGTCACATTTTCACCGACATGCTGCGAAATACACCACAACCTTGGACAGTAAATATATTACGGTTTTTGATCATTCGCTAAAGCAATATTTATGTCTGACTTTAAATTCTGTAAGGACTGACTCACATTAGCGGTGTTGTTTTATATATTAAACACAATATTTCTAAATTAAATACATTAAAATAGAGAAAGAGAAAGAGAGAGAGAGAAGTGGTGTTAACACCTGCTTTGATGTTTTTGTTTTGCAGTCTGACTTTATATTCTGTAAGAACTGACATCCCATTAACTGTATACTGATTTAAAATTACACTTTCAATTAGAGAAAGAAAGAGAGAGAGAGAGAGAGAGAGAGAGAGAGAGAGAGAGAGATTGAGAGTGAAGTTTTTTTTAAATTTATATATATATATTATATATTTTATATATATATATATATATATATATATATATATATATATATATATATATATATATATATATATTGCTAGATCAAAATATATTTTCACATTATAAGCATTACGTTAGATAATTTTGGCACTAATTTGACTTTTGTGGTTCTCACACCTAGTCATGGTTAGGCTTGACTTCTGCCAGACAGTTAGTCAGAGTCTGGCGGTTCACACCTAACCTTCACACACTTTCACAACCTTTTCTAAATAATGTATTGTCATTTGCATGTCTTTGACAGGGAGCGCGCGGGGAAGACGCTCGATCCCGCTCATTCACAACATTCCCATGGCAACAGCCGGACTGAGGACTAGTTACGCAATGGGGCGGAGCGATGGCTGGGGACGAATCAGAACGAATTGAAGTGGCTTCCCTATAAAAAGCATTTTCAGCCATTCATAATTTTCTCCAAAACGATACACGAACGATTTTTGAGACACACATAGCACAAAAATATTTAATAACGTCGGTCTCTAGACTGGTTTACATTCCATTTCCATTGTTAAATAAAATTCCAGATTTTACAAAATATACAAAATTCAATAATCAACGAATCATATTTAGAAATACTGAAAAACAATATTATACAAACTAAATTGATAAAAATCGGTCAATACACTGAAATAAAACTAAACCGATAATACAGTATTCAGAAATAGGAAATGTGCTAGGAAATAGGAATTTGAAAAAAAAAAAAAAAAATTATAAATATAGAACTGGTGAAATATGTACACAACAATTCATCAATTTAAACTCGAACGTGTCTGAAATGATTAATATTATATATCAATACAGAATCGATTAATTCCAATATCAATTTGAAATGAAGCAAATTAACATTAACAACAGGTTAAGATGATCTAAACAATATTAATACTGAACTAATAACCATGTCAAATTCCCAACCATCCATACATCAATGTTAAATCATATTTGCATCAAAGGATTAGAGTCTGTGATTGATTGAAAAGTATCAGTGCTCACTAATTTTCTTTTTTTGCACTTAAATCACACACTTCTAATCAAATCAGTCCATATCGATCCACTAATTATTTTTTCCTAAAAGTGATTCTCTCTTTTTATGGAATGGTAAAACACATAATAAACAGCTCCAAAAATTCCTAAATTGCCTGAATTTCTTCTTTTAGCAGTCATGAACAGTACCTGCACAGACTCATGCTGCGCCTGTTTCCCTGGCAACAGTTAGAACCTTGTCTTATCACACACACACACACACACACACACACACACACACACACACACACACACAAATGTTCTTTTAAGGAGTTCTGATGAACTACAGTCTGAGAGTTGTTTTGAGTGCGTTTTTCCCTAAAGCATTTGCGATTTTAGCACAAATCTTATGAAATGCGCATTTCTATATAAAAAACAAAAGGTACATTTTGTAAGATGGAATTTCTTTATTAACATCAGACTTTAACAAGAAGTTGCAACAACATAAAATTAAAAGTCTTGTTTGGGAGAAATCCTAACACTATCTCTAAAAGCTAAATAATACAGACACTTTACATTGTATTGGAAATGAAGTAAAGTGAGTGAGTTGGTCAATATGGCCACTAAGAACCATATCAAAATTCTGCTCTTAATTTAATTCTGCATTTAACCATCCATTCAAGTGACACACACACAGCTACTACAATTTAACATGGATGTAACAATACAATAACTTAATTATTGTTAAGTTATATTGTTAACTTAATCAGTAACTGATTTATCCAAATACTATACATTTATTTACACGTGTTTTACAACCCGCCACATCTGGTGGCAAGGCCAAGACCACGCCCTAAGGGCAACTTCTTAGCAATAATGTGGTGAATTTTTATTTATTGAATTAATTTATTGATGGTGTTTTTTATGGTTATGATATATATATATATATATATATATATATATATATATATATATATATATATATATATACATACATACACACACATATACATCCTCTATTCTTTGACAAATAATGATATCTTCCATTCAATAAATTCACATTGCCTGGTCATTTAATTAAGCAAAGGGTCTTCTGCAAACAGGAATTAGAAAAAGGTTTAAAAAAACACTTCAGAGAAAACTCTTCGAGTTGCATTTATTTTTACATTTTTATAGCTATTGTGTTGGTTGAAATAAAGAAAATGAAAATAAAAAAAACACCATGTGATGAAGAGACTGTGGCTGATTGGAAGCTCATTAAAATATTATTTAACTTGCCATTTCTGGCTAATTTTTACTTGTACTGAGTATCAAAAAATATAAGCAACATTTTATTTCACGCAGTCCCAATAAATTCACGCAATCAATAAAGTACAAGTACCAACACAAGTACAAATACTATGCTCAGTGTTTTATATTTATATCAAGTACTTTACACTCTATTCACGCTGGTGTCTAAAGTTAGTTTTGGCTGGAACAGATAAATATATATATTTTTTTAATCATATAACAAATCATTAGAATAGAGCTGCGTTGTGTCTTATCAAGTCAAAGTCAAAGTCAAAGTCAGCTTTATTGTCAATTTTGCCATATGTGCAGTGCATACATACAGAAAATCGAAATTTCGTTCCTCTCAGTCCCTAGATACAAACAGATACAAACAGATGACATTTCAACATAAAACTTACAAGTACTAAAAGTAAGGTGTCGTAGTAATAAAGTGACAAAACGTGACATAAAAATGCAGGACGCTGACAATCAGAAGGACATATGCAGGATAGGTAAATGTGGACCGGACCACCTTTAGGTTACTGATCATCAGTGACCCTCAACCTGCGGCCCGCGGGCCACATCCGGCCCCTGACTGCGTCACATGTCACTATTTCATTCCTACACTCGCCGAGTGCTGTGTAAAGTTACTATGCTGAAGTAAAGTAAATAGAACAGAAAGAAAATTCCATCACACACACTCACACACACACACTCACACTCCACTGACTTGGTCAGCGTGTTAAAGAGGAAATCCCGCTGACTGTACGTGAGAATCACAAACACGACCAAACCGGTTGCCAGGAATGTTGTGGTTACTGTTGCTAAAACGAAAGGTGATTCCAGCCACAAACAGAAAAGTGTTAAGAGTGCGGGAACTGGAGAATACGGTAAAATACACCAATACTGGTTTGTCCACATGAACATGATACAGCAGATATACCATCATCATCAGCATTATAAGGAAACGCCAGTTACTCGTATTAATTCATCTCAACAATCCTCTTTAATAAAAATATGTATATTTCTTAAATTAGAGGGTTTTATGGTGTGTGTGTGTGTGTGTGTGTGTGCGCGCGCGTGTGTGTGTGTGTATCTGTGTGTTTGACAGATAATAATATCTTCAATTCAATAAATTCACACCATCACATTGCCTGATCATTTAATTAAGCAAGGGTCTTTTCTGCTTAATTATATGTATGAAAAAGTCTTTAAACGGGAATTAGAAAAAAGGGTTTAAAACCACTTCAGAGAAAACTCTTCAAGTTGTATTTATTTTCACATTTTTATAGCTATGCTATAGCTAGTTGGTTGAAATAAAGAAAAGGAACAAAAAAAAATAATAATTCTCCAATCATGTGATGGAGAGACTGTGGCTGCTTGGGAGCGAGAGGCGAGTTAAACTATCTTGATTGGAGTAAAAGTAAATATTCAACTTTAAAATTCTCTAAAGCAACAATTGTGCTACAACACTAAGACAAGATTTTCACGCAACAATCCTCTTTATTAAAAAGCCAATTTTGAATAAACAAAAATGTCTATTTGCACTTTATGTCGAGATGTTCAGCAGAACATATACTGAGTAGAGACCATGATGACCATGATGCCAATTTGTGACCAATTGTGACCAATAAGGAGACGCCCGCTCATTTGCCTACGAGTTTCGGAATAGAAATAGGAAAAGGCCAACGCTACTTGCTAAAAAAAATGAAGAAAAGTGGCGGGAGAAACGGAAAAGTTAAAAGGTTAAATTTTTTTCCCATTTGTTGTAATAACATAGATATATGTATTTATATATGTGTTTTAAATGTATGTGTTTCTGTATTTATTTATACATAAGAACATATATTTCCTTTGTCATTTATTTTTGATTTTGACGGTTTTGGTCCTCCGTAAAGATTTAAAACAAAAAAAAAAAAAAAGAAAAAGACCCCCCCCCTCGAGGCTGTGATGAACTGAACAGTTTTTTATGTCGTCTTGCGTTGGCTCTGCCCGGTGGTCTCGTATGATCTACGCAGCCTAACACATTTACACTTCACCGGTTTTATATGACAAACAAATCTCATGAATCTTGAGCTGGTCGGTCTGACACATGCAGTGTGCCGACGGCCGCCAAATCAATACACAGTGAAGGAGGGAGGGAGAGAGGAAGAAAGTTCAAGTAGAATGTTCTTAGTTCCAGACCAACGCAAAGTCGCTATGCAAAATTACGAAAAAAAATTGTCTTTAAATAAGAAAAATGTCCATTGATCATCTGTGTTCAAAAATTAGGAAAACGAGTCAGTTAAAAAAAAAAAAAGGTAATTGCATTTGTTTGACAACAAGTCACCACGGAATCTCCATGACAACCTGACAAATATATTTTGAACCTTTGTTTAATGTTTAGTTAAGGCCTTTTCTCTGACTGATGCAGATCCCGCGTCTCTCTGACCGGAAACCCCCTCTGCACTGAGACCGCAAACTAACATTCCTAAATTCAAGGACTGTGATGATAAATAAGCGTCGGCAATCCGCTCAACCCACTTCTGTAGCCGAGTGCACCGGCAGAATGTCCCAAACCAGGATCTAGAACAGCCCCCGAAACGGCAAGAGTTTGACCCAGAAGGGGCAGTTTAACTAGTCTGACCAGGTCTCCGTCTCTTCTTTGGCCCGTCCAGGTGTTAGAGGGCATCGCTGACCTAGTGAGCACATACCCAGTCAAGAATACTCGGATAAATGTGTTTGGTTGTAATGTTTTGATTCTTGATTTGTAGACATTAAAACAAATTTTTTTTTTGGTTCCTAATGTCATCAATATATATATATATTTTTTAATTTAAAATAATGCTGAGAGGAAACATTGCAAAATTATATAATAATAATAATAATATAATAATAATTATATGTGAAGCTTAATGTTATTTTAATTACATTTTGTTTTTTACTTGGAACATTGTTTAATTTAAATCGATTGGATGTGTACATGTAGCTATTTATTTTCCAATCCTCTTTGCTGTTGAATGGGTTGCTGTTTGTTTGTCTGTTTGCTGGTTTTTCTACTGAGTTCAGGGTCATGATGATTTCACAACAGCCCTTGACCGTGTCGAACATCAGAGGTCAGAAGGTCAGCGAGGAGCTAAAATGGGTTCATGAACTCATAAAGCCACTGACATCGTTACGAATTCTGATCTGAAACCAAAAATCCTAATCTAGAATCGTTCTTCTTTTCAAAAAAAATAAAAAATCTTGCAACGTAAATCTGCATTTTGTTTTTTTTGGTTGTATATATTAGGGCTGCCAAAGTTAACACGTTAAATTTGTTTAATCGCGTCAAATTTTATTAACGCCGTTAATCGCACTTCCTTTTATTTTAGTGGCTCAAAAACATATAATTGTGCTTATAATTGCCGATTTCAAATATGCACTTTTCATGTCAGGAGCAATCACAAATAAACGGAAATACGCCATCTTTATGCAGCAGTGCGTGTGTGTGTGTGTGTTTAGGTTCTTTTATTAAATAATGGTTCTCAAGTATAGAATAGACAGATTCTGTAGGTGCGAGCTAACGGCTAACTGCTAGCGCATGAAAACAAGTCCGTAAGCAAAACTTTTGGAGCAAAAAGAAAACAGTTCATAACGAACACCGGAGTCAAACACAATCAAATCACTCTGTCTGCTACACAGCAAAACAATAGTGTTCAACCTCTGATAATTACGTCTAAGAGAAACCGAGCTCAGTTAGCTTTGGCCTGGCGTGCCTTGAGCAGGAAGTGAGCAGCGAAAGATTATGGGAGATGTATAGTTTTCAATCGCTAGAATAGATTTTTTTTTTTTTATAATTTTTAAGTAAGTAAAAGACATTGAAGTGTCCCAAGTTAGGATTGGTAAACAAAGGAAAAAATAGCACTTTAAAGAGCATTTCTGAAAATAAAAATGTTTAAAAATATATAATATTTTATAATACATATTTATATTTATTTTATGCCTAAAAATCAAGGGGGTGCTTTTATTCGTGGGGTGCTTATAGTGCATTAAATCATCCAGTGCTGGGTTAAGGAGACAGCTCCTCCCAGGCCAGATTAGAGACCTACACCCTCCAACATGCCCTTGGTCTCCTTCTGGACCTCCAAAAAAGCACATTCCCTAATTCGCAAAGTGACTTTGTGTTGGTCTCAAACCAGGAAAAACGCAATATAAATAAACTTGAACTTACAAAATTAATTTGTGCCAATAGTGGTTTCGTAAATTTCTATACAAATTTGCATATAAATCCACTAATTGGTTCCCTCGTTTTTAATAAAATGTTTTTATTATTTGATAAAATATTGTAATAACTGTAACAAAAAAAAAACATGTTACATAATGTTTAGTTTGCCCTTTGACAGGTGTTTATATACGTAAATCTCACATGAATAAACGGCTCACTAGAATCTCGCAAAGTCCGACGAGCTCCGTCAACAAAAATGACGTCAGCGGTTCCGGAAGTAAGAAGCGTTACTTCTGTAAAAGTGTTTCTTTTTATTTGCTTAATGATGTGCGTGAAGAATAAATGTTTTACTCGTCTGGACATGTGTCACTCAAAAGATCTTCCTGTATATTAGAGGTATTTTAAAAAACTCACTTAACATTCTTGTCGCTACAACGTTTGGCCCGTCGTATGGTGAAATAATTTCATAACGAGAGAAAATATTTTCTTGATGATGACCCCTTGTAACATGAAATGTTTGTTAATGGAGACATTTGTAAAGTGAGGTACCACTGTAGACCAGTTTCCAGTGTTCAAGTCTTATTTTAGAACAGACAGTCTTTTTAGAACCTTCAACCAATTTTAGTAAACATTTAATGAATGTTTGTTTATGAAGCGCTTTGCCAGTCATAGTCTTAAAAGTAGCTGTGTGAAATAAACAGATCAACACATATACATTTATAATGACCAAGAATAGTGATAAAGCAACATTATTAATGGTGGCCGTTTTCTGTAAAAACCTTGTCAATGAATGTGCATTTATTGTTTTTTATTCAGATCAAGATTAGGTATTCTTTTTAATAATATAATTTCAAGGTCAAGCTCCTTTGAGTTAAGATTTTCTGAGTGGTGGGACACAGAACCCAAATGATCTGTGGCAAAAATGATATAATTAAAACATTTTAGTAGTCAATCATTTACACTGAAATACTTTATTTACTGTTATCATTTTTTCCATTACTATACTAATAACTGACATTTATTACAAACGTATAAAAATGATTGGACTGGAAGAAGGTACAACTTCTCACAGACTCAAGATCGACAAGTGAATCTCAGGGAGTTTAAAGCAAGAAAACTAAATTGTGGTTGAAAATGATAGGCGTTCGCCAATGACATGCAAAAACGGACAAAATTTGAATAAGAACTAAATTTGACAATAATTTGGTACGCAATATGTAATTTGCAACATGAATATTATTAATCAAAAATAAATATTTCAACTTATTCTTCTATTCTGCTTCTCGAGACCCTCAATGTTGCCTTATAGACTGTGCCACCACACACACACACACACACACACACACACACACACACACACACACACACACACACACACACACAGAGGTGACAGAACCAGCCAATCAGCATCAGTGGGCTTCTTACCATATTATAACAATATATAATTTGGTTATATTTTGTTGGACTATATATTGAAAACAATCGCATATACATTGTACGTGATTGGACAAACACAAGTGACAATTATACAAATTGTCATCCAGAACGTTTTATGAGTGGATGAAGAGATACTTTTCCAGTTTATATGATATACATTTTTATTATAACAATTATACAATTATAACAAACCATATAAAACCCTTATAAAATATAAATGTATATGTCACAGTTTATTCTGAACACCACAATATCAAGAGCGAGAACAAGAATGATCAAGTAATGTATTGTTTTATTATTCAGGAAATTGTTTTATTTATTTATTAGTAGTTTTTAACCTGTTTTATTATTTAGTAAAAACATGCACATCAGACGCCTTGAACGGGCGAAGGCGTCGCCTTGAGAGTGATGTCACTGGCCAATCATTCCCATGACATTGTGTGTTTGACCCGCCCACTGTGTGTTTGACCCGCCCTCTGTCACCTCACGAGTTGATCTCATGTGAATCGAGTTTTTGAAATTTCGTTCTCATTCGAATTTTGTTCGACAACTCTTATAAATTTTGGTACGAAAAAACCATCCATACTTCTGTAACTAGTATTTCATGTATCTACTAACTTACATGTCTCGCATGAAGAGACAAGACACGCACGGAAGAACAATGACTATAAACATTCTTTATGCGACTACGTGAGCACAAGCCATGACTCAACGAGTCTTAGATTTCAAACTCACAGCAGAAATGTTTATCATCTACACTGGTTGAAGAAGGACATGGGGCAGAAGTTTAAAAAACATCGTTCTCAACACAGAAGGAAGAGGTTTCTCACTTCCTGCCCTCTGGCCACAAACTGCGTCATTGGAGAATTCCTGCCTGACGCTAAAGTCACGAGACGCATATCTCAGCACAGTCTGATTGCGACACACTAACAGGCAGCTCACCTTGGAAGTTCTCGGACTGTGTTTGACAGGATTGTCTCTTCTGTGTCTATGACACCAACAGCACAACACTGACCGAGGAAATCCTCAACTTCCCTGTCGGCTAAGTGGCTCTCTCTTTTAAAGTTTCTGTAAAAAAGCGCAAGCGTTTTTAACCATATCTTCTATTAATGGCCTGTCTCTATTTAGACACCTGTCTACAACAAACGCCTGGCGTGAATGCATCACGAGCAATGAAATGCCTTTCTCCAAAAGTTACCTATCCTCGGTGCAATATTATATGATATGATATGATATTATATGATATTATATGATATTATATGATATTATATGATATTATATGATATTATATTCATATATTATATTATATAAATTACTATACTATATATAAATATACTATATCATATTATATATAATTAGGTGGCTCTGTTTAAGTGCTACATCTGATAAGTGCACTCTCCGATTAAGCGCTCGTTTGGTGCGGGCTACATAGAGATACATGTTTTAGACTTTGGATAAGTGCACTCTGCTGGGACACACACACACACACACACACACACAAACACCCGAAGTCTTGTGTGTTCGTGTGTTACAACAGTTCTGGTATGTCTGTTTACATTACATTTATTGTAATGATTTATATGACAGAAAACATAATTAAAACAATAATGCGTTGTGGTGTTTCGGAAGGATGGCTGCTTCCGGTGTTTTGAGTGCTCTGATAACCGGGAGAAGACACAGAGATCGTTTACAGTAATAGTTTGTTGTTGTACGCATTTCAAGTGGGCATGTAGTCACGTGACTCAATGTTTTAACGTCCACTCCTGATTAGTGCACGCTCAGCTTAACTGCTAAGTTTGTGTTTGGTTGCCAGGCCATGCACTTATCAGGAGTCGACTATATAAAATTCTGTTTCCTGCCTCCATTAGACACAGGTCTCCATTAAGAGTGTGTTACGTTAAGAGTAATTTTTGTAATAAATAATCATTTCAGTGGAAAGTTTCCAATGCAACGTACAGAACAAAATTATGATATGAATACAGTTAGCTTGAATGGCACGGGAGTTGGTTTCCCTGTTTGGTACGGTTGGTTTGGGCAGGTGTGAAAGCGGCAATCCAACTCTGATCCGCACCAAAAGCAGACCAAACAAGCGTACGGAGACCAAGGAAAAGGCTGGTCTCGTTACACTTCCAAACGAACTCGGCTACGGTTCGCTTGTGGTGTGAAAGCGTCTCGGAGCGCTTGAACTTGAACCGCAACAAATGCAAAAACCACTGCGCATTTTGACTAAATTCCTCTGCCGTTGTGACGCTGCGCTGAGGAACATCTCCGATTCCGTGTCACGCTTTCTGCTGAAGTGAAGAGCGAAGCCTTCGCCGCGTGCAGCATTCAAATATTCTTTTGCAGTCGCATCCGCGCTACACTCTCGGAATATAAATGTGTGTATATATAATAAACGTTTGTCTCAAGCGATCTATACAAACTATACACGACAGTTCTATAGTTTAATACAGGCACAAAGCCAGCGCTGTCATCTTTCCAGACTAAATAACGGCGTGTTGTCTATTTGCTTTATTTTATGTTTTGTTGTAATGTTGTGCTTCACATAGCGTTCGTTTTTGTATGGTGGTTGTCCAAACTAATTTTCTGTTTGTGTCTTTTCTTTGACACTGCACTATTTTGCCAAATAAAAACACAAAACCACACAAAAGATTGTGTATGTTTTGCGTCTTTAATGTATTTAATTTAATGACATTGAAATTAATGTATTGTTGCAAATGTACCATGACAATAAAATCATTAATATTCGTCATCCTTCTACTCCAAAAATTACCACAATGTCCTAATCTTGCTCAAAATGCGGTTATACGGTTCACATTTTTAATTAGTTGACAGTAAACATAAGGGTTTTACATAATGTTTTTTTTTATGTATAGTACATGAAATTCAATACGATTATAATCGACTGATTATCATCATGAATAGTTGCGCAAACCCGATAGCCAGTTGTATGACATAAGATACGCACATTATGCTGTGTAAGACAGTTCCACTAAAATGAATTATGCATTTTTTCCACAATCAAGTTACTGTATCTTTTGAGGCTTTGATAAAAAATACAAATTAATCTTAAAATGAACAAGTAGAGAGATTACAAGACTACATAGACTCAACTCCACTATTCGAGTTTACTCAACTGGCATCCTTGATTTGGAAGATCTTCAAGCTGAATAACTTCATCAAATGTTTAAATAACCTGAAGTGTTTTTGGACACGGTAAGAAGCTGTAATGTAGGTGCAAATCACTTTGAACAGTAGATGGAAAAACAACTTCACTGATTCACTCATTCAGAAAGAAAACGAGTATGTTCAAGTCGTTAAGTAGACGTTGAGTTCTTTGCAAACTAAAGTGATACATTTTTCACTTTTTTTTTTATAAATAACATGACTAACAGCAGGATCTGCATGTCATCCTCTGTTCCATAATTAAGCACAAGTGTATCAGTAAGTGTTTTGTACTACAGAAGTGTTAAAAATGCAACAACGTAACACTAAGTGTTGACAGCAGTTAAAGAGTCACAGTCAAATCCAAACAGAACATGAATCTCTTTTACGCAAGAGTCATGTCTTCATCTCAGAAAAGTCCCAATCAAACTGGCGACTGCAGCAAACCAGCAAACTATTGGCAAGTGACTCACAACTTTTTAAAACTTGTTGCATGTCGGATAATTTAATTCACCCTTATTTAGTAAAAAAGACATCCACCAAATCGTGCAATATTCATGGTGCAAAAAAATGTCAAAAAGTAAAGTGCACTTACCTTTCAGGTTCTTGGGGTTGTTTTGCTTGGTACGTGGCATTTTTGAAGCTTCTCAGATGCTTTTGTGAGAAATCATCCGGAAAGAAGATTTATCAGACGAGGATGCCAGATTGAGGCCGACCTCCTGTTCCAATCCAGTGTAGAACGACGTCCGAGCATCTACCGGTAGAGAAAGAAAAAGCAGACTGGAACACAAACTCACGGCTGGGAAAGATCTCTTCTCACTGAAAGCTGAGGAGTTTCATTTTGATTAGTACAAATTCCAAACTGAAAGGCCTTTGTTTTCGCTTTTGGCAGAAGATTTCCTAACAACGCAAATGCAAATTCATTTAAATTGTACATTATTAATTGTTTATTTCTGTATACGTTACAGTATTTATAAAATTAAAAAAAAAATTGAACTCATAACCTTACAGTTTCATGTCTTAGTTTGGTTAGACCAGCAAACCATCCACAACCATCTGCATCTGTGAGAGATGGTCAGAGGTGTAAAGTACTTGAGTATACTTTAGGAAGTTTTGTACATTTTGTAAATATATACTATGTATACAAAAAATATAATGCAATTAATAAAAATAAAAAAAAGGTAGGACAAACACGTAAAGAAATTGAAATGTTTTTGTAGACATTGAAACACTGAGCATAGTATTTGTACTTGCATTAGTACTTGTACTTTATTGATAGCATGAATTTATTGAGACTGCGTGAATGTAATAGTTGCTTATATTTTGGATACTCAGTACAAGTACAAAGCAGCCAAAAATACTAATAAGTAAAAAATATTTACAATATTTACCAAAATTCCTCTGGAGTTGGTGAAGTGATACAAACAGAAAGCATCTATTATATAATAAATAAATATTTACTAAATAAATATGCCATCTTAGCACCAATGACTATATTCATGGAAATATGGTTCTTGATTACATTTTTACATTTGGAAACTTTGTACCCTTTTTTTTTTTTCAGGAAAATTCAAGACCAAAAAACTTAAAATCTTTGATTTAAGCTCAAGTACTGAGCATTTGTAAGGCTTTAACTGTCTCAAAGGGCACAATGAGAATTTAAAGACAACGAATAGTAACAGAGACACAATATATCAATATAACTTCTAACAAATAAGCTTTCATATTGATTTCTATTAAAAATGACAAAACCCTTTGTGTAAAACATTTTTTTTAAAGTCTGTTCAAATGTTATCTACACTGTAAACCCGAACAGTACTACTGACTTAAATAAAATGAGTACACCATAATTAAAACCGGTAAAAACGTTTACTGAACTTAAAAGTATTGCGTTTTGTGAACTAATTACCCAATTTTATTTTTGCCCCACTCATCATTTTTGAGTATACAATGCTACGAAAGTAATATTTTTAAGTATAC
>MU204349.1:14323686-14343804 GCA_017309775.1 Paedocypris sp. Pulau Singkep
AGTATTAAAAGCATAATAACTTTACAGTTCAAACACTAAAGTTTTAAGTACACTATACATAAAATAAATGATTAGAGAAATGAAAATCATTAAGTATAGTGTAATTATAAATTTTAAGTAAGTTTACTTAAAAAATTTTAGGTAATCAGTTTCCACAAAAGTTTTGAGTTCTCTGAACTTATCCGGGTTTACAGTGTAAGTAAAACTGTCGTCTAATATCCCCTCATCGATTGTGTGCAATTAAAATATAAATAAATGAATATAAAGAATACCGATTCTGTATTAATAAAAAAATTAACATAAAAACCAAGTTTACATAGACACAAAAAATGTTTCACGCAAGAAAAACCGTTAGTCGGACTGATATGTGCGGATAATATTAAAATAATGGCATAACTGATGAACAGAAAGCCAGAGCATGTTCTTCTCAAACACTTGTTTCTGATGAACAACAACAGACTTCGCCGCTCTTAAAATGGCAGAGGCTTTTCTCTGCATCGCAAGCACATTTCTCTTTGTGAGACCCGCGCCACACGAATCCCCGACCCAACATGCCTCGCCCATGCGGCCTAACGCCCCTCCCGCGCGCGAATGTTCCGTCTCAACACATTACATAACTCTTACTACCACCACCGTGCACACTTTCTCAGCAGGCGGCATACGGCAATGACGTCACCGTCCGAACAATCGCATCCATAGACCTTCCACACATGTAGGACCGTGCTCTTCAAACCGAACCCAACTGTTGTTTAAACGTTATTTTCGGGGCAATCACAAGAACTTCGGCGTTTTTGCGAACACGTTGAATGCAACAAAGCAGGTGAAACGTGAGGTTTCGTCTAAAGTTTTAACAGAACACTGATTTTCTATGGCCGTATTTGTTGCCTATACGTTACGCATAATGATCAACCGCAGTCGAATACGTAGTTATGTAATGGTTTCCATTGCCATTCAACTTTCTTTACCGATTTTTTTCGTGTACACGACAACTAATTCCCAATAAGTCCAAACAGAACGGCAACTGATATTTATTATTGTATTCGAGATGATTTATCCTTTAGTTTTATTTCATCCATAAGTGTCCTGTGCCCCTTTGCGCATTCAATCATCATCGAACATTTAAATGATAACAAAGGTGCTTCTTCGTTTATTAAAAGATCTGTATTGCTTGTGATAAAAGTTAGGGGGGGAAACACTGCCCCGTGGGGGGAAAGAAAGTTATATATTCTATTAACGACAATAACGACCAGGACCAAAACAGATACGCCAAGTTTGTAAAGGACAATCGATGGTTCACCCTCATGCAAGGTAAGCATATATAAACAAGTACAGTGTTTACACTGTGCATCAAATATTAATAATTGCCACACTATCATAAGAATATGAAGAAAAAAGAACAACAACAATAATAAGAGTTGCCTACACCCTACACGTGTAACATGTGCAATATATTAATATGTAGTCGCGATTTGATTTGCTAGTAAACATCTGTTGAGACATTTATAGCGGCACATTTAGATGTGAAATGCAGCGATGTTGATGGAGAACGGCTCATCATGCAGCGCCACTGGTAATGAACACAATAGCAAAGCCAAGGTCAGAGGTTCAACTCCCGTGAAACACACACACACACACACACACACACACGCACACGCACACGCACACGCACACGCGCGCGGACAAAAACAGACATAAACGGAACTGCAGCACATGGGCGAAGGTGAGGACGGAACCCGCATGGCAAAGATGTCACGGTCGAAATCCATCATGCCAGTGAGCACCTGACACGCGCGAATAACGACCGAGTCACATACGCTCAGTGTGTATCTCCGTGATCGACCTATTGGTGTTGTTGCAAAACGCGCCAAATCCAGGTGCGCGCGGTCTGAATGGCGCATTTCTGTCTCTCAGAAACACACGAAGAGGGCGGAGCCGGGGAAAACCCCTCTGCAACAGGACATGGAGGAGAAACACTTCCCGACATCGACACAAAAACGTTCGCCTAAACGCCCGAAGTGCGGCAGAAACGCGTCGGGTTGCGCATGATGTATGAGGGAAGTGTGTGGACGCTCACCTGCGGTCGCGATCAGCAGTGTTGCGGGCTGATAAACATTTACACCCCGCGTATTAGAATTCTGGAGACGTGCGCTCTCGGCGAGATCCAAAACACGGGCCGGCTCGACACAGAGCGACGCCACACACACACACACACACACACACACACACACACACACACACACACACAGCCACGCGGAGACTCGAGCGGACGGACTCACAAGTTGAAGCGGCGCGACGCGTGTCGATGCCAAAGCAGCATTTTGAACGGCGTTTGCGCTTATTTTGCGGTGTCGTGCGAGCGCGCCCGCTGACACAAACACATGCTTTCACACACTTTGGTACTTACAGGTACAGACTGAACTCTTGCTAATGTTTTGAACGGTCTGCTGCTTTTTTCTTTTTCGTTCGCTCTCCCTCTTTCTTCACTCACTTTCTATTGCAGGAAACCGACAGGCATGCTGACGTCAACGGGGGTCCCGTCTCCGCCTACCAGCGAAGAATCCAGCAAAGGGCTTCGAGATGGCCGACGGAAAAGATCATATTTAAATTTCTACAAATTACCCAGCGGTAGTTTTTTTTTTCAAACGTGCATCTTATTGTAAATATAAAAGGTATACATATAAAATTAAAGCCAAAGTGAATAAAAAAATGCGTGTTTTATACATTTTAAAAAGCGTCGTTGCTCGCTAACGCCCGCGGTGGGTCCCATGTGCGCATATTTCCGCACTGACGGTGTTCCCGGAGGTTCCTTGTTTGTTAGGTCACGTTGTGCCCCTCAACCAGCGCCGGGCTTTCCCTCACTGATCCGGGCAAACAATGGAGGAGCGCAGAGCGAAGCAGGACGCGTTTCGACAAACGACAAGCAATGTGGACGCGTCGAAGCAAACGTGTGTAACTCTCAATAGTGTTGTTGTGAGGGTGAGCTTACATCTAGGGCCATTAGCAAAGTTTCAACGCTTTCAAACTAAATAGCGTTAACGCGCTTATTTACATTACATGTTATACATTGCAAAATGCATAGTGATAATAATTATTTGTGTTCTTTTTAAGCAGATAAATATTTCGGAAACACGTTTAACATGTTTACTTTTAATATACCGGTAAGACACAATAATAATAATAATAATAATAATAATAATAATAATGAGTATTTGTAAGGCGCTTTTCTCAGTTTTAACTGTCTCATTTACGTGATTTAAAATAAATAATTGTTAATTTGGAAGCAAAGCTTTTTGCAACATTGTATATATTGTAATACGCTTCAAAAATCCTTTTGTAGAATTGTCATTCTATTTTGTATGTTGACAGTGCGTCGGGGAACGTTTGTTTAATAAGGCAGGCTGGGGGGTTTTGGGTCCTGAGAATATAAATAGCTAAAAATGGTGAAAGTGGTGACTGGCCTCCTCCATCCCTGCATCTTTCCTCCCACAGAAGAGATGCTTACGTGTGCTGTGACGGAGAAAGGGGGCGATCAGCATCACACTTCATCCTTAGTTTTTGCTAAAAATACATTGCTGCCACTTTATTGGGTCCTTTTTTTGCACCTGCGAGTCATAAATAGTATTTGCAATTTATTTTAGTGTGAATAATTGTAATGTGAATTATATGTACAAGCACACACACGTTATACTGTTTAGGAAAATGAGAGAGACGCTTCACTGATGTGTGTGGAAAAGAAGCTACATGACTCACTCACTCACATCCAACCACCATTGTACAAGATGGCAACAAATGTGTTTTTCCTTATCAGTTGTTTGTAATTTTTCCGTTCTTTCATTTGTGAAAGACCATAGTTGTCATAGAAAGTGTCATAGTCTAAGATTTATTCAAATTGAAATTTGATTTTACTTTTGAACATTTCTAGTGGTATACCCTTCACAATCTTTACATCTACACGATGTACAAAAAGCATTAATGCTTGCTGATTCCTTGAACACTAACTGTTCATTGCTTTGTTCTTTATTTAACAAACATTTTCTGTAATATAAAATGCGCGTTTTGGTGCGCCTCACATTTTTATAGAGTTTTTGTCCACCCCTTTGTTGTAGATTAGTTTAGTTTAGTTTATTTTAATATAGTTTAGATTAATATAAAAGTAGATAGATAGATTAAATAAAAATGTCATTTGTCCCACAAATGAGAAGCAATACAGCAGCAAAAGTACATGTGAAAAATCTAAAAATAAAAGTAATAATAGAGACACACAAAGACGTTGACAAAACGGATATAAAATATGTTTAGATTCATTAGCAGCAGAAAACACTGCAAAATGAAAAATGCAATGCCATGGGCTTGATAAAAGTAGTGATAGTGAAACAATGATACATGCTGAATAATGAAAGACTGACACATGTTGTAATATAATGTTACATAAAGTACTAATAAATATCTTTACAGTCTAAATAATTGTTAATTGTGCAGCTTTATTTTACATAACATGGATGTGACAGAGTGCTGAGGGCGGGGGAAGCCCAGTCTCTCATCACTGCACTGACTTCAGTGTTTACCCAACACCATACCATCTTACATAACGTACAGTGTTGCCATGACAACTGCCCTACTCCCCCTGCACACGTCCCTTAAACCCCACACCAAACTCAAACAGGCTCAGCGGTCGAATGCTGACAGTTCCAGATTTAACGAGACACACGGAGATGGAAAAAAGTGTGTAGTGATGCTTTGTGATTTCAACGTGTGTTCTTTCTCCTATCTGTCTACTTTGCTCTTAATATGTATAAAGTATATATTTTTTTTCCTACGGTCTACAAGTTCTTATAGATAGTGATAAACAAAAATGAATTAAGAGCAATATGAAATGTTGATAAGCCAGGTCTGTTTAGAGAGCTAGACTCAATTACAGCGGACTCGAGAATTCCTTCTTTGTAATTTGCAGAAGATGATATCTGGTGGGCTTTCTGCAGCTGAATGTAAAACGTGAAAGTCGCATGGCTGCGGGTTAAAGAGCATGCTTCTTGATTGGAAAAAGTGGATCCTTCTCTCCAGAATGAAGGAAGGAACAAAGAGAAGGAATGATACATGAACCAAAGCCATTAATGTTATCAACGTCCCATTCGTTCGTGGTGAAAATATGCAACAGGAGTGAAGAGTGAGAAGAGGCCTGAGGGACGGCAGACTAGTGATCTTCCACGAGGTCAGAACTCGTTATATAATCATTCATTTCTGATATTGTTCTGTTTGTTTTTCAAACTATTTGAATTAAATGGACATGTCTTTGTTAGTTTTTTCTTTTGTTTTTTTTTTCATTATTTCCGTTGAGTCTCCTGAGTTTCTGGTTGATGTACATCTCGGCCTGGAGGATAAAGGTGCAAATGGTCGCTCTGACTGTAATGGGAAGATCTTCTAGAAGCATTTGGATGAGAGATGTCTACTGGCTCCCTGTGGCATCCTACGGGCTTCTGTCTGCACCGCTGGATTATCAGATGTGTGATGTTACTTCTCCAGATGTGAGAGATGCTCACTCTTTACCTTCATACAATGATGATCAGAGATCAATGATGATCAGGTTGGCTTTTCCACGTATCTTTTTATTTTCCGTTTCACGTTTTTCAGATCCTTTTTGGCTGATTAAGATTAAAACGCAATTAAAAAAGATTAAAAAATGCAATCGATAGCTTGGACAAAAATTAATTATTGGAAACTGAAATTGTGAAATTGTTCCTCTCTCTTCTTCTGGTCTTTCTCATTTCCATTGTTTTGTTTTCACTTGCCACTGTCTTTGAAAAGTGCTTTATGACTGAAAATGTAAATGCATAAACAATATTTCAACTTATAAGTGAGTGAATTTTTACCAAGATGTCCACTAGGGAACCTTATCGAAATTGTGGTCTTTATTTACCGTCCAGTGAAGTGACAGACATAAACCCAGAGTAGTGGGCAGCCCTAATCCGGGGTGATGTGGATCATTTCAACAATCTCATCTCAGTTCACTTCAATTGTGCAATGAGCACTTCATGATCGAGAAATGTATAAAAATGATCAAAGCCTTTAAGTGTTTTACATTTTTTTTCTAAATTAATTTTGATTTTTGTTTGTGTGCAAGGAGACACTGTTGCCCCACGATGATGACACAAAGATAGATTTTTGCACCACCATCCCCACAAAACTCAGAACTCAAATTTTTGATGATATTTATGACACAGTGTATTAATCTCTTCTTCTACGTATCACGTCATAACGTCCACTTCTGCGTGCCACACACAGCAAGAAACTTTTAAACCTCTTAAATTCCTGGGTATATTTGTTGTCTGCAATGTAAGTTTCAAGTAATTTTGGACTATGGAATTTAATGACAGACCTGAATAAAATATATAAAAAAGCATTTCTATGTAAACACAATCATTGAATGCAATGTAAATGCATTTTTCATTTTTCGTCTCATTTACGTCTATTAATTTTTTAAATAAGAATTGTTCACACAGCCCTTCACATGTCTGCAAATTGTATAAAAAGCACTGATTAATCGTAATATTTTGGTTTACTTCAGTTTTTCGCAAATGCGAATTTACATTTATTAGAATTAGGTGTAGTGATGTTAAGAAAAACATCACTGACTGACATTATTTTGTTGATCTGCTTCTGCTGTCTACGTGCACATGCGCCCCCTTGTGGAATTTATTACAACGTACAAGATTATTACATGAATACCGGTAAGACTTTAAATACTTGTTTTTCATATCCATACATGAACTACGATCAACAGTTGCAATAAGTTTGCACATTTGCACAAATTTGCACATAGATTGTTTTTGAGTCCAGTTTAAAACAGTAATTATAATATATATTATATATATATATATATATATATATATATATATATATATATATATATATATATATATATATATATATATGGCATTGACCTGGCATTGACCTAAAGGTGTCAGGTGTTGTAAGATATTTTCCTACCAGGGAGAAAATCCTTCCCTTTATGCGCAGGCACTTTAAACAATTGCGTCACGTTCTGGCCACCTCTGGAGGTAAAAATGGATAGTTATTTCCATCTTAAAATGTACATTTGAACGGTGTAAATTAAACAGTGATGAAGTGAAAAATAATGAATAAAGTTTAACAAATGTTCACAAATATTACAATTTGCGTGACAGTAAAGATATGTCCTGTTTAGTGACTTTAGCCTGAGTCTGTAGTTTTCATATGCAGGAGTTTGATCTAGATAGAAAATCACGTGTTTAAAAGCTGATGAAACAAGTCAGGAAATCTAGGATTTCTTTCTTAATTGTTATAAAATAAATAAATATATACATTTAATCACAAACAAGCCGGCTGCTAAGAAGGCGAAATACAGAATTTATAGGCAGAACATAATACCAGAGAGTTAAAACTCTGAAAAGCGCCTTACAAATGCTCAGTATGGATGTTGTAACGCGCATGCGCATAGCGCGAGGAAGGATTTACTTGTAATTTTTTAGAACATCGGACCCGTGCTGGTTTAAACTGGTCACAGAGGAACGAGGTAGTATGTGTCCCATCACACAGTTCGAGCAGAACCGTGTCAGTCGCTTCTTGTTTTTGTTGTGATACCAAATCATCGACTGTAGCCGACTCTCTGATAACCTGCCTGTTTTTCTGGCCAAATATTCAATATTCGAAATTCCAGACATGTTGAAGGAAGCGGCTGTTCCTGAGTGGATCGCGTTACAGGTATTTCCTGCCGCGTTTCCGTGTTAAACGATTTCACCATGACGACAGACGGACGTTTTTCTGAGGACACGAGAATTTGATTCACCAACAACAGGAACTACGTATGTGACACACTGCATTCCTAGGTCGCTGCATAATGTTTTACAAATGAGCGTGTTTCTCTCTCTCTCTCTCTCTCTCTCTCTCTCTCTCATACATAATTGTTATACAATTCTAAATATTTATTTGTATATTTATGTTGTAGCACGCACTCTCTGATATTTTCCACATTGTGGGACGTTATTCATTCATTCATTCATTTACTTAATCCTAAATCTCTGGAAATAATCCTTAGTTCTTTAAACTCAACAATAAATAAGTAAACTACTACTTTTTTCCACAGACTTACAGTATTGTTATACTGTACAACAATATTATAAATGAATTGCGATATTCTAGTAATACACACTATCAATGTATCGCTTTGCAGGGAAACACCTACGTACGCCATGCCATATTCTATTCACGTTAGATTAAAGTGGATTACAGCTATTATGAAACATTTTCAGGCCTGTTGCTACAGAAACTCCTCAGCCAAACCTGAGGAGCCGAGCCAATCGCAGTGCAGAGTTCCAGCCTGGAACGAAAGCACAAAACAGAACAATAAGAAAGCGGAGCGATAACCAGCAGGGAACTGTGATTAAATTCCTCTGCTGTGACTCCATTGTGCAGGCTCGTCAAAGTTCCGCAGCCCGAGTCCAGATCATTGTGTTCACTTAAAAGCTCGCTGGCTTCAACACAGGATACTTTCTCCTTTGGGTCTTTGCATTTTGAGAAGCTTTGATGTGCCATTGTAGACAAAACACCTCTGCTCATTAAACTGATGTTTAGCTTCTACGTTCCACTTCAGGAATGTGTCTGGGAATGCCCGAGAATTCCAATGCATTCATCGTTTACAGTAACTTTGCTCTAGAATGGAGTCAACGGCTCAATTTACAGACGTATGTGTGACTTAGAAGACATGTAATACTCAAATTTGTATATCTGATGTATCAATATATTCAATATCTAAATGTTAAATATTACTATGTTTCTTTTTAGGAGCGATCCTTACATACATTTTTAAATATTGTCACAAGCCATTAAAAAAAAACTATATCAAATGTATGGATCTCCAATGTATGCTTTTTCCTGTCAATTCATGGAGCAGATTTTTCTCAGTATTTGACTTTTTGGATGACATTCTGTTACACCGCTAGCCTGGCCTGACGTCATCAGTCACGGAATCATCAGCTCCACCTGTCATCATCAGCTCTCTCTATCTCTGGACCATCGCCTGATCGCCATTAGCCCCTTTCACACGTACAGACATTCCCGGCAAAATACCGCTATCTTGCCTGCATGAACGCATGTGTGAACAGACAAATGCCGGGAAATTCTTTCCGGGAATATTCCTGCACGGATAGTAGTAACGTTCCCGGTATCTTGCCGGCATTCTGCTGTGTGTGAAAGCGAAACGGAAGATTCCCGGGAAAGTCACCCACTGCTTTGGGCCAATCAGAACATTCTGGCGTGGGTCAAATTCTCAAAAAAAAAAACCAAACTAAATTCTCACGCACTCATTTCACACTTGGTCTAGCCGTTCAAAAGGTATAATAATAATAAGAATAATAATAAGAATAATAACACTTATAATAATTCTGCCGGATGAAGACATTTGTCACCACATTAAAGGAACAGTTAGTGACGCCGTCTCTTATGAAACAATTACCGCCGTTATTCATGTTTACAAAGGCGCAGTTGTTTAAAGCGTGTCGCCAGTTGATGATGTCACCGAAAATACTGGGATTTTGAAACCGCTGTGTGAAAGGTTCTTTTCCGTTAAAATGCAGGAATGACAGCGCTTGTGTGAACAGTCTTTGCTGGAAAAAAAGCAGAACGACTTTACTGGTATTTTACCTGTGTTACCAGTGAACAGATCTATTGAGTATGAAGCAACTAAAAAGGACATTTTAAAGGAATGTCCCCATTCGATTTCGACACCTGCACGCACACACACACACACACACACACACACACACGCACGCACACTCTCTCTCTCTCACACACACACACACACACACACACAGTTTTATTACTTTCTGCTTCTAGACGTGTCTCAAACGTTTTTTTTATATACGCCTATACATGTTGTAATCTTTTTCCCACAAAAATAATTCACACACATATTAGATCGTCACGTTAACATTTAGATCCATCCATAGCTCGTTGGCGCCCCCTGGAGATGGATTTGAATGCAAACACACTTTATTTCCTAGTTTTAAAAGTTCTTACCCACTGATCACGTATTGGCAATACAATGTTTAAATGTACATACAAATAAAATGTCTTCAATACAATAAATAAATACAGATGGATGAATTAAAAGTAAACATGAAGGATAGAAAAAGTTGGATACACACACAAACACTACTTAATGTCACTTCACTGCCATTAATACAATAAAATCTTGTAATTTCTGTGTCAAGGCGATGTATAAAATACAAATAATTTCATTCTTGGAATATATTAGAATTTACACTAGAATGTTTAAAATAAGTACAGTACTGGGTTTATTGGTTTTTTTTTTTTTTTTTTTACTAATGTTTAAATTCTTTTTTATTCCTACACACTCTGCATTTGATTGGTTGAGGGAGTGAGATGTGTATGTGGAGAACTTAGATCATTCTGCACATACTCCAGTGCCAGTTCATAGCAGAAGCGGTACTGCTCCTGTGGAAGGAAAGGATTATGAATTAATAGAATCAGACTCAGAGCTTCCAGAATAAAAACACTAACCAGGGACTCCACCATGTTGGGCTTGGAGCTGCGAAGGGTCTTTACTGCGTAGAAGATGTCTACCGTGTTTTGATGATGCACCATTTCCATTATCATGATGCAAGCACAGAAAATGCCACTAGGACCAGCACCGTTCCTTAATCACAACACACACACACACACACACACACACACACACACACACACATTAATTTAATCATAGCCCCAACACACACAAACACGCTAATATTTACATAAAAAAGAAAAATGTTCCCATTTTAGAAGCTCAAAAACGTAATTACATTTGAATATAAGCGCCAATTTTTCCATATTTCAAGTCAGGAGCAATCATAATTAATGAAAATTTGCTCTTTGCTGTTTTGTAAATGATGATTCCGGTGGCAGACATGCACATTTAGATTAAGAAATAATTAATTATTTACATTAAAATTGTTTATATTTTTGTAGCAATTTGCTTTTATTGGCTCAATAACAAAAATACTGAAACATTAGCGACACTTATCTAAGCTACAAAACCACATGTGCAACCAAATTTAACATATATAAATATAAAAAAAAAAACAAATTTGCCTAAATAACAGAAAAAAAAGAAATCGACACAACAAAATTGGCTAAAAAAAAACACTGGAAGAAAAAATAAATAAATAAAACTAAATACAATTACATTTTTCTTTGTCTGTCTGAACTCTTTCTGAATTATTGCACCCTCTACTGGAGATACACTCCAGAAATAATATTTAATGTTCTATTTTTTACCTATTATTCAGTTAAAAGAGTCATAGGATAGGTTTGTTTAAAACGTAGTAAAAGGAGTACTGTTAGGAGAAGAATCAGGTTTGCACTGCTTTGAGCCTGTGATATGCACTTTATAAATAAATGTGAGTTAATCATGCACACAAATACACACACACACACACACACACACACACACACACACACACAAAACTCACCTAATGCAAAAATATATCACTGAGTTGCAACATAACAAAAAAAAAACCCCAGACTAAAATCACTAAAGATGTTCCCAGTACCCAATCAACATCCAGCCATAAGCTCAAGCACTAATATTAAACAGTCAGACTAAAAGTCAGACTTTTTTAATCTTTATTCTTTAATCTGCACATGAACCACTTTATACCACTTGTAAAAAAAAAAACCCACACTGAATCTGTAATTTGCATTTACATTCGTTTTTGTATTCTTACTGCTTTTTCTTTTTGCTATTTTATTACTATTTTATTACTATTTCTATTGATCTTTTTTGCATATTGTATTCTTATTTTGTTCTTTGGAGTGATTGTAAAAAACATTTCACATCATGTCTTATTTTGTTCTTTGGAGTGATTGTAAAAAACATTTCACAACATGTCATACCGTGTATGTTTATGTTTGTGACAAATAACGTTTTTTTTTATTTGATTTGATTTGATTTAAAAGTGGTCATTGTGACAGTGTGGCCACTAGGGGTCAGTGTGTGAGCGTACTGTACTGAGGTACTCACAGGCAGTGTACCAGCACGCGCCCATCGCCACAGTCCCGCTGCCATCTCCGCACCTGCAGCAGAAGGCTGAGAAATGCCCGGTGGCAGTCTGGGGTCTGACAGTCAGCTGACCAGCGCAGGAACTGGAAGTGCCGGACCACCAGGTGACCTTCACTGGGCTGCAACCAAACAGCCCAAACTAGATCCTTCACAAATACTTTCAACAATTGGATTTCACTGCTCAATACCCAATAGTGTAATACAATAACAAAAAAACAATAAAAACGAAATGCACATTTTTAAAGTTAAAATAAATATTGGAATAAAAAAATGCAGAGGACAATATATCATTTTGACATATGCATCTTTAAAGGTGATTGTTTTAACATTGATTATTAGCAATGATAAAAAGCGATGGAAAAAAACAGACTGCATAAGAACATTTAGTATGAAATTGTTCTGGAATTAGTAATTCTGGTAAAACCTAAAACACTTTAAAAATCAACCCTCTAAGTTGACCAATCACATCAGATGTCCTGTTAATAGAATATGTTGGTTACAAAGCGAACTTGTACTATAAATGGTTGCAAATCTTTCAGGTTTGTTTCAGCTTCAGAATTCTGAGATTAGTCCATTTTAGTGAAATATTCTGTGACAAGTTATTTTAGGAAATTGTTCTATTGAACTGCTCTAAAATTTAGGGGATTATTTTGAGATAAATTATATTGAACTGTTTGAAGATTTGTTCATTGTAGTGAAGTGTTTTACTATTGGCTAATTTGTCATTTACACATGATTGGTGATTGGGTCAGTGATTGGACGATTCACATTAACTGTTCTGTGATGGGGTGACTCATCATCATTTCCTTGTCATTTTTGTGACCTCGTGGTCTAATGGACCTGGTTTGGTGAATTATGAGCACTGACTTGTGAACTTCTGTGATTGGTTGATTCTGTAAACACTTAGGTAATCTTGTAAATATGGATGCACCGATACCGATACTGGCATCGAATAATGGCCTTGATACCACAATTTCAAAAGTACTGGTTGTAAACTGGTGAGAGCGTAAGGGGTAAATCTCAAGCAGATTCTTAGATCGGGGACTCGTCAGCGGCGCAAATGTTTCTATTTAAAAGTGAACGAATTTTCCGGAGGCTCAAAATGTACCACGTTTAACACAGGTCATTTAATCAAGCACCGAAAATCACAACACGACAACTAGTACAAAGATTCTGCTTCTCTAACTAGAGGAGAGGAAAATATTTTCAGTTTATTGAAATATTGTTCACTAATTATCAAAAATCCCTTTGCTGTCAAAAGCAGCAGAGGTTACAACAAACTGAAAAAAAAAATACCGTATTTACTTGCTTATAAGTCGACCCCCCGACTTAAGCTGTGAGATTGTGGTATTCTGTTTAGACCCGCAAAATGATAGAACGCCTGTTCAGATGCTCTTTAATTATAGACATAATAAAACTATTCAGACGTCCTTGGTGGTAAAGGAAGCCTAAAAATCAAGAAACCCTGATTATTTACGTTGGTATTAATCTACGTATTTAAGTTATTGTTAATTTATGTTTAAGGTTTAATTTGTCATTGGTATGGTTGCATTGATTTTAAAGAATTGTGGTAAAAGTGCCCCGTCCCTTTAAGGGAGTTCTCCCAAGAAGGAATAAATACTACGTTTGAGTTGTGTGTAAGGGAGAGCGGAGCATGAGAGAGACGAGCGGCTAGCGGAGTCAGTGCTGCTACTTTACACGGCTTGTGCCGTTTTCTGAAAGATGTATTTAGTTTGCGTCATAAATGTTAATTTAATTACCGCGCTTGTGTCTCTGCTGTTTATTTTTTTGCGTGAGAAAGGGTGAAATATCTGCGCACTGTTCTGAATAAAATATTTTCTATTTCGGTAGACCGCGCCCCCCAGTTCAGCCCGAAATTTTGAGGAAAAATCCTCAACTTATAGTCGAGTAAATACGGTACTTGAGTTGCACAGTCACTGTTTAAATTTTTTTTATAAATAATTTATACTTATACAGTATTTATAATTTATATTTTTTCTGTAATATGTTGCATACAACACGCTTTTCATTTTAAATAAATGTTCCAAACTAGTACCTTGCTTTTTTTGTTAATTTATATGACTGAAGCTGTTATAACTACACTATACACTATAAGCTGAACAAATGCACTGAAACTGCTGCGTTAAGTCTGTGCGCACTTGCACTTACTCGTGTGACGTTGCTGACTCTAAACAGTCGGCTGATCACTCCATCATGAATGCTTTCAGACAGCAGCTCCACTGTCATGGCTCCGTACTGCTGCACACCAGCCTCAGGCCAGTACTGTGAGCAAGGCTGAGGAGACACATCACAGGTCGTTTTATACATTTTATTTGATTTTATGCATACTCTTGTGATATATACATACATACACCATTGAAAGATATTTTTCTAATATTTAACTTAAATCTTATTTCTAATATTCATCTCATATATAAAGCGTATTATTTTAGCCAGCGCAAACGCACCACAACCCGACGCCCGTCTGTGTGTCTCATAGGCCGTTGAATTGTGATACGTGTGACTATATCTTTAAGTTGTTTTGTCTTATTCTTCTACTGCGTATGTGCGGTGAATATTTCCATCCAGGATAATTTGATTCTTACGTAAATGTCACGTGTTGTGACGTGAAATTTCCCCGCTGTGGGACTAATAAAGGATTTTTCAATTCAATTCAATTCAATTAAATGTATAATTGCGTCAAACGCCACGTCTGCCTCCAGGTCTTATCTGGAAAGGACGCTGAGCTTCTCCAGCTAAATTGGGGTGAAAGGTGAACAAACTTTTAACTAAGAAATCCTGACATTTGTGTGATTATATTTGTTAAGTAACAAAAGCACAAGTTATGTTTAAAAGTATTTAGCCTACTGTAAATATGATAATTTTAGGTTTCTGGAAAGTCAGAACACCAAATAAGTAAGGAGGTGCTTATGCTCGCATATGAATAGAATTTGTAATTTGTGCTGAAAAATCATGGGATGCTTATATTTGCCCATAAAGCCTGGTGTTGTTTTCTTACCCATGCTGAATTGGACTGGTTAAGCTGGTTTAGCATGACAGTAGACGTACAGCCGTAATCAAACACGAGTCTCCAGAAGTCTGCCGAAGTTGTAGGCAGAGGATGCGGAGTCACCACAAAATAAGAAGACTGGTGAAAACTGTCCATCAGAGTCGCATTTATGTAGCTGTTGGTGTCACTTTCAGTGGTGACGAGAAGTGGAAGTAAACGGTCAGGAGGCAACAGGTCCAGGCTTCGATTCTTCTCTCGATTCTTAGGAAGCCGAGAGACGCTGCACTGCTCAGCATCCAGATGAGGAGTGATGGAGACTAGAGTCTGTGAGATTAAGATTAGGAGTATTAGGAGTATAAACAACTTCACCAAGAGCAGTGGTGTGGAGTACTTGTTAATTGGACTTTGATAATTATTTTTGGCTACTTTTTACGTGTACTGAGTATCAAAAATAGAAGCAACTTTTACTCTCTACTTGACATTTGTGATTAAGTATCTGTACTCTTCACTCCACTACATTTGAACTCACACTTACCGTTACTCGTTACATTGTGACTGATCTCGTACTTTTGCTAACGCAGTTATTTTGTTGAGCAGGCAAGGCAATATCGCCATCTGCAGGATGCTTAAGGTACTGGAAGCTATTCATGAGCTAAATCACGTGAGTGTTAATTAGCGTTTGCACTTTTTTTGCACTTTTCTTTATTCTTTTTTTATTCTGTTATAACTTTGTTCAGCCATTTTGAAACAGAGGTGTTACATTTCATTTCTCTAAAAGGAAATAAAACATAAATTAATGTTTCTTGCTTTTCCACATTTCTTGGTCGTTTTGAGCCTAAATTGAGTACAAGTAAAATACTTGAGTTCTTTTAAAATGGGATACTTAAGTATTTTACTACATGGATGTGGTGACTTGTAACTTGTAATGGAGTCATTTTTAAAGTAAGGTATCTGTACGCTAAATTAAGTTCAAGATTATTTATATAGCGCTTTTCTTAGTTCGATATCAACGCAAAGTCGCTAAATTAGTGCACCTTAGTAAGGAAAAACTTTACATAGGGCATTTGGTTGGCATGGTGGTTAAGCAGAGCAGAACTGAACTGACCTGAAACTCTTCATGGAGCTGAAAGGTGTTGGTCTGAGGGTCCACACTCAACATGTCCGCAAAGGTGAAGGCAAAATCACTGACAGGGATGGCGGTGTCTCCACACAGACAGGCTTCTAGCATGGCTTCATGAATGAATTTATATTGCTCCTGACAAACATTAAGTTAGAGGAACACAGGAAATGTAATAGACAATTGTAACTGTAACAGCAAAAAAAAAAAACACAAAGACGTGCACATTCTTCCCATAAGCGCTCTAATTAAGCTCACGTTTGAACTAATACATATCGCATAGATCTATTGCACTAGTCTGTCCATACTCCCTTGTTAATACACTCATCAAACACATCATTTCTGCTTATTTACAACCATCTAAATCATTCATACGTTGTGTACAATAGGCATAGTATGAATGTTCATAGCGTCGGTAAATGTGATTGATATTCGGCACTCTCTGCTATTGCCCTTCTGGTTAGACACAAACTGCATTTCGTTGCCTCGTACATGTGTAATGACAATGTAATTGACAAGTGTAATGTTTTTTGAACACAGATAAATAATGGACACTTTTCTTCTTTAAAGACAATCTTTCCCTAATTCGCATAGCGACTTTGTGTTGGTCTCAAACTAAGTAAAGCGCTATATAAATAATCTTGAACTTGACAACAAAGTAAAATTTTATCTTGTCTAAATTTAGAACCAGAAGACGCACTTAAAATCATTCAACTTTTAAAAATTGCCCGTGCACTTTATTATCCTTAAAAATGTGTGCCTTATATATCGAAAAAAAAATAACTGATACTAATTATTAAATAGATATAGATATGTATTAATAAAAGTGCTTTCTAATCCCACGATGGAGAAACGAACAGTGTTCTACATTTAACCCATACAAACAGGAATGTGAACACACATTTAGACACGTTTAGATCCGCTTATAAGGCGGGGGAAAGAAATGAGAGACAAATGAATATCTGCACAATGTGCTGAGTAAAATATTTTCTATTTCGGTAGACCGCGCGTATAAGTCGAGCCGCCCACTTTCAGCCTGAAGTTTTTAGGAAAAATCCTCGACTTACAGTCGAGTAAATACGGTATATGTATTTTAAATCTGTATATACAATAAAGAGAAATAAAAATCTTGACATGTTAAAAAACTATATAAATGACACAGAAGCAAAGTTACAATTTGATTTGAATTCTACAATTGCGAGTATTAAAAGGCTAATGTAATACTTCAGTTAACTGAATAGAAGCATCCTTGTATTCTGAGGATGTAAGCGCACACAGAGAAACACGGCACTAAAAGCAGAAGGCGTATGTCATGGTTTATGTTCTACTACCTCTGTCTGGATCATGTGGAGCCGCCGCGAGCAGAGGGTCTTCACGCAGTTATAGATGTCCACCACGGCTTCACGCTCAGCCATATCCAGCATCACGTCCAGCGCCACGTAACAGCCGCTGCCGCCTGCACCCGCACTGCACAACACAGATCAAACCCTCACACACCCATGTCTACAATAAAACAAGCACAATTAAAATACTGTCTAATTTTTTAAAATGATTTCACTATAAGGATACGCCAAATGTTAAGCAAGTTCAGACGTGTAAAACTGTTCTTCAAGCACGTCAATGAACAAAAAAATACACTTTCTGTAGAGATATGTTACTTCCGGAACCGCTGACGTGTCACACAGGACAAACGGACGTAACTTTTGTTGAGGAAGTCGCGACGCTTGGTGGTGAAAAGTTGGTGCGTCTTATACGGCAAATGCTCAAATCTTCCTACATCAACACAAAGGGGAAACATGGCTGGTCATTACCTGCAGTGAACCACCACGGGTCCGGCACCGGGGGGTGTGGAGGTCTTGACCCGCCGCAGGAACGCCAGCAGCCCTGTGGCATGTGGAGGAACGCCGTGTTCCGGCCAAGCCGTGAAGTGGAACTGGCAGATTTCATGTTTAGCTTGGTACCCCTGCTAAAAAGTGCAGGGTAAACTTTATTTACCGGGGAATTTATACTTTATACTTTATTTATACTTTATTATAAATTAAACAGAATTATTTAACAAACTGTGACGA
Source organism: Paedocypris sp. Pulau Singkep (assembly GCA_017309775.1). Classification (NCBI taxonomy): domain Eukaryota; kingdom Metazoa; phylum Chordata; class Actinopteri; order Cypriniformes; genus Paedocypris; species Paedocypris sp. Pulau Singkep. Next base: position 14,341,977 of record MU204349.1, read on the forward strand.
TAAACGGGAAAAATAAATATGGAAAAAATATTGAAGACACATACCCGCTTCATGGTAAATGTGCGCACCGTCCATTCGGCCAGAGTTTCTGTTTTCAGCAAAATGATTTTAATGTCTCCATAAAGCTCACTCTCTTCTGGCCAGAAGGTATTCTGACACACAAAAACAATAGAACAACTCTTAACAAACAATATTCCACCAGCACAGTTATTTCTGGCAAAGAGAACTAAGTATGAATTAATATAAATGAATAAATAATTCCCTTCATTTTAAATGAGAGCAGTTTTGTTAAAACGGTAGGTTACAATTGGTTAAAATTGGGGGAGTGACATGTGGAATTCTGTGTCTTGCTCAAGGAGATGCAAGTAACTATTTACTAATTACTTTACAATTTTGTATATAAAGCACTTTTCTAACTTTTCTAACACTTTTAAGTAACTTACGGTAGTTACTCAAAAAGTAACTTAACTAAATACTTCTCAATAAACATTGACATAACACAATAAACAGCATAAACATTTTGGTTATATTTTTGGTTAATTTTAATCACACGTTCTGCTTCTATAAATAAAGTTGACTTGACTTGACTTGACTCGATATATGCATCTCAATATATCTCCCTATAACCTTAGTAAGAAATCATTAAAAAACACAACACAAAATAGCTTAGGTGTTTAGCTTTCTGAATTATCTTTCATACAGTCAATAATAAATAAAGTTAATTACTAGGACATGTAAAATTCCTAATTTCACAAAATTCTTGAAAACCAAAATATCCTGCTACAATAAACGCTCCTTAAAGACGGAGAATCTACAGGAGGCAGCATCTCTTCCACAGTGTAGCCTGCAGTAATGTTCTTAAGATTCAAACCTTCAGTCACATTTGCGCTGTCGAAGGTAAATCAAGTTTTTCTGTCAGAAGTCAGCGTGTACAGTGTTTGTGAACAAAGATCGTGAAGTGTTTGTAGTCACGGGCTTTAGTAGACACTCGCGGTGTTGACAGTGGCCGACTGTTTTCTCCTCACATATTACTGTAATGTTCTTATCTGCTTGTTTCAGAAATGTGAAGCGACGTGATTATTGCCCTCACGCAAAATAGCCAGTAGCTTCAGCCGAGTCCGACCTCTCTGCTTTAAATACGACTGTCGCAAAATCATTTGCACCGCCAGCAATTGATGATTTTAAAATAGCATAGTAAACAATAAGTAGATAAAGCAATACAATTAAATGACAACTTTCAGCGAATGTACAATGTTTTATTATATTTTATAATATTTTACAATGTGGCACTAGTACATTGTAAGTGACTGTAATTAAAATGCCTAAAAATGAACTGTATTCAGTTACACTACTTTTCAGTTGAATTAGTTGTTACTCAGTTAGGCGTTGCTCCCAACACTGGAACACAACATCCAATTATACAATTACTAAAAAAAAATGTAAGTGTTAATGTTTTTAGAGGATGGTGGATCAATGAACGCAGGATCCACATTGCTGGGTTTTATACTCACTCTCTCAAACTCCGACTGTCTGCTGATCAGAACAAGACTGTAGCAGTTCTCCTGCCAAACCATTCGCCAGAAGTCATTAACCATTTCCTGTTTCGGCACTGCAGAGAGAAGCAGTGTGTGAGACGAGAGAGAGAGAGAGAAAGAGAGGAAGTAAGGTGGGAGGGATGGGGTGAGAGAGAGAGTGGGGTGGAGAAAGAGAGAGTTAGAGAGAGGGAGAGAGGAAGAGAGAGAGAGAGTGTGTGTGTGTGTGTGTGTGTGTGTGTGAGAGAGAGAGAAAGAGAGAGAGAGAGAGGAAGAGAGAGGGGGGTGAGAGAGAG
>MU204349.1:14343904-14356784 GCA_017309775.1 Paedocypris sp. Pulau Singkep
AAACTTGACTGTCCCTCTCATTATCTTTCTGAACAACTTAACTGTTAAACTGAATTGTAAAATAAACATCTTTCTCTAAACGGCAAAATAGGATCCAACCCAATAAATGTTGTTATTATTGTTATTATAGTGTATATACCTACCTTGTGTTGCAATGAAACGTTTTGGGTGCTGGTAACCCTGACAAGAACAAAAATATGTTTTTATTAAAATAATTCACCACCAGTTATTACAAATAAACACACACACGCACACACACACACACACACACACACACACACACACACACACACACACACACACACACACACACACACACACACACACACACACACACACACACACACACACACACACACACACACACCTAAATTCAAAATTAAATTCAAAATGTCCTTAATCTGTAAGTAATATTACATTAATTCATCTGAATCTTGATACAGTGCTCAGAATCTGACAAAACTATTAAGTCAGACATGTTCAAGGAACACATAAAATAAATTAAAATGTTATTACATTTAATATTATTTTTCACAGAGCCTCTTACAATGTGCACTAAAATACACCAGAATTCACCATAATTGTCATTCTATAATAAGACAAAATCAAGAAAACCTATAAAGTAAGAAATAAAATAACAATTGAAATAAAACAACAGTACAGCAAAACATATGTAAGTATGAACGATACAGATTTATTCATTCAAAAAAGGAGGAAAAAAAAAAAACTTACATCAATGTAATTTGCGTTGGCAGAGTCCAAGTTAGAATCCGTCCTGAGAGAATCTATTCTGACCCGGTGGAGATTATCTGTTAGAAAAATGCCAAGAAAAAGCCAAAAAAAATAGTTTTAGATACACTTCAGTACAAAATATGAAATCAAAATCACATTGAATTTGCATGTTTTTACAAGAATTCAGTACAGTATTTGTATCTAATGCACATTTCAAGCACCCTCCTTACGTTTTGTGTTTTGCTACAATACTGTGTAAAGAGTAAAGTATAACACTCATCACAATAAATACTTTGATGTCACTTACAATCCAGGAAAGTTATTTTCCTCTTGCTCTTTTTTTCAGCTGAGTCCAAGCTCAGAAAAATACTCTGTGAACAGAAATATAAAATTCAAGCAGTTTCAAGATTCATGTTCAAGTTTTTTCCAGCACTGCACAGTTGTGGTAAATGTGCATAATTAAAATTACGCCCAAACACAATCAAAATGAAACATTACCATTATCATTTTGGGTGGAAGTTTTGTGGTATTGGTGGAAAAAAATGGAGATTACATTTTAGTATTCCTTATTACCATTACAGGCAATCTCTCTCTCTCTCTCTCTCACGAACCAGACGGTCGTTTGTCATTCCTACATTCCCACAAATAATCATAGTCACCTATAATTTTCTATTTTATTATTTTTCTGCGCAATACAGCTCCACCTCCATCCCAGACAAAATATTTATTCTGTACCTGATACTTTCTATTTTATTCTATTACATTCAATTTTATTCTATTTGTTTTTTTATTATATTTTCTTAAATCTTGATTTTGATTTATGGTTTCACCACTCCAAGGCTGCTACGGTTTGGTTGTACTATGTATAATGGCAATAAAGACTCGTGATTCTGATTCCTAACGCTTCGTCCCGTGACCGCCTTGAAAGGAATAATATTTAAATGCATCTTTAAAACGTATTAAATTGAATGTACCCTTTGAATACTACACTAACTTGAGATTTTGGCCAGTTAAGAAACATAAACTAGTAAAACCAGCAGGAATGGGAGTAGAATAACAAGTCTTTGGAGAAACACAATGAGCAAATGTTCAGTTAGTGCAGTGCTTCTCAAATGTTTTTGGTCTCGCTATCCTTTAAACCTGTGGGAAAATCCTGCGCCAACTTGTTCAAAAGGACAGCGCCGCATTCAGTAAATAATTAATAAATGACTTGAAAAGAATCGTTCACTTTACTGTTCGAGAGTTAAAGACAGTCAGTTAAAAGAATTGAAATTTCCATCCCTAATAGGTGCGGCTGTTTACTGGCTTCTTTTTTTTTTTTTTTCCTGATCTTCCACGCCCCACTATCTGAGTTAGTCTAATTAAATAACATAATAATAATTTACGGTTTTATGTACATATGTATATATACAGTATATTTAAATAATGTGACAAATTGTAGCACAGTGATGTTCATTGTCTACGGGAATCCTGGCCTGGTATTCCTGCTTGAAGCTGTGGCCGTCTCCGCTCTTCATGTGGCTGATGTGCTGAAGCAGGTCTGTCACTCTCACAGCTGGATGAAGCTGGCCGGTGTGGTACGGTGAACCTCGCTGTCTACCAGTTCTTCTCGATCCACTCAGAAGATTTCTGGAGTCTTTACCCGTGCTGTGTTCAACTGAGGAGGCAAGGACAGGAAACAAATCAACTGTGAATGTTGTCTACATAACAGGGCTGGGTGATTCATCCACATTCAGAACTCATAGTCAATCACATTTTTCCAGTTCAAGTATTTCAATTACTTTCTCAAGTCGAGCTTGGAGAACTTATACACTGAGCAACAAGCTTTTTTTCATTTTGGCTTCAGAAAGGTAGACAGAACAAAAATGAAGTCAAGTATAAACTCTACAGAAAAATGGTTTCCACGCCTAAAGACGACGCAACATTTGTAGCTCGAGTTTCAGTTCGGGTGGAAACATTGTTACCCATTTTATTTAAAAGAGAACTGACCATTTTATACCTTTAAATGGAAAATATTTAAAATAACATATTTAGTTTCTTGCCGTGTGCAAGTTTATTTTTAAATGTTTTACATTTATTTTTCCTGTTATAGACACTACTGTTCAAAAGTTTGGGGTCACTATGAAATGTCGTTATTTTTGAAAGACAATCACTGTTTTTGTCAATGAAAATTATTTTATACTGATCGGAAATACACTATTCATTGCTAATGTGGTAAAAAACTACGGTATTTTAGTTGTAAATGTCTGTTTTTTGTCTGAAATGTCTGCTCATTTCGTGTTACTTCAGTGTTTTAATGGTACAATGTGTTTACTATGTGTTTGTGTCAGAACTCAGAAGGATAATGGATGATTGTAAAAGCCTTGTCTGATCATTTTAGCACTAATGTAAACTGTTTAGCTGGTTAAAGAAGCTATAAAACTGACCTTCCTTTCAGCAGGTTGAGAATCTGGAGCATCACATTTGTGGAGTCAATCAAACGCTCAAAATGGCCAGAAATAGAGAACTTTCATGTGAAACTCGACAGTCTATCCATGTTCTTAGAAAATAAAGTGTGACTTTTCATTGAACACACATAAATGTCTAGCTGACCCAAACTTTTGAACGGTAGTGTATAAGAACAACAGAGGGCAAAAAATATCATGTTAAAATGTTCAATTAATCAAGATTTTTATTTTAGGGCAAAAACCAGCCCCAAGGATTTATTTATTTTGGATTTTATTAAATACATGTTGGATATTTAGCAACTTTTAAACGCAATTATCAACCATTTTTCTTTCATTAAACATTGATGATTATTAATTAAATAATAAAATTATGAAAAGACTATATTGAATGTCTACAGCACAGTTGTTGAATCAAAGTGTGTGTCCTGATCAGTACTCATGCTGTAGTCGAGCGTCCCCAGTCTGCACATCTTCTCCGCACCAGATGTCCCAACCAACTGCTCCCCGTCCGCTCCGCTCCTCCTACGTTAACATAAGAACAAAGACTCCGTGGTACAATTGTTGGAAAAACTAAAATATCAAGAGACTGACAGTACAGTGTATTTTTACTATGGTTTCTGGGATTGTAACCAAAAGTGTGTGTGCAGTGACGTTTTTGAGTTTTCAGATCAATTAAATCAAAAACATTGTTTAATAACTCGCATCTCACGACTTTCAATAATCTTACCAGGGATAAAAAGTACTACCCGTATCTTTATAAGTTCAAGTTCAATGCATTTGTAAGGTGTTTTTTCACAGTTACAACTGTCTCAAAGCGCATGTGTAAAAATGTTCTTATCAAAGAGTTATTGATGAGAAACGCTTATCATGTTTTATACAGCAAAGAGAGGCTCTAGACGACCCATGAATCTGGTCAGGTTTTTTAAAGGTGCACAAAGATAAACCTCAAGCGGTAGAAAGGATTTCACGGAACACTTACACTTTCTTCAGTTTGACTGTGATGGCTCCCAGCAGAAGCACAAGAGCGATCAGGCCACCGGCACCTGCCCCGAGAATCTGCCCCATGTCCTCAGCCTGACTCACTTCCAGAGCAGGATTATACAGTCTTTTACTGGCTTCTGAGAACATTCCACATAAATCAAGAACAAACTATTAGATTTGTTTCTGAATGAACTCAACTCAAATTAAGCAATTCAATTTCACTACTTCACTAGTTTCATCACTGCTATCTAATTTCATTTGTGCAATAAAGATACAAAGTAAAAACTTGTGAGATGCTTCTATTTCAGCACCATGGACAGAGTTCAGTCTACATTTTAATTATTTAATTTGTGCAATAGAAATACAAAAAGGCCTGTTAGACACATCTATGTCCAGCTCTCTCACAGTTCAGCCCAAATATTATTTTATTATTTTGAGCAATTGAGATTAACCCGTTCGGGTCAAATTGACCTGCTTTCAAAGTTTCAAAATATTTTAAAAATGCTTAAAAGTATTTTTTTTACACCTGCTTGGCTCATTTGGTGTAATTAGTTGTGGTCCAGTGTTAGGGGACATGGACTCGTGTCCGAGAGGTTGCAGGTTCGAATCCCCTCTACCACTAGTTCTACAACTAAGTGTCCTTGGGCAAGACACTGAACCCCACATGCCCCCCGGGCGCCACGGCTTAGGCTGCCCACTGCTCCGGGTTTGTGTGTGTTCACTTCACTGTGTGTATGTGCACTTTCACGGATGGGTTAAATGCAGAGCACAAATTCAGTATGGACCCTAGTGGCCATATTGCCGTCACCTCACTTTCCTTCCTTCCTTTTCCTAATTATCATACATTCATATAACTATATAACAATTCAGTTCACATATGTGTAACACCACGCTACATGTTTATGTTACAAAGATTCTGTTCAAGTCAAATTGACCCGTGTTAAAAGTTAAACAATAAAATATTTTGAAAAAAATGAAATACTTTGAAACTTATCCTGCTTGTCTTAGTTAGTGTAATCTAGATATAAACAATGGTTCAGATGATATATTTGTAATGCCCGTTGCATGTTTTTGTTACAAAGATAATGTACAGGTCAATTTGAACCATCAGACAAGAAGGAAGCTAAGCAGAGTCAGAAAGATCAAATACTACTTGTTTCTTTGCAACAATGAGACATAATACACCACTGTCTCACACTCACACACTCTCTCTCACACTTTTTTGTTTCTGACACTTATATGCATTAAAAAAGGCCCCGGGTCAAATTGACCTGATGTTCCTCTGAAACGAACATAACAGGAGGATTAAAAGGAAAAAGACGGAGAAACGTATGTGTTTCAGCACCATGGACAGAGTTCAACTTGAATGTGAATTATTTAATTTGTTCAATAGAGATACAAAGTAAAAGCCTGTGATGTGCATCTATTGCAGCACCATGGACAGAGTTCAGCCAGAATATTTCAACAAACACACCATCATTCTTTTAGACACAATAAACACCAGAATAAAAGAATTAAATACCTTTCTGGGCAACTTGAATGCAGCTGATTCTAGTCTCCTAAGAATTGAAGAAAGAAAATGCTGTATATCAAGAAGAAAGAGAGACGGGCCGGACAACAATTATGTTTTGCTTAGCAAAAAAGATAAATTCGTATTTAAATTTGATTGACTGTTCTTATTTATTTATAAAATATTAGTGTGTTTTATCAACGTATCAATGGAATTTACTATGTTTCTCTCAATTATATACCTTTTTGATTTCCGCAATAGTACACATAAGAAAATGTTTTTTACTAAGATACTGAGATTTTACACACTAATTTACTTACTAACAGTCTTACTTGCCATTCACCAACTCACTCTAATGTTCTCCGTATTGTGGTGCGGAGCAAAAAGTTTGACTTTTATAAAGCATAAAACATTTTGAAGGATAAAACTTAATCATGACAAATATCCTTTACTTTATTCATCTACCTTGGCTTGCTTCCTCACCTCTTTAAAGGTACTGGAGGCCTGGAGGTACAGCAGGTAGTTCTTTTCTGGGTCCAGAGGCACGTTCCAGTAGCTTCCATATGTGTGGTTATCACCGACAGTAAAGGGGATGGTGTATGTTAAGCTGTTTGGGGGAAGTTCTGCGGCGCAATAATAATAGTGGTAGCGTGAACTACTGGATCCAGATGAGTCTCCATTAAACAGACGAGTACGAAAACAGGCCATATCTTCCAACTGCCTCCTCTTCATCTGTCTGGAGCCATCGTCCTCCACAACAACCACGTGGTATGTGCTAAATTGGAAAGATTAAAATAAATAAATTAATTATTTTTACATTTCACATTTTTACATTTATAGATTATACACTATTTAACAAGTAATATTAACAAACTAATAGTAGGTCAGTTGATGCTGTTAACACTGTACATCAAATTAAAATGTATTACATGTAAATTGTAATACATCAAATTCATTATCATAATAATAATAATTACTATTATTATTACTGTACTTGTACAGAGCCAGTGGATTTGAAATAAATCTAAAAATAAAAACATAATTTAAATTAATATAATTTATAGAGTAAATCATAAAATCATACAGCTACGTGCTGAACTTTTATTTTGAAGTTACCCAGACTATTATTTTGAAAGTTTGTGTCTCTGTACATGACCTAGTTTCACGTTCCTTGTCCCAGGTGTTTTGTGTTACTCGTTAGTCTATGTATTTAAGTTCCTGTGGTACATGTATTCTTTGCCAGGAACGTCAGATGTGGTTTTTGGCGGGACTTATGATCGTTACTCGAATATTGTCAAAACAAACAGCGGAAAACGAAAAAACACTGGGCAGAAACAAAACAGAGGTTGGGCACGACTGCCCCGTGACTGGGTTGGAGGTAGGTGGAAGAATATGGACTCGGATGAAGGGAATGAGGAGGATTGGGGAGGGAATGGGAACGAGTGGAGTGGAGATAAAAAGGTAACAAAAGGATCAGAAAGTAGGAAGAATCCAGATCAGAGAGTGAGAAAGAGATCGGAGAAGAGGAGGAGGATAACAGAGGTGCCAGTAAATGTAAACATGGAAGAATTGAAAAAGAACATAAAAGGAGGGCAAATAGGTAAAGAACAAAGACTAAAAATGAAAAGGGATAGAGTGCTAAAGGATAGTGAATCGGTAATGATAGAATTTGAAGGAGAGAATATTCCCCCAAAAGTATTCCTAGGCTTTATGATCTACCCAGTGAGGATGTATACACCAAAACCATTGAGATGTTACAATTGTCAGCGGTTCGAAACATACAGCACAAACGTGTGAAAGGCATAGAAGGTGTGCGCGGTGCGGGGGAGATCATGAGTTTGGGAAGTGTGGTATAGGGGTGGAGCCTAAATGCTGTAGCTGTGAAGGGGCACACAATGTTGCATATGGAGGGTGTGAAGTCATGAAGCGGGAGACCCAGATTCAAAAGATAAGAACAGAAAAGAGAATAACCTATGCAGAGGCAATAAAAATGGCTAAAGAAAGAGAAAGTGATAAAAGAAAGAGAGGACAAGAGCATGGAGCGGTGATAGGTGAACAAAATCAATAAGATCAGATCAACAAGATCAATACAACAATTTGCGCAACAAAAAACGCGCATTTAACACGCGTTTACACGCTGCAGGAAATTTAGACGTGGTGGTCTGGCGAAAAAAAATTTGGGCTGACCAAGAATTCGGCGCGGGTAACTGCGGGTGCCACACGCGGTACGCCCGCTATATAGACGCTGTACTGACGCGGACCCAACGCGCTAGGACGTGGTTCTTCAAAGCAACTTGTAACTTATGTAAGGTTGGCTCTTATAATGTTTAATGGCAAAATAAAAATAACAATTCTGTTACAGTAATTAAATGCTATTAATTCCAAATTCTACCTTATTGATTTTCTCATATGTCTGTGTAACTTTGGGACTTGCATTTAAAGAATCACCTAGGTATAATAATGTTATGATAAAATGTTAAAATGTACTTCCGGTATTAATCACTATAAATTAGGACTGCTAATTATGTAATTAATAGAGTGCAGAAAATGAAATGACAAAAGTATAAATCAAATAAATATCAAATCTTTAGTTCATCAGGGCTGGACTAAATTTAAAAATACATTTTAAATATTTAAAATATAAATAAATAAAATCACACCTAATAGGCGCTCCATTTCCCACCGCTGGAGGCAGAAGGACAGTGATTGTGCTTTCAGATTCGCTGAGTGGTGAAGAGATTTCTTCATGATCAAATGTAGGTGCTAAAACAGTATGTAAAAGAACAAGACCTAGATTAGTTCCACGATGGCGAAATTGCATTTATAAGTACAGACAAAGAAATATCTGAAGCATAAAAGCAAATCTAAAACACTTGAGCTGAGCGCAAGAGCTAAATAAACTTTTAACGTGTATATTCTCTTACACATAAATACAATCACAAAAAACACTGCAAATCTGTTCTCCAACAATCGACAATACATAGTAATAATATTTCCATTTAATAATATTCACATAATAAGAAATATCTCCCTTTGAACAAAAAACAATTACCAACCCATTCCCGGATTTCACTGATCAGTTAAAGCGTAGAATGCCATGTGTAATTTTTAATCTTTTAAACATTTTTTTTTTAAACTCACTAGATCAGGTGTGCCAACTGAAGTGCACTGTGGCAAATTAATCATTACTTTCATTTGAATAAAAACAGATTGGAACATTATGGCAGAATAATGAAAAAATTGTTCAATTTTAATGACTTAATTTGTAAAATATATCATCTGTACAATCAAAAGGGTATAAATTAGAACGCAAAAAAAAAATAATGAAAAAAAAATACACACGCTTTGAAGTAAATGCTGCTTTACAATTATAATTTTTACAAGACAAGCAAAAGCAGCTAAAGCACTGCATTATGGGATTTGAAGTTTGTGTGAAGTTGTTTATGGTAAAGCAGTAGCACAGTAATATAACTGACATTTTGAAAACTTAAAAAAAAAAAATTAGCACAGCTTTTTCAGAAATCTAACTTGGATGCTTAAAAAAAAAAGACTTTTTGATCTTTTTGATGCTCTGTTTAAAAGTTTTTGAAATACTTATAAAACGTTGACTATTTTCTAGAGGCCTAATCGATTTTGTCCTCAACTGGGTAACAGGTTTTTTTAAATTACTTTATTGTTATAAAACTGGGTCTTGTGAATATTCACAGGGACCATTACATTTTTAATCTACTCTATCCTCACATGATTGAAATTGTATTATTAATAATAATTTGTATGGTCTATTGATGATCAATATTATTCGTAATTTCATGATGCAATGATGCAACTCTTCTGAAAGTCACTGATAAGAAGCAGAGAAGTCAGTCGCACTAACAAAACGAGAAACGCTGCCAAACAAAGAGATGTTAAGACATGACACTGAGTGAAAAAGTAACACCTGATTGTATATATCCATCTTTTTTATATTCTAACCTTTCTGGAACAGTCCCTACACAAATAAAATCTTTTTCTGTGTTCACATTTCTTAGGTGCAGCTGCTCTGAAACAGGCTGTCACTTAAACCGAAGACAAGTGAAGTCACTGAGGAATTCTGGTTTACCCAAGAAGCGAGTGGTGATGTCTGCGAGTGTGGCCGGACCCAAGCCTTTGTTGTTGCCGGCGCGGAGCGAGAGCAGGTACGTAGTGGCGGAATCAAGTCCGGAGAAGACGTGAGACGTGTTGTTCTTCAGCTTGGAGAGAACATGGCGAGGACCAGGAACATGGACGCTGGGATCTGCTGATTCAGAGCTCTGGTAGCTGATCTACCAGAGAAAAACTTCCGCTTCACTTCCAAATACAACGCTTTTCAAAAGCACATTATATGCACAGTAATGATGGTGAGTGAGTTTTCTGGGGATGGGATTGTTCCGAGGAGCTGATCAGAGTTGTCTTTTTTCTATTTATTTATTGATCATTATTATTGCTTTAATTATTTGATTGGTTGCGTTGAAGTTGAACCGTGTATGTCTGTTCCTGTAAGTCTGATGATGTTCAGTGTGTTCATGCAGAACTAAATAAAGCGACGTAACGCTACTCATGGAGCAAGAAAGGCCCGTTCCTTGAAAACGAAGAGATGGACTTTCTAGCTTTGGGTAAGAAGACGACGCCTCTGTGGGTGCTCACTCTTCACCACAAAGAACATTCATTGTTCCAGTTCACTGATAAAATGACCACAATACGGGAATAATAATATTATTATTCTTTTGTGCAAAGCAAAAGAACAACTTTGGAAGATAAGAAAGCTTTTGATTCACCTTATCGAAGTGGCTACAGTGTGTGTTAAAAGACACACTGGTTCATTCCTCATCTACTATACGTACTGTAGCATATGTAACGGGTTATGTTTGCTTTCACTGCAATCCTTCTGTTAATTTTCACGTGTCCCGGTTTTATTTCATTTATTACTTGGAGAAATTTGTTTTATGTAAACTTTAATGGCGGCGCCGTTTTGGGCTTCTCGTCAGTCTGGCGTGAGCTGCTGAGGGGAGGTGAGTTCCGTGATGAAGCTCCCGGTTCATGAGGGAGAATAAGTTAGGTTTTTGCACTTTGTTCGTTTTATTCTACGATAATATGTAAGACAGTGTTTATTTTTATTCTTGTGTGCACTTTGTTGTAAAGTTGTGTAAAAAAGTTTTGGTTTATTGGTCGCGGGGTTGTGGCGCGTGTATGCTAATGTGCTAATTGCTACGCAGGTCTGTGGCAGGATTGAGCCGAGCGTCACACCTCACGACAACTTTTTAATTCATTTCCCAGTTTTGCCCAACAATAAACCAGTGGCAGTTCGAGCAGTGTGTCCAGTATCTTCTTCTCCACACAACGCAGAGTCGTAACGGCAGGAAGGAACCGGTTACACATTTACAGTACTTTTACTACCATGCTAGTTATATGAGCAAAATGTGATGTTTGTTCTTGTCCACAAGGTGGCACCGTTTTCTTTTGATATGTACATGACACGCTAATTAGAGTCCAGGTGTTGGTGGAGGGAAAACGTTTTTAGACCATAAAGTAATTAACTGCTCAAGCTAACTGAGATTTTGTTCATTATCGTGGTAATGTCTTCTTCCACTATTTAAACATTTTAGAGACGATGGAATTAGTGTGATGAATACAGTGGTAAAATGTAAATGAACTTTGTTATTTCACTTGAGTATCTTTTGGCCTACTTTGTGTATCACAATTATAAGCAACAATTTCACTCTACTTGACTACATTTTTGTATAAGTATCTGTACTCTTTACTTAACTACTTTGAATGGACACTTACTGTTACTCGTCACATTGTGATTGCGCTCGACAAGTCGCATCTTTTTCCACCGCGGTTAATTTCTTGGGCGGACGAGGTGATCTGCAGGATGCTGAAGGTACTGGATGCTATTTATCAGCTAAATCTGTTGCTAAAGATTTATCGGTTGCACCTTTTTGCACATTTAATTAGACTGTGATTTACTTTTTCCGCATAAATTACGTTTCTTGTTTTTCACATTGCTTGGTATTTATTGAGCCTAATTTCAGTGACTTGGGACTCGTAATGGAGTAATTACTTAAGTAAGGTACTGGATCCCAGTATGGTGAGTTGCAAAGACTGGTAATTTAATAAGCACAATAAAAGCAAATGAAAAGTGCGTTTAAATCTCCCACCAAACCAATGACCTTATTCGCAGCTATACATTTTAGGCTTTTTATAAGCAAATCAATATTATATTATGCTTCTCTTAAAAAGTCACAATTCTAACTGTTCACGATCCAAGAAAAAGAAGTCTTTTCGTCAGTGTATGTGGCATCAACTAAATGCTGTATTTATTTTCACACACGTATCTGATATTTGACTGATTACATAAAATATTCACATAATTAAAGCCTGTTTCTTGTTGTTTTTGTGAAATAATAAGATCAAATGTTATACCTCGTAGTGTGTAATCTGACCATTGGGCTCCAGAGGCTCCTCCCATCTCAGAGAAATCCCATCAACCAGCGTGGAGTATATCAAAGACTCGGGAGCAATACTTCCTGGAACTGAGGGGAAAAGAGAGAAAGCGTGGAAGGAGGATGTTCAAGAACAGATGGATAATAATAAATAATAATAATACCATAATAATAATAATAATAATAATAATATTAATATTAATAAGAATAATAATGATACCAGATCAAGTAAAGTGAGGAAAATGTGGCTAATTATGATCTGATTTATAATTTGTACTCTGTTTTTAACCCATCCAGTGAAGTTACACACACACACACACACACACACACACACACACACACACACACACCAGTGTGCAGCCTTTTGACTTTACTTTCCCAGCAGCTCAGACTGTAGAGCACTGGTGTTTGAAATACTGGATCATGGGTTTGTTTCCCAGGGAAAGCAAGAAAAGTTGAGTTGTAAAAACTGTAATTAAATGTAAGTTTCTTTGGATAAAACCGTCTGTAAAGTACCTCTGTAAAGTAATGCCTCTAAGAAACAGCGCTGAAGTCACTAAGTGATAGAACCAGTATTTTTTCTGCTCGTTATATTTTTATCAAAGTATGTTTTCGTTTGTAAACGTTGTAACGCTTGTTCAGACCTGGATCATAGCGTTCACGAACTGTTTATATTCTCCCGCTCCGTGTCTGGCTTCACATGACGAGCGAGACAGAGAGAGAGAGAGAGAGAGAGAGAGAGAGAGAGA
>MU204349.1:14367863-14438719 GCA_017309775.1 Paedocypris sp. Pulau Singkep
TAATACATTTTCTTTTCACAGCTCTACAAGACTTGAAGCTCTTTCTCGGTTTTCTCCTACATTAATTAATACTTAATAAAGCATAAACAGTTTTCACTTTAAAAGTGGTCACAGAAAAGCTAACTATTAACCAGTTTCTAAACAGTACAGTAGTAGGTAATCATGTATAATAATAATAATAATAATAATAATAATAATAATATAATAATAATAATAATGAGTATTTGTAAGGCGCTTTTCACAGTTGTAACTGTCTCAACGCGCACGTATCTGTAACCCCCTCAAAGTTCAGTACACTTTTACTTTAAAATTGGAATGTGTTTGTTTTTTTAGTATAACATTTTTTGTGCAAGTTATTTAACGAATATTCTGGCATGTTTTTTTTTTTTTATTAATATTTATTTATTAATATATATTTAAAACGTTTTGGACGGGAGATGATGTCATGATGACGCACAGGAAGTACGTCACTCGTTGTGCCCACATGGTAAATCCAAACTAGCCAGAAGATCGCGGTTCACAAAGTTTGTCATCCACCTGTCTGGACAATTATTTTTATGCCAGAACTATTTCGTTTTACTAGGATTACTTGGTAAACGCATGGACGTTTGTGTTGATCCTTCTGAGTTCGCCCTGTAGAGGTCGCTGTATGTTCGTTTCGGTGCATCGAAGAACCATTGAAAGTGTTTATTTCATGTGGTTAATTGGTAAATTTTGTTGTGACTCAATTATTATTTTTTTTTATGAATCTTCATAGATATACATATATTGGTTATATTTCCAACATACATTTCAGTTCATATATATTTTTTTAATATAACCAAATTTCACAAAATCATTTCTTTGGGTTGTGTGAGTGTATTTTTTCGAGCAACACCACAGTTTTTCTCTCCTGGTTCCATATTGTGCATGACACAATTTAATAAGATATAAAGTAAATATACATATATAATATATATATATATATATATATATATATATATATATATATACATATATATATATATTTTTTTTTTATTTAGTGTCAGTCTTTGAACTCGAGGCATCAAATATTTTTTTGTTTGTTGATCTTAGACCCGAGAAACATGTATCTTTTCCTTTATGATTAGGGTTACATATCTTTACGTTGTTAAGTATGAATGCCGGTAACCAGCTTATTAATGAGCTTACGTAATCATTACACATGTTTCATTACCATGTGTGCTACTAAGTATCGGTCATGCCTAATTAATATGTTATTTATAATGATAAAAGTAATTATTCCTTGGCAGTTAATGCTAAATAAGGTGTAGTTATTATAAAGTGCTACCGAACAAGTTTGTTCTTCGTTTTAACGGCATCATTAGAAAAACATCCTGGACAGTTTGAAGTTCAATAAATGCACTCAGGGTTTATTTCATTACCAGTTGTAAAGGATATTCAAGCCTGCATCAAAATGTTCATTTTAACTCACCTGGTGGAAGTTCAGAAGCCACGTGTGACCTGCTGGGAGTCTGTACCAGTTGCCAGTCAAAATCATCGTCCTGCGCCTGGGTGAAGTCACAGAGAGACGTTCTCTCAAAAGTGCATTTAGCTGGAGAGAGAAAAAGACGTAACTCAGTCATTTTATCCAGCACAGGAAGAGTCATCTCACCTATAAACAACTAAAAATTCAAAAAGATTTGACAATAAATGGGAAAACATCTACATTCTAGTGTGAATGGTGAGATGAACAGACCTCAACTGTAAAAAAAATATTATCATTATTATTATTATTATGAACAATTTTCTAATGTAGATTCTGCCATGGTAATTTAAATTAAGACTTTTTTCATTTAAAGTCGTATGCTTCAAATGACAAACCCAGGCTGCCAGAACACAGTCACTATAGCTCTTTAGGATGTTATGCTCGTTGTGTTAGATGAGCTGATTTAGATTTATTTATCACGATTAATGAGTGTCAGGAATGATGATAATTGGGAATAATCGGTGTCAGGAATGATGTGGGTCAAGAATGTTGCGTGTCATGAATGATGTACCCTACTTACTGGCTTACAAGTCGACTTCCTAACTTCACCTGTGAGATGTGGGTATTCTCTTCAGACCCGTTTATAAGACGTGAGAGAAGAGCTGTAAAGACTGTGTGCGGCAGACGTTTTCTGCTCTTATTTTCTGCGTCTTATTGTCATCAAAGGTGTCTGTGATTCCCACTTTCTGCACTTTAATCAGACCTGGATCATAGTGATCTGTTTATTCACGGACACACGTCTCAATCTCTCTCTTTCGCTCATTACAGCTGCAGGCTACGCACACACATACACAGTTCCAGTTTACAAAAAAAAATGGTTTACTAAATGGCTTTGTTATAACCTGTTACAATCTGGTGCAGAACAGGAGACTGCAGTGCACAAAATACACACATTTAACCATAAAACTCACGTAACTCGGGAACAAACTCAAAAACAGAGGCTGGTGCAAAGTTAATGACCGACAAAGACATTGACACAGGTGCAACTTAAATACATGGACTAACAACGAGAACAGGTGGAAACAATGAAGCACGTGACTTCAAACCCGGAAGTGAACAACAAACAGGATCCTGGCCTTTGTAGTCTATGTGTCATAACCAACAAAATATTATGTATTTTATGTCAAAAGTTAAATTGTATGTGGAAGACTTGACAATAATAACCATTTAATCATACTAGTAAAAATTCCACTATATTTCACACATTTTTTGGGTCACGGAGCCAATTCAGGCTAAAACATCTTGCAAGAGAAACTGATAAGAACAATAGAATCATAGATTACTCGTAGAATTATTTCTTATGATGATTATCATGTATATTGGACCATCAATGGTGGACGCCACAATATATCTGGTTTTATTGCAGACATTATAAGACACAAATCATGACGGTAATATACATAACAATTGACAACAGTGCAAAATAGAACTGAGAATTAATTTTTTTCAATTGGCAAGTACTTGTAAGAATGTTTTTTAAACACGTAATATTATCCATTGCTATTCAAACACTAGCAAGTTTATAATTTGTGCATTGTAAAAACATTTGAAAGGAAATAAAAAAAAAAACAAGGTGAATTTGTAACTAAAGCTTTTTTTTTTCGTGAACAGAGCTCGCTGCTGGCCAGAGTCTATCGATGTGACCCAGACACTTGTTTGTTTTGCAAAATCTACCAAAATCCGACCAAAATCCCGAAACTCTGTGTTTTAGCGAAAATCGTTTTATTGAGCCAATTTATTACTCAAGACATGAGCAGAAGTCATAATGCATCACTTTTGTTTTCAAAGCTCTTTCACAATGACATTTTCTTTGAGTAATAACACTTGTAACACTGTTGCTTTCTACGCTGTTGTCTTTCCAACAGATTATTGTCATTATTCTTGCGCAAACAGCACAACAGGGGTAAGAGGCTTAATTTCTGCCAACTGATTTTCTCTTGGTTGGTGACACAGCTAGTGTGTAACCTAAAAAAAAGATGGTCCCCCCAAACCCCAATCTGCTCCACCAGCAGTGGACCACGACCCCCATTGTCCTGGGATTCCCAGAAGACAATGCAGCTTGGCCTGGTGTGATTAACACTCCACATGACCTAGACGCTGCACCCACATGTCTTCCAAATGATTCATTAGACGGAAGCTTCATTCACAATGATGACCGACAACAAAAGAACAACGGAATAAACTATAACAGAGAAATGCAGCAGTTGCACTGTCTGCTTCATACGTAAAGCTCTTTGGAGTGGAGAACTAAACTAAAACAATAGAAAATTACATACATTTCAAGCGTCAAATGAATCCAATTGTAAGTCCAATTGTAAAGCTTCCCAAAATGCCCTTACATTTCCAAAACACCATGTAGACGTGTAACATATGTATAGATCATCCAGGACCCCACTCCACATAAAAATAAATTACTGAAGGAATAACTTGTTTAACTGGCTTATAAACTGTTATACATCTACAAATCGACGGTTCACACATTAGCGTTTGAATAGAACAGGTTTTTAAATGAAGGTTAACGGTAAAAATTAATTTCTCCTTTCAGTTACGTGTTGTGGGGTCAAAAGACCAGATCAAATTCTGCATTCTTTGTTTGAAGGGACCATATGTTTGACCTTTAGGAGGATACACACACACACGCACACACACACACACACACACACACACACACACACACACACACACACACACACACACACCCTCTCAGATATTCAGTCTTTAAATTACTTTTTGAATGTCCCCAAACTCCACACAGAAAGACCTTCATCCAGTTTATTCCACCATTCAGTTACATGAACACGTGCAGTGTCACCAGTGACAATATAGTTACTAATTACTGTAATAAAGTACTTCTGATTACTTTGCTAAGTCAAAGTAAATTAGCATCAAAAGCTAGATTAAAAAAGAAAAGGTGTGCGTTATTGGTAAACTAATATTACATTTATATTACTTATTAATGTGCGACAAAAGTTTTCAATTAACAAGATACATCTCAATGTGCAGGTATTTTCATGATTTCTTTTGCAATTAAATTTTAATGTGTGTATGATTGTTTTACGAGCATTGTGAAGGTGAAGATCCCAAATGATTAGGTTCTTAGTGCCAAGTGAAATGAACACACACACACACACACACACACACACACACACACTGACACTCCTCCTCATCACACTCTCAGACCGTGTGTTATGATTTAATCTGTACTGTATCCATCACTTATACATACAGAATGTTTCCCCTTTGCCGTAGTATAACAAGTATATTACTGTAGTGATAACAAATATTCTACATAGCGAAAGTGTGCATTGTATTGCCTATTTGTACTATATTGGGTATTGTGTATTTTTTTGTATATTCTGTGTTTCTAGGGCATTCATTGCGTTCCCAAGTACTAGTATATCATTGTATTTGACATGCATAAAAGCAACTAAACACTTACGCATTTCTATTACGTCTGCGAATTTCTCATAAAACGCCAGTGTAATGTGGCAGATGCAAGAGTATTTATGAATAGCTTGACAAAAATGACAAATACGTTGATGAATGTATTACGTTTGCCCTGCTGTTGTTGTTTCCAGTGTGACACACTTATGGAGGGTCTCGCTCGGTCCACCGGAGGGGTTTTATAGTCTGTGCTTTTGTTTCACCGTCATGTTCTTAAATTACGAGGCAGGCAGCTATTGTGTAGAACAATGTTTTAGATTATTCTGTAGATAATTCAGCGATGAGTTTCACGCCAGTCTCACAATATCCATAACATGAAAGTTCATTGCAACATTAGAAACAAAAACAAAGTTGCATTGCTTTGCATAACACATGTATGTGAGAGATAAAACACCATGGTACATGAGTAGCATACGTACAAGAATGAATATATTAGTAAATGACATATGAGCACCGTGTTTATGAAACTGCTTGCTACTACACTAACGTCTAAAGCCGAGTTATTACAGAATTTAAATGACAGAAAGCATTACAGAATCACAATTACAGGGGCATTACAGAACCAAATGAACTTTTGCACGACTTTCTAATGTTCTGAGTTGAATGTCGTGATGGTTGTCTTTACCTGCGGAGCGCTCCAGAGCCTCCACACAAACCCCAGCCAGGAGAAACAGAGGAACCGCCAGCAACCTCATCGCAGATTACACACCGAAAGAAAGACGAGCCAAGCAGCTTCCATGAGTTTGGTGAGGGAACAAATGTAAATGATCCCGCAGACATGCCAGAGACGCAACGAAAGATGAAAAAAAATTTAAAAAATCAATGACGTCACCAAATGAGCAATCGAACTAAAGTGACATTTGGCGCCACCTCCAGTCTTTTCGGGTACATCACCCGCAAAATGTAAACAGGAACAAGTTGGATGCTCAAAGGATGAATAGTAATAGGGATTAATAGTAGTTAATAGGAAACTTAAGTGTATGAAATCTGCCTTCTGAATGAGAATTTTCAGATTAAATCTGACCCGCTGACTTCAGAAAAACAATCAAGCAATTGAAATGTGTTTATTTAGGTTGACAGTTTATTTCACAATCCGGTGTTCATGTTAGACGGCCAAACTGTTTCTTCAGCCACGTATCACCTACATTTCACACTCTCTTGAAATGTTGTTACGCACAAGGAATCAGAAACCAGTCACACTCGCACCTGCTCGCAAACCTTTACTTTGCTTTTCAGGTGTAGTAAAGCCGTACGCTTCTAAAACTAAAAGTATTCAAGTACAGGAACTAGAAAATAACTACATCAGCTCAGCATCCAGACATCCAGAAACTAAATGTTACAGCTGCATCATATTTATAAAGAATTTTCTCTTGTCTCACAAACCATGTACATAGTACATGTAATAGAATGTAAAGCTTCTGATGCCAAGACTGTTGATGTGCTTGAGCTGGAAAAGAAGCGTTAAACCAGCCATCCGCTTCCAAATCAACATTCGCTCAACGGGAAATATGAAACTGAACCCCCGAAATGTGCACACGCCTATCAAAATCCGCTTTTTAAAGAAGAACAGGTGTGTAAAGATATATATATATTTACATATTTATTCAGATGTAATAAATTAGGTTGATTTTGCCCGAACAAACTAGAAAATAGTTAGAAATCTTCCATTAAGCCTGTCATCATATTGTTAGTGACAGTGAACACCTATACAAATACTTATCCGAACAAACGACTTTTCTAATAGAATTAGAATTAGTGCTAGTTATCAAAAAAAAATAAAAATGCATTAGCACACTTTCCACTCGCACGACAGCAGTGATGCATCAGTCTGTATTCACGCCAAATCTGTGTGATTCGTCACCGTTAAGAAAATGAAAAACGTGAAAAGCGCGTGATTGCGACATTTTGGCACCAAAGCAAAAAGATGTACACTAAGTGGCAGATTGGGACTTTCACTATTGAAAACGAAATTAGCTTTGTTAAAATGCTACTAATTTGCAAATCTCGCAAAACACAGAATACTGAAGTCTTTCAGGCGCGCGTCTGGTCTGGTCTGGTCTGGTCTCTCTCGCATCTCACTGGTTTGCGTGGGAATCCTGCGCTGCTTCTTCCTCCACCACTACTATGGGCACGCCGTTGGTTTCCAGACGCACTTCCTCACACTCCGTCGGGCCCTGCACCACCTCCACGTGCTCTCGCTCCTCTCCGTCCAGCTGCAGCTCCATCACGCCGGCCGGGTGGATGTGGATCAGGGTGGCGTCAGTCTGGCTCTGCATCACTCCGGCCGAGCCCAGCAGGGGGTGGATGGCATCGGGGGCCGCGCTGAGCCGCGTGATGAACTGAGAGGCGGGTGCGATGGTGTGCAGAGCCACGGCGCTGGAGCTCTGAGAGAGGATGGAGGAGAGGGTGAAGGGGGAGAGGACGGTGAACTGCTGGGGCTGGAGGCTGGAGGCGGGTCTGTGGAGGCGGGTCTGTGGGGGTGGGTCTGAGGAGGCGGGTCTGTGGAGGCGGGCTCGCTTGGGCGCGGGTCGCTTGGCCGGAGACGTGGTCTGGAGCATCAGGCTGCCGAGAGACTGCTGACGCTTCTGCTCCATCAGCTGACGCTCCAGCGCTGCACCACAACACAACAAGCACATCAGCGCTTCCAGATGTGGCCGCGAGCATGCAGATGTTTGTGATGGAACATGTGGGAGATTCGCATACAGCCAATGTCCTGGCTAATGTCCGCTTCTCTTTTTTACTTTTTCACACAGCGTCTTTGCGTTGGTCTCGGACTAAGAAAAGCGCTATACAAATGAAATGAACTTGAACTTGAACTAATGAAAGTTTCAAGTTACGAAACTCGTCTCGAGCTGCACGATCCTGGATAAAATGAGAATCACAGGATTTTTTGCTTTGACTGAAGATCACGATTGTGGATTTCTTTTTTTGAATTTAAACAATTAAACCCTGAACATCAGGTTGCCAAACAGCAATAGAATAACACTACTCTTTGCTTTAAATTTTAAAAAAAATGTAAGGGAAAATAATGTAATGGAAAAGAAAGGATGTAAAGAAAAAAATCTTGTATAACCCTTTTTTTATCTGCAAAATCTTTCGACCGGTTGTAGTTTCAGGACGGGTCGTTGGACAGCGACGGCGGGGATCTGCTTTGCCGTGGCTTTGACCAATCAGAGCAAAGAGTCAAAAAACTCAACTTTGTAGTCAAGCAGAGATTTGGACGGAAGCGTGAAGATACGTGCGCATGCTGGTAGACACACCAGCACAACACACACACACACTCGCGCAAAACTCTTTTTGGCACTAAATTGATCCCATAGAAACACTGGAGTGTGTGTGTGTGTGTGTGTGTGTGAGTGTGTGTGTGTGTGTGAGTGTGTTATCTCCAGATCAGACGAGTTTGGCTGAATCCGGATTCGATATTGCGATCTTTTAACGACCCGTGTGCTCTAGTGAACGATCTGACTGTCTCGCTGTTTTTCCCTTCACTATGGCAAGATGATTGTGTAAACCTCCGTGGCAACTAGTCGTAAAACATTTGTGACTTGTGAGCACAGAGAGTTAAAGCGTGACCTGGCTTTCCACCTCCTGGTCTGCTAGAACACACACACACTGGGCGCAGAGTCTCAGTCAGTCCTCATGCTAGAGAAATCCAAGTTCTGAGCATTTGTACGGCGCTTTTCACACTTTCAGCCGTCTCAAAGCGCACATGTAAATATGTAAGAGAATTGTTGCTTTTTATTAATTTGATCGTCTGGTTGTTGGTGTTAAGTAAATGACTGTGATTATCACTATGACTGTGACAAAGACAAAACGCACAAGTGTTTTTCGTCACAATTATTGCTTTTTGCATCTTTAGGTGTGTGTGATAACTTTTATTCGCCATGAGCTCAAAGAAAGTAATGGAGAAAAGTAGAGCTGCAATGACATGATGACAGTCAATTACGTACGAAAATACGTCGGCGCAAAAAAACATGTGCCGATCCGAAACTTGTTATTTTAATTCGTAATTTTAATGTCTTTAATTTGGCCTAAATGTATTTTTTGTAAATGATATTGAAACATACTATGTGGCTATCTACAAGATAAGCTTTAATTTTTAAGTCACTTTGTTATTGGCTGATTTTAAATGCACTTTACGATGCATTTCAATTCAGCAAACAACAAAGTGATTTAAAAAAAAAAAAAAGCTTATCTTATCTTTAAAAGTTTAATCTTAATCTTATCTTGTAAAATTACTCTTAAAAAGATTAATTACCTTTAATCAGTTTGGGTGTATGTATTTATGCCCCTATGTTTCATATTGCCTTTGTGTTTAAAATAAAAGACGTAGTGGTAATTAAAAACCAATTAACATGTTTATTTAATTTTTATGAACAAATAATTGTTTGGGCAAAGAAATAATCAATTTCTTTATTATAAATTAGAATTAGAATTAGAATAATGAAAAGTACGTGTGTTTTGCGGGTTACTCACTCGTCAGTGCCCTCAGCACGTGCTTCTGCTCCGGGTCCGTCATCTGCCGTCGAATGTGCAGTATTTGTCTGATGGGCTCCAACAGATCAAAGACCTGAGCCAGATTGCTGAGGACTGCAACCTCTGGAGAGACATATACGTTAACACACTGTACAAGAGCTTCTTAAAGTCATGGACCCCATCCCCCAGTTGACACGGTACAGGGCCACCGAAGAATGACATCAGATTAGTGGCAAAAGGATCCAAAAAAAAAGAAATGTAATGACCAAAAAAATGGAAATGATTCACAACTATGTTTTGTTTTTATTGTCATTTTCATGATTATTTTTTTGATATTTTTTGTTTGTGTTCTAAATCGGAAGCATTTCTTCTGAAGTTGCGTGTGTGCATCACAACATCTCCCCTGCACGCGCTTGTGTAGCAACACACCGTTGTAGTGATGGCAAAGCTAGGCGTGTCATCTGTCAGTAGAAATTCAGTCGAATCTATGAAGAATCTTGTTACATGAATTTTTATTTTTGCAATGTTAAGTGTGGTGAAATATGCACTGAAATTATTTTCTCTAAATATAAAGTTCAACAAAACATCACGTTTTAGCGGTTGCTACCTAGTTAACTATTTAAGTATGCAGTATAAGCAAACTGTTCATAGACATAGTAGAAATGCTTTGTTATCAATCAGTAAAAGAGTGAAGTGGCTCAGCGCATTACTTTGCTGGAACACCGAGTGCCGTAATAACACAATTAGAAGCGCAACGAAAAAAACAAGACGGCTGCTTTTTATTCAGTTGACCGCAGCTGTAGAACTTTCCACAAGTTTAAGCCACAAAGTATAAACAAGGAAATATAATCAAGTCAAAATTAAAAAAGGTGTCTGACATTATAAAACAAAAATGCAAATATAGATGTTTTTCTTTTTTATTTCTGATATACGTATAAAGAAAATTCAAATACAATAAAGTACCATGTTAAATCACTCTATATTCATCTGTTGGTACGACTGCTTTTATTTTTATTTTGAATGCATGTTTAAATACAAATAAATAGTAATATACATTTTATCAGGCCGTGGTAAATGTATCAAACGTTGACCTGTCCGCAATGACAAAAAAGTTGGGGAGCAAGTGTTAAAGGGCAGAAATGTGTGTCTGACCTGCGTCCTGTAGAGAGCTCTGATCCGAGCGTAACTGAACTCCTCTGAGGAGACCCAGCAGTTCCGAGCTGATGTTGGACACCACCTCTCCTATCAGTCCCACCTCAGCGATGCCCTTCCAGAAGCTCAACGTCTCCTCTGAGAACACATCGCGCAGAAAATACACAACGCTTTTGATTGGACAGCTCAATGTGAGTTGATGCGATAACTTATAACTTAAGTTTCAAAGTTGACCCAACACAAACGAAAACAGATGTTCTCTCTTTGATTTGTTGGTGTAGAAAAGTCGAGTGTTAACAATGTTGCAAAAACGAGCTCTTTGATCACGTGTATAAATGTGGCCACTTTGACAAACTCACTCATTTTACTTAACTTTACTTACTTTAATAAACATGAAATAACTGCACTAACCCAACCATTCTATTCAAGTTCACTAAACTTACATATTATTTGGTTCAACTTCAGCCATGTATTAGAGTAAAACATTTTTTGTTTGGCTTAATGTGAAGAAATAAAAAATACAGGGGGCAATCTCACGTGAACGATTACTAGGGATGCATCAATACAGACACCACATTTTCTAAAGTACTCGGTACTCGTCAAAAGTCAGCCGATACCGGAATTGAGACGTGTTCATGTTTTAGCGTTAACGCTGATTAAACAAACATTGCTGTTCTGTCTAGTAAGTGTCTTTACATAGCCTGTGTGGGCATCTACTGTGGCCTACATTTTCACAAATTGCTTCACTTGCTCCTCTTTTTGTAAGTCGCTTTGGATAAAAGCCAAATGACTGTAAAGCCGTCCGTTCCCGTTTTGAATCGATACGGGACTGGTTGTGTCCTGTACTCTTTATCACTTTTAAAGCAGCGTCTCACGCATGGTGATGACAGTGTAATTATCATTAACACATTAATTCATTAATTTCTAAATAATGGTTAAAGGGTGACCAGTCTGTGAAAACCTAGCTGAAGTTGTTTTTTTGTAATTTACTGTTATCTACATGAAATAAAGAGTAGTCTGTTAAAATAATAAAAATGTTCAAATATTATTTCATTTTAATACAAAACCTGAGTTGCACTGTCACTATTTAAACTTTCTATAATTATTTATCCTGTAATATGTTGCAAACAACATGCTTTTCATTTTAAATAAATGTTCGTAATGTTCTTAATTATATGACTAAAGCTGTTACCTGTAAATTTAAATCATGTGTTTAGTAAGTACTCAGTATCGGTATCGGTGAGTACTGAAATGCAAGTACTCGTACTCGTTTTTTCAAAAAAGTGGTATCAGTGCATCTCTAACGATTACCGCCATATTGAAATGACTTCATGCAAATACCTGTTGCGTAATTGCGCGTTTTCCGTAATGTCGCAAGCACGGTGACCAAGCTAATTTTCATGAGGTAATTTTCAGATGGCGGCTCTATTTGGCAACACTCGTGATGTAGACGCCGAAGGGAGAAGGAAAAAACGTTGCAATTCTGGGAGAAGACAAGATTATTTTATGCTTTAGAAGCAAGATCTCTGAAACGATCTAGTGTTTTTGTTGATTTTTGTTCATTTGACGTGCGTGAACATTAAACAACTGTCTTTGCACAACTTTTTACACACGTCTTGACTCTCATCTCCCTGCAAGCCAGCGGTAAGAAAAAGACAGGTTCCTTTCATATATAGCAAAAATATTTCGAAACTCCGAACTCAAATTTCGGGACCCATTTCACTACTCGGGATTTACGTTATCAAGGACATTCGTAGCTCAAAGTACCACTGGATATAGAAAAGTAAAACTTTTATACCAGTGATTATGCTAATTAATATGTTAAGAAAAGAAAATAAAGTGAGCTGGTCAATATCGCCACTAGGGACTAAACTTGGAATCGTGCTCAACATTTAACCAAAGTGACACACACAAACCCAGGGCAGTG
This sequence comes from Paedocypris sp. Pulau Singkep, assembly GCA_017309775.1. NCBI lineage: Eukaryota > Metazoa > Chordata > Actinopteri > Cypriniformes > Paedocypris > Paedocypris sp. Pulau Singkep. The sequence continues at coordinate 14,380,370 of MU204349.1, forward strand.
GGCAGCCTAAAGCTGTGAAACCCACAGGACCAGGATTTGAACGCTTCCAAGGGTCCAACTCTCTAGCGCTGGACTAGAACCACCACAACTGCTAGATCAAGGCTACCTGAGATGTCAGCAGTGTCTGTTTTCTCGAGGGTTTCTGCTGCTCCAGCGGTCCACTGGCTCGTCAGAACATCCTCCTTCTCTTCTGATTTCACTGTCTGTCCTCCATTGCCTATGGTCGTGTGACCTACACACAAGATCTGGACTGTAGATTCTATACACATTTCAAACATTTTAAGCTATCATTAAATAAAACTTTAAGCTATCATTTATATTTGGGACATTTTGGCAATATACTAAATAGATGTAGTTTTTTTTGTCCACTACCATTCATGATACAAACAAATAAATACATATTGAAAAATATGCACAAATTAAGATAATATTATTGTGCAAATAATTAATTATTCATTATTTAATTTAAATTATTATATAATAAATTATTGTGCAAACGTATTAAGATAATATTATTGTGGACAATTTACAATAATTGTGATTTAAAAAATGTCTACTAATGTTGCTATTTGTGCAAAGAATAATAGAAAATTATTGTGCGTGTGTGTGTGTGTGTGTGTGTGTGTGTGTGTGTGTGTGTGTGCGCGCTCCAACCCTGAGCAGAGATGGGCGTGCTGAGACCACTTCCATCCGGTGGGAAGCGTGTGTTATTGATCAGCAGGTCAAACTTGGTGCTGCGGCAGGTATTTGTGCAGAGTGTGCTGTGCTCATAGAAATCCAGCTGACCCGAGTCCATTATCTTCCTGAACACACAGATGACATAGATGACAAATAACACTAATAGTGATCAAATGAAAAAAAAACTTATATGTATTCTGCTGCGGGATTAATTTCCACAACAATTTTACGTAAAATTATTTGTAGAATGGATAATGACAATGGGCATGATACTTCTATGCACAAATCTGGTTAACTTTTTAAATATAAAAAGATCAGAAATTTCAAACTGCATTTGGAATTGCATTTGGAGTTTGAATCAAAATTTGCAAGTGCACAAACCTTTAAAAACATTGTAGAGTTTTCAACTTTAACAACTTTAGCAACTTTAAACTTTATCAGTTCTTTAACAAACAGCTCTATTCTACAGTTTTGTTAGTTTTGTTAGTCATTTCATTAAGATTAAGACTAAAAAAATATACTAAATAATTATGTAAATAATAAAAAAATGTATAAACTTCAAAATTTAAAATTAAAAATAATAACAAAAATAAAGAAAACAAATTTCGGGGGATTTCTTAATAAACAAGTACACCAATTAACAAAATTAACACACATTGTGATATTTAAGAATGTCAATAAAAAAAAATACAATAAATTTGTTTATTGAAAACTCTTATTTTTGTAATTATACTGTTGATATTTAATCAGTTAGATCTATAAATTGCAAGATGCCTTGTTAATTTATTAGTTGCAAGACAATTACATTTATAGACCTACATTCCAGGCTTCATCGTAACTATTGACTTTACCTCAGCATCACTCCGCCCATTCGGATTGCTCGCTTCCAGTCCTTCAACGTGGCTTTACCCGACATGTGCACAAACTGCTTCGGACTCATCAGCTGATTCTCATACTGCAAACACATTCACACATGGATAAATAACATGTAGCAATACAGGCAAGCGCCTTCGGATCAACAACACCAACCTTTACACACTTGACATTGATTCCTGGGCAGACAAACTTCTTGAATATGAGAATAGCTTTGCTCTCACCACAGGTAATCGGAAAACCCAGCTCCAAATCCTCTCCTTCAGCAGATGTGTCATCTTACGTAAGAAACCGGGATTTAAACACAGAGCAGTAGTAAAATCCCCTCTAGTCAGATAAAAAAAGCCGTTGCATACAACACATTATTATAGGCAATAATAAACCATATTACCTTGTGTCTCCACTGCTACAATGGCAGCATCTGTCTCACTGCTTTCATTTTCCACCCTGAATACAGAACAGTCATCTAAGACAGTGATGACGATATTTGTGATATTAGTGATATTTTGGTAATCGATTCATCTATATTATTAGACCAGTTAATCGATTAGTCGTTGATTACTCCAATGATGAATCAGTAGGCTTTTCTGTGCACTAAGACTAATTCCTATCCTGCAGAATATTAAAAGTATGTCTTAACTAAAATAAATGGTAATTACCGTATTTTCCGGACTATAAGCCGCTACATTTTTCATACGTTTTGAACCATGGGGCTTATAGAAAGGTGCGGCTATTCTGCAGATTGTTTCCCACCACTAGGGGCGCTCTAAGCAGACATGATTTTTATAATATGATATGAAGTTTTAATCAGCAAAGTTGCTGGTGTTAAAATACAGGTTAGGAAAGGATCTATTTAGTTACATACATGTACATTTACAATTCAAAATCGTTCTGTTCCTGTAGTAAATACAGTGAACCCTGGTTTGCGGTAGATAAGTTATAAGCCCGACCGCAATAGGTGAAAATCCGCATTTACGTATTTATTTAACACTTATTCAGACTTTTAAAACAATTTTTATGTAGTATTCGTTATTAAAGTAATGTTAACAAACATCTCAGTACGAAAATCACAGGAACAGATGTCAAGTAATAATGGCAAGTAAGTGCACAACATTAAAAAACGAAAGATTGTTGAGCAGTATGTACTAAAAATGTTTAGAACGCGTCCGCAGAGGCCCTTCTCCAGCCGCTACTAGACGCGCGACACACGCGGGAGACGGGTCTTTCGGGGTAACGCTCAAGAATATTCAGCATTTCAAAAAGTTTTTTTTGTCAACCATCATTCCACTTTTAGGGTGAACCTACATTTTAGAGTGTGGCATTGATCCAGATATCCAAGGGCACATCTAGTAGAAGATTATCTCTATTAGAAGGCTGCTGTTGTAACATTTTCTCCTACCTGTGAGAATCTCCTACCTTGTGCATGCGCGTTAAAAATTTACGTCATGTTTCTCGGGAAGTAAAAACGGATAGTTATATTTATCTTAAAATTTACATTTTAACTGTATTAATTAAGTTCAAGCTCAAGTTTATTTATATAGCGCATTTTTTAGTTCGAGACCAACGCAAAGTCGCTATGCAAATTTTTAGAAAATTGTTAATTGCTTGAAGAATAATGAACGGATTATTATTGTCATTGCACAAGTTCACTGATAAAAATGTGTATTTTTTTTTTTTACATGAACGCTTATAGCAAGGTAGGAAATTCTCATGGGTAGGACAAAATGTTAGAACACCGCCATGACAAAATAGAACACCCTATGTCTTTCTCTGAGAGTTTTACGGTAACTTTAAATGTCCGGTCGAAGTCAACCAGACAATGTCCTGGTCTGGTCTAAGAAAACCTCCTCCTGACTCCACAATTACGAGCCATTGATGAGATGTTGATTGAGTGTGACGGGTGAATTACTGACACCCACCCTGCATTGATGGGCGGCAGCTGAAGGATCAGTTGAGTTTTACTTTGGTTATGCGGATGCTTTACGTTCTCCTCCTCTGTGTTCTTCATCACCACCATGTCCTCCACAGACACAATGACCTCTGTCTCCGCCATCGCCCTGGCTCTCCTTCACCTCTGAGAATAACAGCATCTCTCAATAAATACAGATTTTGTTAACACGTAGATAAAGCTTTGATTCAATTTGGCCTTTTTACGTCTTGTCCTGGGCGTCCGTTCCATTACGTGCGTTCAGGACTATTACGTGTGTAGGTAAATTGACCGGCAAAGTTCAAACTGAACTGTTTTGCGCAATGAAAGTACCTAAATGCTGCCCTGTGGACGGGTCTGTGCCGTGCCACACACACGCAGACACACACACACACACACACACACACACACACTCACACTCACACCCCGTGCTGCTTCCCAAATGAACTGCAAAAACTCACATATGTCCCGGGCCGTACAAGTGTAAATCTGTATATATGTCTCTTGGTCAGGTGCTGGAGATCTCTAAACTCACATCATAAAAAGCTCAAAGCTTTGTATCTTTGTGTAACAGTTCTTTTATTCTTCTTCTTATCAAGCGATATTGTTGAAGCTAGATTTTCTAACAGAAGAGTTGATATTTTGAACATGATTCCATATTATTATTTTTCCATTTATTTAAAAAGAGTCCAAGACTAATATTAAGTACACGTTTGTACAGATGTACTTTTATTGTACTACAGGAGTTAATTTTGCACAATTGAAGCATATTAAAGCTTATATATGTATATATGCTTATATATGTATATAATATATAATAATGTGGGCAGCACGGTGGCGCAGTGGGTAGCGCTGTCGCCTCACAGCAAGAAGGTTCAGGTTAATCTGGCCGTGTGGGTGTGTGTGTGTGTGGTGTGTGCCCGAGTGAAGTGGACGCTGGCGCAGATTGGCTGCCGCTATTTCACCGGGCAATTGGTATGTGTGTGAATGTTGTGTGTCATGTAAGGCGACCTTGAGTGTCATGAAAGGCGCCAATAAATAAAAAATCGAATGAATTATTATTATTATTATTATTATTAATATAGTCTTTAACTTAAAAATTATATGAATCATAAAAAATTATATATTTTAAAGCTTTGAGACACACACACACACACACACACACACACACACACACACACACACACACACACGAGTTAAAGCTTTAAAAAATAGCTTTTATTTAATTGCTTTTATTGACTATTATTTTGTTACACGTTTTTTCAGATTGTTATTTATCTTATTAACGGAGTTAATTTTGAAGCATGTTAAAGCATGTTCCTCAACCTCAGAGAAACTGGTAAACCGTGAGGAACTTTTTTTTGGAGTTGAAAACGCCTTCTATCGACTGCGTCTGGAACGCTAAAGTGAATGGATCAAGACACGAAAGCAAAGCTTATTTACAAAGCACACAGTGATTTATTGATGTGTGTGTGTGTGTGTGTGTGTGTGTGTGTGTGTGTGTGTGTGTGTGTGTGTGTCTTCGCGAAGAACATTTCAAACAGCGTCACGTGTGAAGGCTTCGCACGCCAGTGGCTAGCCAAAGTTAGCACGTTAGCCTTTTATCATACGTTCCCGTTTTGTCAACACCGCTAGCGTGCTGTGCTAACTGTGCTAAGCTTAATCTAGTCGCACCCTGGTCAGTGGTCAGTCCGCACGCGTGTGTTGCGAGTGTGTTGTTGACTAACACACGCGTCCGGACACTTGACGCGGCGCGAGACTGAATGTAAATGACGCGCTGGCGTCGCGCCGCGGATGTTCTGTTCTCATGACGTCTCCCGTGCGGCGGCACGCACACGCACACACAGACGCCGAGACGTCGCGCTGCCGCTCGAGGGGGGCTGACGTTGCCTCGCGAGTGCGAACGCACGGCACTCGGCGTCCGGCCATAGTTTATTCGCGAGTCGGTGTTTGTGGGGGAAAAACAGCAAGTAAAAGGCGTAGACCGGCCTTACCGTTAGGATTGCGCTCAGTGTCATCCTTATAGAGAAGCTTTGACTGGTCATGCGCAGTTGCGGGACTACACTTCCTGCTCACGCCGAGCTGGAGCCATCGCGCTTCTGCTCGAGCGCGCGCTCATAACTTCAGACTCAATCGACCACAGTGCGATTTTAACGGAGCGAATATTCTCACGGTGTCTAATTCATAGCGCTCTACATTGCGAGATTATAAAAGTCCGTCTATCTGTCATTTTTACAGACACATAAATAATATACCGTGTGTGCAGGCTATTCTATTAATGAAATACTGAATGATCAATATTATACCATTTTATTTGCTGCTCTTTGGATAACCGCGTATGCCAAATGCAATTGTAGCGTCGTTAAAAATATTAATTTTGTAATTTACTTCAAGCACCTTCGAAATTCGCCAATACCTGGAAAAAAAACTACTTCAACTTCACAAGAATGCAACTTCGCATTATAATTATAGTTATTATCGTTATGGTGTGTGCATTAATTTTGGCTTTATTTGTTGTGTACGTTCTAGTTTGTCTGCTATAGTGCCGTAATAAATTATTTTGGGAGTTTTGATCAGCATAAATCTTTTGTTTTACTGGTTTATAGAGGACGCCGCAAATGTACGATTAGCGGCAGTCCTCGGTCTTAAAAATTGTGCATCCGAAATCTCTTGATAGCGATTCCGTAAGAGTGTCAGGATTCCCAACTCTCTTATGCCAGTCACAGCAGATGCCCTTTTTAACCATCACCCGGTCACTGCACAGTAATGCCCACCGACACTAGCGAACACATCGACGGTGACACAGTCTGCGCTCAAACTATCTGCTCACATTTATCTTGTTTTACAATTTCCTTTTCACATCTTGCATGCTAAATCTAAACGTGCTAAACAATTTTGTTGCATGTTAATATATTTAGGAAAAAATGTATAAATACGTTTGCAATGTACAATGAAAGTGAAGCATGATGGGATACGTAGGGCATGAGTGATTGACACGCCCCTGAACCAATAGGCGAAGAGTTTTTATTCAGCCAATGGTAGTTGCAGCCTGAAGCGAGTGGTAGAGGATGGAGTCAGGATGGAATGGATTCCTCAGAATATTATATTCATATAATAACATTTTAACACTAATTGTGTCTTTTGTATTGTATATTGTTGCAGCTGCACTGACATTCTCTAACCCGTGCAATCCTGGCACAACAGTCCAACATCTGCTTCTAAATTGTAGTTTTATTGTACTTGTTTTATATCTTACTTTATTGGTTTTTGTATTCTTGCAATTTTGTATATTTATTGAAACAGATGGTTGTACTTTTGCCTAGATATATTGTATTATCTGCCGTATATACTATTTTATTCAACTTTGCTCCTTTGATGCCTTTCTTCAGGTTGGCTCTGGCCTCGCTGTTTTGAGATCAGTTGCCGGACAATTATCAATTATAACCCTGTAATTGCTGTTGACATTTCTGTAAACAAAGAGAGAAAATCAAAGTACAGACCCATGACAAAATTCTAGAAAACAATTAATCAAAAAAATCTTGTGAAATGTATTCTAAAAATAAACAGTTTAATCTAAAAAAATTAAAATCAATGTATTTTCTGGACAGTTACATGAGTGTATAAATAAATATAAAAATATGTAATAACATGCAGGGAACATCGCTTGACTTAAAACAACGAAATGGGAATATTCTGAGATGGTTGAACAATGGCTTATTTTCTGTTTAACAACAATATTCTTAACTGCACGCAATTCAAACGTATAAATAATATAGTTTAGTACAGTTTTGTAGTACAGCCAAGTAAATATGCAGAAATATTTTATTTAACACTAATGCAAATAAATCATAGTTCTGAATTTAAAAAACACAAGATATTTTGGACTTTTTGTGGTAAACACAATGTCAATAATACTAAACTGACATAATCACTATATGTAGTAGTGTGGGGAGTCAGTGATTCAAAAATCCTGAAACATGAACAATGTGTGTCACAAGCGGGATTCAAACCCCAGCTGCTGGATCGGAAGGTGAATGTCTTAAGCTCACGCCACACAAGGACTTACTTCTAACAAAGTATAGAACAAAAGAAAACATGCTCCTTATATACATAGTCTTAATGAGTTACACTTGCTCCACCTATCTAAAAACAAAACTAGGACAAGTGCCCTCTAGAGTCTTGGAGACACATTACAATAAGTCCAGATGCTGTCAATGTGACACAGCTCCGGCCTGCAGCTTCGACAATGGAGGTGCGGAACAGAGTCCATTCTGACTCAATGTCCCCCACCTCCTCCGGAAGCTGAGAGAAGCTCTGCCGGAGGTGTGAGTTGAAGCTCTCTCTGATGGAGGGATCTACCAGACGTTCCCAGCAGACCCTCACAGATCGTTTGGGCCTGGCCAGGTCTGACCGGCTTCTTCCCCCACCATCTGAGCCAACCCACTACCAGGTGGTGATCAGTTAACAGCTCCGCCCCTCTCTTCACCAGAGTGTCCAAAACATGCGGCCGCAAGCTCATTTTCTATCTTATTTTTTGTATGTATATGCATTGTCTGTGTGTGCGTAGCCTTAGAAGAATCACAGTACTCTCTCTCATGCTTTTTATCTAGTGTGAAAGAATGTGTGTGTGTGTGTGTGTGTGTGTGTGTGTGTGTGTGTTATCTCTGACGTGTCGGGCTATGATTCGCTGCTGAACTTTGACATTTTTTTAATAAATGGGAGTCTGGGAAAATTTCAGTGAGTTAGGAAAGAGTTAGAAGGAACGTTAGAAGGAAGAGAGACGTTAGGAGAGAAAAAGATTTGAGCACTTCCCACACTCCATTGATTTTACAAACCCTGTGTTGCAGTCTTTTATTTTATTAGAGAAATTTCGGGAAAGGCTAAGATCCATCAGAAGGCCACTCGCAATAGAAAGGGTCCATGAACCCGACATCCACACTCTCATGTTTGAACAAGGTGTTTGTTAGTGACAATCCGTGATAAGCACAGAAGTCAAGTAACAGAACACCACTCCTCCCAATCACCCCACTCCAGGTCTGACTGTCGTTGCCCACATGAGCGCTGAAGTCTCCCAGGAGGACTATGGAGTCTCCGCCACTCAGCCCAAAGACTCCAAAAAGGGAGGATAATCCACACTGTCATTTGGTGCACAGCAACACTTGAGAGTGAGGAACCGTCCCCCCAGCTGAAGGCGGAGGGCAGCCACCCTTTGGTCCCCCAGGGCGAACCCCAACACACAGGAGCCGAGCTGGGGGCCAATAAGTATGCCCTCACCTGGTTCAACTCCAGAATAGAACAGCCCCTGTCAAGAAGACTGGATCCAGTGGCCAAGCTGTGCGTGGAGGCGAGTCCCACTAGATCTAGTCAGAAACGCTCGACCTCGCACATCATCTCAGGCTCCTTCCCCACCAGAGTGGTGACGCTCCACGTCCCTAGAGCCAGCCTCTGTAGCCCAGGGTGGGACCATGCCACCTATCTCTCCTCCTTCACCTGAAGGGTTTTGTTTGTAGGGTCACGTTACATGGATTAGGTCAGGTCTTCATGTTCTCCATCTAACGGTCGGAACATTAACTGCATAACCATTTTTGCTTTTCAGTTTAAGAACAAAAAAAGGCAGTTTGCTTGTGTGTGGTGTTCACACACACTCACACACGCACACACACACGCGCACACACACACACACACACACACACGCTAATAGGAGCATGACACAACGCAGCGAGCTTGTACTGAGGTTTACATAAAAGTTACATATCAGTATACAAATGTGCAGGGGTGTAAGGTTCTTGAGTAAATGTACTTCGTTACTTTACTTAAGTATGTTTTTGGCTACTTCGTACTTGCACGGAGTATAAAAAATATAAGGAACTTTTACTCTCTACGCCACTGCATTTGTGATTGAGTAGCTGTACTTTTCACTCCACTACATTAGAATGGAACCTTATCATTAGTCGTTACATAGTGATTCATTTATACCGCAGTTAATGTCTTGGGCGGACAAGGGAATAGCGCCATCTATAGGCTGCTGATGATACTGGACGATATGATATTTGTGAATTAGAAACCACATGAACGTGATTAGAAAAAAGCAGCTTTTGCTGAAGTTGAAAAAACAAATATTGCCCCTTTTTGATACTGAGAGCTCACTGAGAATCGGTGAGAGCCGGTTTGAGTTGGATTTGAGACTGACATTTTTATATATTTTGTTGCACCACTTTTGGAACATCGTGATGTAAAATTTTGTTCCTGTACTAGAAAAAAAACATGTTTTTTTGATTGAGAACGACTTTTTGTTCTTATTTTTTTTTTTTTTTTGCTGCACCACTTTTGAAATGCTGAAGTGTTAAATTTTGTTCCTGTACTGAGTTTGATTTTGTCAACTGAGGTTGTTTTATACCTAAATTCAGTATGAGTAAAATACTTAAGTTCTTTTATAATTTGATTCTTTGCTACTTTGACTACTTTACAGCGAGTATTGATACTTTTATTCAAGTATAGCGACCGGGTACTTCTTACACCCCTGCAAATATGTATACATACAAATGGCCCATGTAATTAAAATAACAAAGCCCAGGATAGCTACCTGTATGATTCCCAGCAGTTCTTGCTCTTTGTTTGCAGGACATTTGTTGGAGGATCTATGAGAAATGCTGCTGTGAGACAAAGATCTTTGAGATACAAGCTACACAAGCCTCTGATAAACCTCTGAACTGCTCGTTGGTGAGCCAAACTAACTCTAAAAATCTGTCATGTTTATAGAAAGGACATTTAAGTTGTTTTTTCTCTCTCAATGACATTGAATTGTCTCCTTCCTGAGTGGTCAAAGCCATTGTCGGTGTTATAATCTTTGTTAAATGACTGGTATCTTTTGTACAGTTGATTGGAGACGACTGTGAATAGTGTTTTTAAATACACGTGAATGCACTGTGTTATCACTGTGACTTCTCCTTGTAAAATTATTGTTGAACAACACTCAGAAAAAAACAAGACTCTTTTTATTAAGATCTTTGCAGTTAAGATGAGTGAAGCACAAATGATGTTTCTGGAAGCTAAAGCTTTTGGGAAAAGGCATGATCCAGTAGAACTGTGTGGATTATAGTGTACAATTCACTTTAAAAAATGACTTGGAAACATTTCTGGAAAAAAAGTTTCAGTTTATGCAATAACGCACGTCTATACAAAGTTAACAAATACCCGAATCTTAGCAATATATGTTTTGCTCAGAATATTTATTTTATTCACTTCATAATCATATTCACTAAATGTAATTAAACTAGAAATAATAATTTATTGATTTAATTTGAGCATTTTTTACATGTTGCTATATATTTATTCTTATTTCTTTACATGTTTTCCCCTTGATGCTCATTAACGATGAGCTTCAAGTTTGTTATTGTAATTGTTATGTAACATTCCACATAAAAGTGCTGGAGTTGTTCAGTTTGCTAAAGAATTTCCCATTTTTTCTTTTTTTTTTTATTGAGCTGAGTTTGAAGAACACAATGTGCTTGCACAAATGGTATTAACTACAGACTAAACTGATATAAATCCCTGTCATGACTAAATACACAGGCAATGACTTCCTATGACAACAGTGTGAAACAAAAAAAATCCTATTTTTATTTCCAATTGTATTTATCATCATATAAATTTTGACTGTTTACAGTCTTGATGCATACATTTAACTTTTGTATTCTAAACAGTGAATTGACAATTAAAGTAAGCAGTGGATTTTACTCGAATGCAGGCAGTATCTGAAAATAACCAATACATCTACTATAAATGTAATTTTATTGTAATTCCTTTTTCTTGGAATGTAGCTCTACGTACATCATACACCACAGGGCACCATGGAAAATATTTGGCATAACAAATATTCCAAGAAATATAAATGCAACTTTAAAACAAATTAACTAAAAAATATTGAAAACCATTTCAAGGGCCAGTAAATAAAGTTGCTTTTCTTTTTTAAGAAACCAACATTTTTTTCCTGTGTTCACCCTCAAAACATGGGAGTAGAATAAAGAGAGAGATTGTCTTGACTTCTGCAGTATGATCATCCAAAAAATGTCTACAAAATAACAAAATATTTTTACAACAATATAAAGAATTTCATAAAAAGTTAACCCTGTGCCTAATGAGTTCTGGTGATTTAAATTTCTCATTTAATATATTATCCTGACATTTTCTCTGCATCCTCTTTTTCTGTTTTGAAATCTTTACTACAATATGTCTTTATCATTATCAGCAGAGTAAAGAAGTCAAAATAAGAATATAAATCAGAAAAAAAAACATTGTCTTTTATATGAAAACAATCACATTTTTTCACTATTTCTATCAGTTTTCGTCATTCCTAGACCGCTCCAGACAAATAAACTGGTAAACCTTTCAAACGTCTCCACTCAACCTCTTTACATGTGGAACGACAACATATTGTGTTATCCAAATGAGTCATTTAATTCAAACAAGTTAACCGTCATTAAAATGTTATTTCTAATAAACCAAGATACATTATAAATGATAACACCTTAACTCTAAATGATCAGATCAGTAAATCCTTAATTAAGAGCATCTTTGGATGAAAATAAATAAATTATTTTCAGTGATGCAGCAGAACATGACAACTGGAACTTTTAAATCTAAATTAGTTATTTACATTTTTTAAGAATTTTTTTTTTCTTCTTCTTCAATTATCAGTCAACTCTAAATCTTTCCTCAATATAATCAAGTCCTCACACCTTCCTTTAATAAATAACAGTTAACGAATCACATTTGTCTAATTATTATCATTTTTTATTTTATTTATTTATTTTACTGTTGCAATTTCATTTTTCCATCGGTAGTGGTATGAATCTTTCAGGGGGAGAGCCTGGATCGTCCTGAAGAGAACCTCCATCATGTGGACATTATGAACACTCCATTGATCCAGACTGCAACATAGATTCTTCTTCGCTGCGTCTGTTTCTTTGCAAAGTACTGAGATTTATTTTCTGTCTGATCTCTGATAAATCTCTGACCGCATCCTCTAGCGTCAAAGCAACTCTTTTTCTACACAACATGACACGGTGCACATCTGATTTGAAATGTACACAAACACTTTGACAGTTGGTCCATTGCTATTCCGTATATGAGTCATGCAGGTAATTATGTGTTTGATATAAACAGACTTCAGAAATGATGTTCAAGAACACGAGCTGGTAAGTCCAAGATGGCCAACTATTTGGTAGTGCTGTTGTAAAAAGAAAATGACAGTAAAATCATTTGGAGTACAGGGACAGGACACCAAAAGAAAGAACAGAACTACAGTACCGCAGTGGGAGAGTGATGAGGCAAAGTGGTGACATCAAACTATCGGTGGGCTTCCAAAAATATGAAGGTTCTTTAATTTGCACACACATTTAGAGTTCGACCAACGGCCGAGACTGTGAACACGAAGAGAAGCCATAGGTGGAAAGAGTCAGCAGCTGCAGCTTTTTTCCCGTTCCGCCATTCCTTCCTCGGCCGGATAGAGAACTTTGGCTGTCAGGCCGCTCTTCACCCCGTCCCAGCCGTCACGCGTGGAGATCTCTCCCACTTTCATCAGCTCATAGATGTCTCGGGTGAGCAGCTCGAACGCACGCTCCACGTTGCTGTTGCACTTGGCGGAGGTTTCCACGTAGCGGACGCCGAGCTCGGCCGCCAGCTGCTCCGCCTCCTCGCGGGACACTTTGCGGTCCTGGCTCAGGTCGCTCTTGTGGCCAATCAGGATGTAAACCATGTAATGAGGCAGAATGTGCTCGCTGACTTCCCGGTGCCATTCCCGCACGTTGTCGAAGGTCTTCCGGTTGGTCAGGTCAAAGACTAGCAGCCCCCCGACGGAATTCCGATAGTAAGACGTGGTGATGGACCTGACGAGATGAAGAAAACTGTTAATACAAATCTTGAGAAATGCAAACACTTTTCAGAATGCTAGCCCTTGCCTGGTGTTCTACTCATTCTTAAGCATTAAGACTGACATTTACTGAAAATAAGGGGTCTGCCCTACACCCTCCTCAAACAAAAAACGCCAAAAATGTAGACTTTGTTAAATGATTTGTTATACAGATTATACTCTATGCAGATATTTTAGAACACATTTCGGTTATTCAAGTTTCAAACGTTGATCTGTACATATGAAATAGAAGAAGACACCTTTATTTGTCCCAACAATGAGAAATGTACACTATTATACGACAATATTGTATAATGTTAATTGTTACTGTTCGATGGCATTAAATGACGAAGATGCGGAGCAGATGCATGAGACGTGTTGATCTGAAACTCAGTCGTAGAAACAAACATGAAAATGCAAAAAGCTGTCAAACACACACATAGACGAGTAAACCGACAGCACAGCCCCACTTAAGCAGCATTATACAACAGGACATTACAAATGCACACATGACAGATCGTCTCTTGCTCTATTTCACAATGACGCGCACAAACGCATTTTGACAGGCTTAAACAACACATATTTTAACAATTTGGTTTTCCTTGTTGGGCTGTGGATTAAATCGGGTTACACAACCAGGGCATTGCAAATGCGCCCTAAATATACCCGAATGTCATCTAATTCAGCATTCACGTCTTCCTATCTGTCGCCGATGAACAGATTATTAACACGACTACTACTAACCTGAATCGCTCTTGTCCAGCGGTGTCCCAGAGCTGCAGCTTGATTTTCACCCCGGGTTCTATGTCTATTGAACGGGCGTAGAAATCCACACCGACCGTCGGGTCGGCGACATCGCTGTATATTCCATCCGTGAACCGTTTAAGCAAAGAAGACTTTCCCACCGTCGAATCTCCCAGCAAAATGATCCTGAACTGGTACTGCCATAAAATATCCATGGCATGGCTGGATGTGTCCGCGCAGTGAAAGACAAAGCGGACGCGGTGTTTACATTGAGCGGACTCAGCCTGACTCTCTCTCGGGCGGTGATGGCGGTGGGGGCGGCGAGATAAGCGCGCTGTGCTGCTGCAGTCATGTGACGGGCGGCCAGCGTTTACAACTACGTCGACAAAGCGCACGTACGGCCGTAAATCTGTAAATTAGCCTTAGATTGATACTAGCATATATTAAGCGGTATATTAAGGTAAAACGAATATGGTAAACGTATATCTGAGTTGAGCGTGAATTATTCAGTAATCGTGTTCGGTGAGGAGAGAGATGGGGTTTGCATGAAATAGATCGAATGAACATGTATATAATAATACTACACGATATATAAAATTACAACGAGATTTATAACAGCTTTCATTCGGTCGTCCATTCGGGTCGTAACACGTGAATGTGTATGTGTTTGAGGACGAGATGAACTAGATTTATAAAATGACGTATTTAAGAGCAGATTGTTCTATGAAAGCACATAACAAAATGCAAAAGCATTGGGGGGAAAACATGGTGAACCAGCGGCGTTCGTTTCTTCAAACGTTGGGTGTTCCCTGTCCGTGGTGCTGAAACGAATACAAATCACAGCTATTTACTGCGATGTGATCATGTGACCAGCTAAAGGTATCCAAACATTGCATTTCTATAGATTATAGTGTGTTGCAAAATGCTCAGCTATCTGTATCGTCAATTACAAGTCATTAAAAATTCCTTTATTAAAATAAATGCATAAACAAGTCTTAGATTGCAGAGAAAAAAGTAAACGTTCAAAAAAAAAAAAACATACTAAAAAGAAAAACCATGAAGAACCATGAAGTTAACTAAACGTTAACTTAGTAGTTAGTAGTAGTTTATTGTCATTACAGCATTGGGGAACAACATTGTAATGAAATTACGAGAGAGGGCCGCAGCACATTCAGCGCGCCCCACTATCTTCTTGGAAGAAAACAGAGCGAGAGCAGAGCATTCCAGACAAACAGTTGCAGACATACAAGGTTACATTTGACTATGTTACGCACAGGTCACGTGCGCTGGAAACCTTTTTTCTTCAGACTTTGACAGAAAAGGCAGGTTGAGAGCAGGCGTGTGAGTGCACTTATCAGTATTGGTCAAATGTTGCAGTCAGTCTCCCAACAGACATAACAGACTGTCAGGATGGCCTTGAAGAGAAGCCCGAGCTGATCCTGCCTTCTCCAGCCACGGTTGGGGTGGGGGTGAGGTGTGGATTATAGACAATTCAAAGCCAATAAAGACAATTTCAGATTCATGGTTAATTTTAGAATCATAATCAATCATGACAGTCACTGAGGGCAATCACTCCTGACAGTGTGGAGAAGTGTGGACTGTTCTGAAAATTCCTCCTACAGCTCAGAAGTTCCTACACTGACGTCACTGCTCAGCTGTCCCTAGCTAGCTCGCTGCTCAAGCGCGTTAAAACGCGTCAAAACTGAATGCTAATATATAAATAAGTACTATATATTGTAACATGCGCGTTAGAACATACGTCACTGCTCAGCTGTTCCTAGCTTGCTAGTTGCGCATGCGCACTAATGAAACGTCACTTCTCAGCTGTTCTTACCCTTCGCGCTGCGCGATAAATGCACTAAATGAACATGGACACTTATAACAGTACACACGATATTGTACTTATTAATATTAGCATTCAGTATTGACGTGAACAGCTGAACAGTGACATAATAGTGTAGGAACTTCTGAGCTGTAGGAGGAATTTTCAGAACACCATGTGTAATAATGACGAAATGCTGATTATACAGTGGTTTGGGATCCTCCAAGAAGGTTGAGTGAAAAAGACTTTAAGTTTAATCGGGAGACATGCAAGTTAAAAATGCCGTTCTGCGGCTTGTTTCAGTTGGGGAAACTAGCATTAGAAGTTTGTTGGGACGTTTGGTTTTGTGTTATGTTATTAAGGGTTTATTTTGTATAATTTTGTTTTATGGTATGTTCTCAGAAGAACTTCATAGTGAGGGAATACATATGTTCATGATTGCATCCTTGTTTTGCAGATACCTGTCTAAATCTAGATCTGGACATGTCTAATAAGACAAATTCAACAAATCTTCCCGGGGGCTCGAAAGTCAGATTTGTTAGTTGAATGTTAAAGGCCTAAACGGCCCAACCAAAAGAGGGAAAAATGTTGCATATTTAAAAAAAATTAAATCTGAAATAACATTTTTTCAGGAAACCCACCTATGCAGTAGTGACCATCTCAGGCTTAAGAAATCATGGGTGGGTCAAATTTTCCATTCTAATTGTTTCTAATCATTCTAATCATCTTTAGATTTTTGGTGGTGATATAAATTGTGTAATGAATCCATCCCTTGACAGATCTAACCCCAAGTCTTTAACCAGTTCTAAGATGGCCCAAGCTTTATCTACATTCATGAACCAAGTGGGAGCTGTTGACCCTTCGATTCCTGTTTCCAAACAAAAGCTCTTTCCAAGCAAAATATATTCCTATTTTTCACAAGTTCACCACACATATTCAAGAATTGATAATTTTTTTGTAGATAAATCTCTCCTTCAATCTGTTGAAAAAACAGATTATTTACCTATTGTTGAATCAGACCATGCCCCTGTGCAGTTAGATCTTATTTGCAATTTGAGGTATAATGAAAGAGCTCTGTGGAGACTAAATACGTCCTTTTTATCGGACCCGGCATTCTGTCTTGATAAATACAGCTATAGATAATTTCCTATTGTGTAATAAGTCAGAATCAATATCAGTATCAATATTAGCTTTATCCAAATTGCCCCTTTCTATTTCATTGTACACTCGATGCCCAGTTATAGTAAATACCCTCAAGATCTGGTTCCAATTTAGACGAGCTTTTGGTTTTGAAGAATTCTCCATAGCTAGCCCTATATGCAAGAATCACGTGTTTCTTCCCGGTCAGTTGGAGTCAATGGCAACAGGCAGGCCTTGTTAAATTCAGTGATCTTTTTATTGATGATGTCTTCGCCACATTCTCAACTCTCTCATCAAAACACACACTACCAAGATCGCATTTAGTTAGATACTTTCAAACTCGACATCTAATCCAAAACAATTGTCCCGCTTATCCTTCCATTCCTCCCAGTACAGGTTTGGATGCAGTAATAAATATTCCCTTAAATTCAAAGGGAGTCATTTCTAATATAATGTCATTAAAAAATATAAACCTAGATAAAATTCATGCAGAATAGAATCAAGTCAACCACCTTTAGTCTCACTCTGGTTAAGAGATACGATGCTGTTTTTTTTACATTGGAGAAAATTAAATTCTCTCTTAGAGGATCCACTAAACGTTTTTTTTTTAAATATGGACTCCAATGATCTCATACTTTGAAGAAGGTGCAACACTTCCCCCAAACTTAAACTAATAGGGACACTAAAAGGTCTATGCTTAAAAAGATGATGTTATCAAACTTATCGGGCAAACATTGATGTTAAATACTCACTACCTCACTTTACAAATGTCTTCATTAACTAAATTTTCACTTGGCGAAAGGCATCTTCGAGAAAATATCGTCTCTGTTCATGAAATGACTTACCTCTACGATAGGCCAAATGTTGTAGAGTGATATTAAAATAAGAGTTTTTTGGGAGCCGGTTGGGAACCAGAAGAGCCGATGCTTTGAAAAGAGCCGGACTGGACTGATCACGACTCACGAGCACGTCTGAAATAAAGTTGGAGTGAGTGTGTTGCTCACGTCATTGCGAAACAGCGACACCCTGTGGCGGGGAAGAGCAATGCAGTGGAGATGTTTGGAAAGTGTAAAACGATTACTCTGGTGGAAAAAACAGCCCGGGCCGGCGACTAATGATGACGTCGCACACTTGATTGTAAGTTGGCAAGATGACGTATAAGACAGAAAAAAAGGGGAAATATAACCTTTGCGATCAAGTGTTAAATCTATACTTAACTTAAACACCCTAATGTTTACAACTGTATGACGCCGCTTCTGATTCTCGTTATTATAGACATTCGGACAAATGAAACCAGACTGCGCAGGATAAATAAAGGTTTTCTATACAGTCACACATTTACTCGATGACACGTGCTTGGTCTGGTGTGATGTCATCATTAGTCGCCGGCCTGAACCGTTTCTGCACCCGAGCCGATTTGGTACCAACACTATTACAATACAATATAACAATACGAATGAACTAAACAAATCACATGACTTCAAAAGAAACTTGTGAACTTTATTTCACAACAACAAAACATTCAAAATGCATGTGACGTACGCTGCGTCCTCTGTTAGAAAGCATCAACACCAGCCGTCACTGCGACATTTAAAAAATATATTTCTGGTCGTTCTGTTAAACGATCAAGAAGTTTCATTTACGTTGGTCTAAAAGTTTCAGAAGTTAATGGTCTTCCTAAGCATTCAGTGTTTTCACACGCCATCTCACTACGTTCTTCTTCACTCATACTCCGCTATCAGCACCATCATTCCCACTCCAAACAGCAGAGCCAGGATCTCCAGCAGCGACTGACAGAAGCTGGACTTCCCCACTAGAAGCTCTGGCAGAACCGTAACCGTGGCGATGTAAACAAACCCTCCAGCTGTGAAGGGGAGGATCCAGGCAGGGGCGGCGTCACCGTCCCCCTCAGCCAATAGAGAGCAGGCGGTTCCAGCTAGAGCACCAATAGCTGTGAGGAGCTGAAGACACATGGCCTTGCGAGAGAAACAAGACAAAGATGTTCATCATGGTCGTCCTACGCCACGTTTAAACACCACAGACCATCTGAGAGACCAGAGAGATTCAGAACTCTTTACCAAGGACTTGGTCTGCAATTCAATCTTTGAAATATTTTGATTTAATTTTAATATTAATATTTCGTGTATATAAATGTATTGATTTTGACAATCAGGGATAAAGTGCTTTATTGTTTTTTTCCAAATAAATATTCCACGCTAGGGGTGTGAAGAGATGTCGTGGCACGAGACCTCACAAGATCCATTGCTTCTCGCGAGAAACCATTTCACTTGAATCTTTGTGTATTGAGTATTCAGGATTGTGTGTGCAATTTTAATGTGAAAAGCACAAAAAATTTAAAAGTATTGAAAAGAAAAAGTGCATTTAATCTTCAGATATCCTGTACCTTCCTCTTAGTGCAGCCAGACTGGACCAGAATAGCAAAGTCTCCGATCTCATGTGGCACTTCATGTAGGAGGATAGTGATGGTGGTCACAGCGCCCACTGCAGGTCCCGCCAGGAACGACGCGCCAATGGCCAGACCATCGGTGAAATTGTGAGTGAAATCAGCCGCCAGGTTCAAATAACCAGAGACCTTGATATCTGTGGACATAGATGACATCACAGCACAGGCCTCACGTCACCCCAGGACGTCTCGTACCTGAATGCTGCTCGACAGACGCCTTCACAGCTTTTCCAGACTCAGAGGTCTTCTCTCTCTTCTTTTCACCCTCGTCATCGCTGGCGTTCTTTTTCACAGCGGCTGAAATCAGTTTAACATGCTTAACATGCCGTACTTATGCAAATATAAATCAACCTGCAAATAAATTCTGGCTGAATTGCGTTCAATTTCTCTTAAAATACTATTTATTTATTTCCTTTATTTAACAAACCTAATATGTGACTCATATCACTTCAATGTCGTTTTACTTAAATGACAGCTTTTCTTTACTTTTTCGTGAATTACGTGATCACTTAATAATCTTGTCTACTCATTAAACTCCAGCCTCCCATGAGCCGTGGATCTACCAAACTCAATATGGTCTGTCTGTTGAAATATGAATGATTGTATTTCATAATCACTCCCAGTGTTATTTTGTCCCATTACTGTGTCGCGGCGAGACTCGTCTTTATTTCTGTCATTGAGCTAATAAAAGCTTCTATTGCTCGTCAGCCTCCAAAACCATTATTAGGGGAGAAGAAAAAAAACAAACAAAAAAAAGAGGACACAACAAAACACCGCTGGCATATATCAAATTAATTTATAAGCACCCGTGAGTTTTCCAGCATCTAAAATTTGCAAAATAAATGTGCTTATATTAAAGAAAATACAGTACTAAACGTCTTCTAGACACTGTGATTGTCAACACTGAACAGTATTGTTCTGTTCATATGTCATGGCTCTGTGACTACGAAACATTATAAAATGGATTTGAAATAAAGAAAAGCAAAATACAGAACTTTTGCACAGAATTTTCAAGCTCACGTGTAGTGAACGTTAAACACGTACCATGTGAGTGTGAGTGCGAGTGCGAGTGTCCGCCCTTCAGAAGACGAACAAACTTCTCAACTACGAGAAACGCAACGATTCCACAGAGGACCCACAAACCAACTGTCATCATGTGACCATGGGCAGCACCTAGAGACACAGCACAACAGCTTTCAAAGTCAATTCTATTTCCACAAGCCGTTTGCAGAGAGAATCATGTTTGCTTGAGATATAAATGTCAGACCGTGGGAGTGAGCGTGTGATTCCTCGCTGCTCTGATGGGAGTGAGGCTCTACAAACACAAAATAATCACAAGGTTAAATTCAATCAGAGTTCAAGTTCAAGTTTATTTATAGAGCGCTTTTCTGAGTTCAACTCTTAGACCAACGCAAAGACGCTCAGAGAAGATCACAGGATAAATCATTTTTTCAGGATTACTCAAGATGACGAGGAATAAAACTTGTTTTTGAGTAAAATTTCTGTGACTTTGCTCGTGTTTTGTTATTATTAATAATAATAATATTAATAAACACACACACACTCACATACATTTATATCATTCCCTTTACGAAGGGCGCTGTCGAGAAAATATTGTCTCTTTTTACAAAGTTATTTCATTATCGAATAGGCCAAATGTTGTAGCAACACGAATGTTAACAACTCGAGACGTTTTTTTACTCTTCAAGCACGTCAGTAAACAATAAAACAGTTGTTTAGAAGTAACATGGTTACGTCACTTTTGCTGACCAAGCTGTGCTGCTTTATTATGAAACCGCGGCAACCGGTGGTGGAGAAAAGACATGGAGAAATAAAGTGTTCCATCCGTCTGGTTCATGTGCAAAAACAACCTTACAGTGAGAAGACGTGTCAGAACCGTGTCTGTGCAGTGTCTGTGCCGTGTCTGTGCCGTGTCAAAATGACCACTGGAGTGAGACGCTGGGCTAACGTCCTGCTGATGTCACGGTCAGCTCTGATCCGGCCACAACACGGTTACTGCGCTATTCAAGATGGCGGATGTAAAATGCTTTTTATTACAGTTATTACGATATTTTACGCAAGTTTTTTTCTTTTCAACATTACTTTTACATTACATTATATTTTTCATTCCATTTATTTACAATTAAAGCAATTAGTAATATGTGTTATTATATTACTGTTTGACAACCTGATTTATCAGGGTTGAATAATTAAAATAATAATTTTATCCAGAACCGTGCAGCTCTAGTACCACTGTATTATAGATATACTTTTTTCCCCATCAATGAGAAGTCATTTATCAAGATGATTTATACATTTTACAATATACATTGCCCAGGTAATTGGCAACTCGTTAACATTGCAACTGGGGAATTATGTAATACTTGGAAATAAGAACCTGCCTTTGAAGAGAAGATAAAAATTGTTAAAGCAAATATTCCAAAAAATAAATTGTTTGAAAAAGGGATATTTACGATGTACACTATATATGAGCACTGACAGCAGCTTAGAAACAATCCGCCAGCACTTTCTCTAATGCAAACGAGCAAATATTCAAAATGTATTCAGGCAGTGGAAGTGATTCTCTCACCGAGGGCATGAGGAATGAGGTGAAGAAAAGCGTCTCCCAGCAAACCACCCGATGCAAAACTCAGCAACACTTTCAGCAAATTCTGGTGCTGGTCCGTGTTGGACTGGACTGGAATGAGGAAAAGGATGAGGAAGGGCGCAGCGCTGATCAGAAGAGTGGCACCGATCGCCTGAAAGCATATCAGAAAACCGCTTTCGTTGTTCACACCTCATTTTCCTAATACAAAATAAAATACTAATACTAATGTATACCTGCATCCAAAGCTCCACGGTGCTCCGCTTGCCTTGTTCTACGTCCATCTTATGCCCACTGTTCTTCTGAGTGTGAGCGTGCCCATGATCGTGCCCGTGACCATGATTGTGCCCGTGATCATGATTGTGCCCGTGATCATGGATATGTCCGTGCCCGTGATCATGGATATGCCCGTGCCCGTGATCATGTGAGTGGCTGTGCACATGCCCGTGCTGCTCGTCATCTTGGGGCTGGTTCGCTTCTGCACTCCATTTACTCGCTCCGTGGTGCATTTTCACCCCACCATGGGAATGACCATGGCAGCCAGCATCGCCGTGCGTGTGCCCGTGAGACTGGGTGCATGTCTGCCAGGACATGAAGAGTCCGAGAGCCAGCAGCAGCCACAGCTTTTTAAAAGTCTTCATTTCCCCTCAGACCTTCATTTAGACAGAGAGAGACAGAGACAGAGAGAGAGAGAGAGAGAGACAGAGAGAGAGAGAGAGAGAGAGAGAGAGAGAGAGAGACAGAGACAGAGACAGAGACAGAGACAGAGAGAGAGAGAGAGAGAGGTTTTATTGATATAAAATGACATTGAACATACGTGATATGTTCCTGTGTAATATAGTGAGGAACATGACGACGATCTAATGAATCTATTGCATCTCGTGTCGTGTATTTCTGATGCTAACAGATACCACTTAAAGTCGCTTGGGGGACTTTTATACAATATGGTGATTAATAATTACAAAACTGGTGTAGGCAGGATGAAATCGAACAAGCTTCAAACACGTCAGATGAGCGGATAAATCGGAGCATCACAAACTTACAGAGCATCAAGTGAACGGCTGCAGTTTCTCCGGCTGAAAATGTCTCCTGCGTTTCCACTCCGTTTACAATATCACGGATGTGTAAACCTTTTACAACGGTCTACCAACAATAATCCCCATAGGTCACTTATCCAGAGTAGACGTTTAAATTGTGACGAAAGAAGGAGCTACCAACACGCAAACCGACGTGGCATTAGTGCAAGCTTGAAGTCCCGCGATATTTCTGTGGGCGCGTTCAAAAAAGACGTAAATAACGCGATATCACTGAAACCCGGATATGCTAATCTGTTTTCAACGAACCAATATAAATCTTAGAGAAATCTTCCTCGAATGGCAATTGCTAATGAAAAGCGTATGTGTATGCGCATGCGTGACTTATTTGTGTCGTTTAATGAGAACCGTGTGCGTGAGCGTTTGTACTACGTCATCACGTTCTATCAGCGCGCAGCAGCAGACGAGGGCGGAACCTGTGTGCATACGTCATTGTTGAAGGCGTAGATTTATTTGATATATTAAAGTTATTGATGACCATCATGTGATTTGGATTGTTTCCTGTTTCAGTTACAGTTGGATTTCCACATCGTTTGATACGCACAATAATTGAATTGAACTGAAAAGCCTTTAGTCCCACGTACAGCGGGGAAATTTCACAACTACTGAATAGAATAGCACCTTTTAGCATTTACTGAGTTTCATATTACAAGGCGGATGTAAAACGAGTGTATTTGATTGGCTCAAAGTTTTCAATTGCCTAGTGTATTTGACTGGTTAAGTTTAGTCGATTGCTGAGAATATTCGATTTTCATTTGCTCTAACTTTAAATATAATAATGAAACAATAGGTCAGCACATCTACTTTTATCGTAGTGATATTAAATAGTTGAAAATGTGTATTTTTCACCCCTGATTATGCACAATCGTAATAAACAATAATGCGAATATTTACCCATTGTTAGCAACAGCATGAAAAATGTGCTATCCCGACTACTAAAGAATTTAAAATGGTGATAAAATAAATGTGCATTGGAATACATGTTTTACGGATTCGTATCTTTACCACTATAGTGTTACAAGCCCGTCTTGATGTCTTTGTTTTTACTTCCTTGTTTAGAGTTGGTCACTCAAGTTAATTTGTACATTTTTAATTCCTTAAAATGTTTGTGTTTTTCATCATTTTGGTCATTATAACTGACGACTAATGAAAAACACCATACTATGAAAAGTAAAGTGATGTGAGTGAGTTGATCAACATTGCCACTAGGGGCCGTACTGGAATTATAATTTGCATTTAACCACCCAGGGTTATGCACACACATTTTCTTGTATTTTGTTGTTTATTTTATTTTATATTTGTATTCATGCTTTTTGCATTTTTAGTATTTTTATATTGAGACAGTTTGTTGTACTATTGTTTTTGTATTATATATATATATATATATATATAATAGTATATATTCTTATAGTATACTTCTCTTAGTATTTTATCGTGTAGTTAAAATATTTGGAATTTGTTGCAGTAACAACTTTCCTACTGGATACAAATATTTGTCATTTTTTGCAACAACAACTTGCTGTTTAACATGGAAACATTGTTATATATATAATAGCTACAAACATCAGCTAGTAAAGTTTTTATATTGCCTATTTCTATTTAAAAAGTATAGAAAGTTGCAATTGACTAGTTCATTTTACAGGGATGACTAACATGAGACGGTGGCAATAGGTTTTGGTGAGGGAAGAGCAAAACTAACAACTGGTTTGATTCGAGATATATAATATCCGTCTAAATACATACAAACACACTAGCTTTTCCAGAAAAATTTGTTGCAAAAAGTAAAAACGTAAATCACTTTACAGTGTTACAGTGATAAATGTACAATATTACCATACTCATATTTTGAATTATTGATTTCATTTCACTCACTCGTGTAGATTAGTTAAAAAACATGATCTCTCTGTATCCATTTGTTTAAATATGCAGTACATTATATTTTAAAAAAAATTGTGAGATAAAAGGTATATGATACAAAAACGGATGAATGAGTGATGTGATTTCAATTATTAACTTGTTTAATTTAAGTTTAGCAATGATCTGACTGACTTCAGCTTCATCTCTTGATGAGTGTGCAGGTTTAAACGTCACTAGCAGAAGCAGAAGGAGTTTAGCCACAGTAGATCAGCTCAGGTTTAGGAAACTGACACAAAACGCACGTCCAGTTTCATATCCACCTAATGTATTCATCATCAATGAAAAGGAAGTCTTTGCTAACAGAATATTCCATCCTGAGATCTAATGAGGAACGGTGTATTTCCTTGAGTGGTTGAGAAGATGTTGATGTAGTGTTGGCGTCTTGACCAACCAGGAGGCAAAATTCCTTCAGTCTCCAGAACCTCCATCAGATATGTCACATCACATTCAAGGTTTTTTTTGGTCATTGTTGTGTATTTGTTATCGTAAAGTCACTGTAAAAAACCTCTTTATAATTAAACCGAACTTCAACTTGTTATACTTTTCTATTAATTACAAACACATAAAAGCTAAAAGTGCTTTTTTTTTTAAAGGTCAATGATAAATTTAAATACAGTGGTACACCACTTTACAAATGACTCAGAACAGAAATGTCACTTTACAAAATGATTTCACTATACGATATGCCAAATGTTGTAGCGACAAGAATGTCAAGACTTATTTACCACTATCATTACGTTTGATAGTAACTTAAATAAGTTTACACACAAATGTACAACCCGTGTGAGACGCTCAGCTAACACCGTGGTGATGTCAGGCTGATCCCAGTTATCATGAGAATCAAGACGGAAGAATGTAACATGTTTTTATAAAATGATAGAATATCGTAATGACTGTTTAAAAAAAACAAACAAAAAAAAAAAAAAAAACATTTTGTCTGAATTTACGGATGCTTGGTACAGATTCTCTTATTTTCATGTTTACGAAAATGCTGCCAGCACAAATGAATTGAGTAACGTGAGGTGCCATGTACATTCACTTAAACATTCAGAGCACATTTTCTTAAAATACTTGTATTTCAGAGTCAAAACATGTATTTTACATAACGTTGCATTTTTATAACATTATGGCTGTAGCAAGAAAAAGGAAAAAGAGTAGTATGAACTGCTGCTGATGTTTAAAAGTCGCTGTAGTGTAGAAGCCTAGAAAGAGAGAAAGAGAGAGAGGAGTTAAACAGATGAATGTGCAGGAGCTCAGGAGTGTCCTCCCTCACCTGAAGAGCAGCGCCTGACCCTTGTTATTGGCCACAGAGTAGAAACCGCCCCTCGGGGAAAAATCCAGACAATTGGCGTGGTAAATTGTCTTTTTTCGGAATTGTGGGAAATTCGAGAATACAGTGAAACTTGGAAGATGAACCTAAATAGAACAGAAAAAAAACAATGTTAATTTATAAAACAAATAGATTTCGAATGAATTCTATTCTTTCTCATTGACCACATGGAAGAAATTGCTCAAAACTGAAATGTTAAAAGCAAAAATACTCTAATTTTTCCACATAGTGTGCAATGATATTGACGGGACAATGGCGGTGGTCTCTCAACGATTGGTTCGCTTTGACCAATCAGAGCGATGCATCAAATTCGTGCCACAAAGATTCGAGCGCATAGAAACTATTGGAGTTACGCTCGCTCAAGTCGAGGTTTCTCGCGCGCAAATTTCTAGCACTAAATTGATTCCATAAGTGAGACGCTCAGCTAACATCCTAAAGACATTTTTATTGATTTATTTTTTTTAAACTGACACATTAAACTGTCATCACTCTGAGATCATCCAATGGAAAGTGCGTTATGAATTAAATGTTTTATTATTATTACTATCCTGGTGATGTCTGGGTTCGCTATGTCACAGTTCAAGATGGCAAACGAAACATGTTTTTTTATTATTAAAGTTATTAGGGTATTTTATGATATTATAAAACAAAACCATCCGCACCAGTCTGTTGGCCTCGTTGTCTGCGTTAGAGCCGATGGCCAGGATCTCAGAGGAGCTGCTGAAGCTGAGGCAGGTGGCGGGGCTCAGCAGGTTCATCACCGCCTTGAGAGGCTTGGGCGTCCCATGGTCCAGGCAGTCCTTCTGCCCGTAGATGTTCACCACACCACTGCGGGAGCTGGAACAAGGACAACATTATTACGCAATCAATGAGGTTGTTGGAGCTCTAAACTTAATCAATTCATTTTTCTTAATTGCTCCAACAGAATTCTGTTTCCAGGCTTCATTCGTTTGTTTCAGTGAAATTGCAGGATTATTTGCTATGACAATGTTTTAAGTTGAATAGCTAATAGGCAAAAAACAATAATCCGTTGCATGACTGTTGAACGTACCCACGCAAGGATAAAAATGGTGAAAAATGGAAAAAAAAGTTCCAGTTTTGCTGTGATATTGACGAAAAAAAAAAAGAAATTTTATATGAACTTTTGAAAACAGTAATATGACATTTCAAACTACGATTGCTATAGCAAAATCTAGACACAAACTAGAGAAGCCTTGAAATATTACATTTGTACGTTATATAACTGAAAAATGCAAAAAAATGCAATCAAAATGTATTTCTTCATATGTCCGTTTAATCCGACATCACGGCGTAATGCTGCCCACTGCTCCGGGTTTGTGTGTGGATGGTTAAATGAGGAGTATGATCTCGAGTGGCCATGACAAAGCCATTGGCTTGACGCATGAATGACGCGTGGTGTGATTGTAGAAACGGTTGATGTCTTCAGAATAATGCTGAAGGTTCCTCACCCACAGGCCAGGTACCGGTCATCTCTCGACAGCGCCAGTGATGTTGCTTTTACACAGCCATCATCTTCAAAACGCTTCAAGCACTTACTCGTCCGCACGTCCCAGATCAACACATCACCGTCCTCTGAAACACACACACACCATCATTAAAATGTGGTCAACTTCTCTATTAAACAATAAATGATCGCGCCAATTCACGCATATTCAGCCAATCCCCACAGTTTCTTTGCGGAAACACCTCGGATTTACTGCAAACTTAACCAGTCAGTTTGCAGTGTTAACTTTGACAAAGATTTTAAATTTAGTTTTAGTCATAGTCTTTCCACTAAAACTCAGTTTAGTTTTAGTCCCGATTTAGTCATCCTAATTTCTTTTTGATTTTGACTCATTTTAGTCGACTAAATAACACAGCATTTTATACTTTTCGACTAAATTACAGTATAGATTAAGTCAACAAATATAAGTGCTACATATTCTAAATGTTTACAAAAGTTGCCATGTCTAAGAAATCTGAATACGTAAATAAATGAAACCGTAAAATAAATAGAAAAAGATAAATAAGATCTTATCTCAAAGAGAGAAATAAATACTCTGTTATTATCACACGCTCTGCTGTTTTTGATCAGCTTGAGCTTGTCATCCCATCTCAACTAGAAAACATAATGATTAATATGAAGCCCGCTGGATCTCCCAATGATCCCATCCCACCAGCTGAAAGGTTTTACTTTCTCTTTCTATTAAAGGACTTCTCTTTCTATTGCTTATTTTATTCTTAGCTGACAAACGCTTTCTGTTACTTCTGTCTAGGGCTGTGCGGTTTTGCCCAAAATCACAATTGCGATTATTTAGAAGCAATATTGCGATTGCGATTTTTGTTTTTGAGCAATTATTTAGTTACATTAAAAACTACTTTTAAAATGAACTATTGCATGTTTTAACCTTTTTATTGCAGTGGTGGTGACTAAAACATCAAGTCTTGTAGCAGCTACAAGCGTGTTAAATAACAAATAAAAAACAAAGAAATATGCCATACCAGTTATACAAAACAATTTTTCAACATCATAAATTAACAAATACAACAGTACAGTACATAAAGTTATTATTACATACACATATAATTATTCTTCTGATGCACATTAAAGCCTTACCAAAAATAAAAATTACTTAAAATAAACGCAGACATATACAAATACATTTCCAATAAATCAAACACAAATAAAATAAAAATCGGGATGCAACCATTTAAACTTGAACTTATTCTACAACTTTTAACTTATTTTACCCCACGTTAAACGATGAACCCATCCCCCATAACGCGTCTAGTGAACACACGCGTCTAGTGAACACACGCGTCTAGTGAACACACGCGTCTAGTGAACACACGCGTCTAGTACACGCAGCGGAAAACAAGTTTTCATAGTGGAGATTGCAAGCGTGAAATTAACAATGAAACAAAAATGCTTAGAATTCTGTTCGCTTTTTTATTAATTTACGTTTGATATTTTTAAAATCTGTATTTTTTTATTTCTCTTCTTCTCTCTGCCCTCGCGCTCAGCTGAACAATTTGTAGCGGTCTGGCGTGCACACTGCATAAAGCCAGGAAAAGTCTAGAGAAACTCAGGCGCAATAACCGCACGTCTCTGCGATTACATAATCGCGTCTTGTGAAATCGCGATTAAATTGCGAATGCAATGAATCTACTAGCCCTACTTCTGTCCTACAAGCACATCACAGGTCGTGTGACGGCAGCTCAACTTATTTGGATTCAACTCGTCTTTTGGTCACAAGTCCAATTTTCTACCATCCGGCAACAACTGCATTTTGCACAAGTTAAAACCAGAAATTTCTGCAGTTGTATGATCTCATTACATGTTTAGTTCTATTAGATGTTTTTACCTACCGGAACTGGTGAATATTTTGGAGCTGTCTGATGTGAATGCTGAACCACAGCCGCTTCCATTGATCTTCACGCTTCGTATGACTTCTCTGGTCTGAAATCACAATATCCAGGCGACCTTTTTAGTTTATTTATACAGCGCTTTTCTTAGTTCAAGACCAACGCAAAGTCGCTATGCGAATTTGGGGAAAAAATTGCCTTTAAAGAAGAAAAAAAAAAAAGTCAATTTACCCGTGTTCAAAAATTAGGAAAAAAAAAAAAGAAAGAAAGAAAAATGTCCATTGTTCATCGGTGTTCAGACTATGGGGCTATGACCATTTTAGCAAAGCACATTTGAAAACAACCAACTTCCCAACAGATTTAGACATTAATAACCCATTATCATCATTTTATTATTATTACAATGTAATTATTATTATTAAGACAAATTATTATCATCATTATCATCAAATAAACTGCTACTTATTCAGACCAAAACCTAGGGAAAAAAAGTTAAAATAAATAAATACATACGCTTGATGTGATTTGCTTATTTGGAACAAAATGTTGCTTAATATGACAAAAGAGAATAAGAAAAAGTAACAACTCACTTACAAACTAGTAAAGTCACACAAATAAGTCACACAAAGCAGGAAATTCACATGAAATTTCACTGCCAAAATTAATATTTTAGAATAAAATCGTCCTTTCACTGCATTAAATGTTAATAGTGATTAAAATTCTTTTTTAACTCGGATTTCCAAGTTAACAATCATGCAGATTTTTCAAATTCTATTTGTAAATTTCATTGACCAAATTTGATTAGCTGCAGCAAATTTATGCAAATCTGCAAAAATTACCGTATTTATGCAAATCTAAGCCCCCCCCCACCCCCCACACACACTGTACTTGCATGTGTTTCAACTGAAATAATGTCAACACACAAAACACAAACACAAAACAACTGCAGTCTGCACCTTTGTGGTCATTAGATGAAAATATCCAGAAGAACCAGTGAGAAGAATGTACTTTCCATCTGGCGAAATCACAAACTCCTTCACCTTATCTTCATTCAGACCTAAAAAAAAAAACAAAAAAGAACTTATTGTGCAGTCTAACAACATTAAAATGTTTATGTTCAAGTTCTGAGCATTTGTAAGGCGCTTTTCACAGTTTTAACGGTCTCAATAAATAATAAAGATCAAAGAAGGACTGTAGAAATCGTTAAAAGTCATTCAGAAAAAGTGAAGACGTTCATCTGGTAGTCTAGTATTGCGAGTAGAAGTTTACCTCGGACTCTCGGGACAGGAATAACTTTGCCTTCGATCATATCATAGAGGTAGAAGAGTTTGTTCCGCATCCCAGTGGCCACCAGCTGTTCCCCATCAGCAGTGAACGAAGCCTTGTGCACGGGAAACTTCTCCAGGTGAATGTTCTGGATCGATGGATTGCTTTTCCCATCAACCTGGGGGAACGCAGCACAAATGCAACTCACAGACTAAATGACAATTATAAAATCGTTTGAAATTCCCGGCTATTCTTTTGTAGACCTGCACTTAAAACAGGACTTCCAATGTTTCTGTTCCATATAAACAAAATGCTTTGTACAGCGGAGCCTCCACTTACGAATAACACGAATAACACCATTAACCAAAATTTCCTTTTGCGATGGGCAGCGTCCAGAAAATATTGTCTCTTTTAACAAAATGACTACACAATAGGTCAAATGCTGTAGCGACAAGAATGTTAAGCAAGTGTTTTCTCTTTCCACTAATATGGAGCGAGAGCGTTTGAGTGAATTATGCAAGTGTCCTGACCAGGGATGCACCCAATAGTTGGCCACCAAAAATGTTCGGCCAAAAATGACCAAAAAGTGCATTTTCGGTTTTCAGCCGAAACACTTTTTTCACCGAAACAATCCGGCCTGAAGGTGATGACGCAGGCAGAATAACGGCGGAGCGCGGTCCGGGTCCCATTTGAAATGAAATCTAGCGGTCCACCTTAACTGTGACTGCCTCCGCGCGAACTTCAACGTACGTAACCGCCGCGGCCGCTGCGCTATCTCAGGACACCGCCATATTAGAGAGCGTTCGAGGTAGCAATGGAATTAATAACGATTCATATTGCTTTACAAGTTATCGAAAACAAAGAGAGACACCGACGACAAGGAAGAAGTACATGTTTTAATGTTCTGATGAGAGCGTGGTTACTCATTTCAGGATATGCATCAGTTTTGAAACATAACAGGTGAAGATCATTTCAGACAGTAGTCCAGTTTTTCAGACCTGTTGTTCTGTTTAACGTTTTCTTGTGCAATATTCTGGGGAGATTAGTGAGTGTCGTGTGTGTACGATTCGCTTTTCTCTCAGTGAAGGATTGGTCCGTTGACTTGTGGAGTGACAGCGGAGACGCACAGACTCTGGAGCGAGCAGCAGTTTGTGGTTTGTTCAAAATAGTTTGTTTGTTCTTTCATTGGTCATGTGACTGCTGCGCCGTTAACACAACAACGGCATCGAATGTTTTAACACAATAGACGCAGGACACAGATCATGTTAATGTGGTGAGTATTTAGTAGGTTTTCAAATTATTTTAACTGCTTTGTGGCATGTTGTGTATTATATGTTGTCTGCTGAAGCAAACCATGTTGTCTTTTGTGTAGTGTTTTGTTTGAGAGCGCTGTAAATTGTTGTCTCGGCAACAGTGACGCCTGCTAGATTTTTAATTAATAAAAATAACGAGTCGCTTCAGGTTCAAGCGGTTTAGCAGACTTGTATTCCGATACTTTATCAAAGTATTCACAAACGTATGACCATTTCAAGAAAACTGAAAAGTAACATTGTTAACAAAATTAGGGAACAATTAACAGATTTACGGTAACACCTATATTAACACCTAGTCCATTCTGTGTTTATGACGTAAACCACAAGTCATTTGGGAACAAAAAAACAAAACTGCTGAAAAGAGAAGGCAAGAATCGTTGCTGGCGAGAAGTTCCTCATTGGGACTCTGAACTCATTTTGGACCCTAGATGTTCCGCTTTTTAAAACGCATTTAAAAGTCTAATTGGGAAATAAGCCTGATCGAAAAATAATGTAATGAAATAAAGATCTGTATGAATAGAAAAAGCTGTTGAGTTGTGGGAGGCATCAGTAGCTGATTTACCTGAAAGAGTGAGATGGTGTGATCGAGTCCAGCCGTCATCACAATCTGAGCAGACGGATGAAACTGCACAGAATTCAGCTCACCGTCTGCCTTGCGCTCGTGGTTCGCATTCAAGCACTTCTTTATCTGCCACAGCCAGAAAAATGCTTTCAATTAGGAGCTGAAGCAATACAACCAATATTTTGCAATGCAATACAATATTTTTCCAGCACTAAGCTAATTTACCAGATGCTCCTTCTGTTTCAACAGTAATAATACTTTTTTGTTCTAACTTTTGTGCTAATAAAATTAGCGCTTATATTAACGTGCATATTTGAAATTGGCACCGTCCTCGAGGTTTTGAGCCAAGTAAAATTGTAAAAAACTGGTGCTTATATTCGTGTCGAACAGGAAAAATTGTAAAAAAAAAAAAAAAAACACACTAAAGAGTGTTTCACATATACAATCGACTTAATTGTAAGATTAATCATTAAACCAGTTGCTGTATTAGGAGTAATCATAATGTCCAAATCACATCTCAGTGCATTTTCGCTTTTTTGGGTCAAAAATGGCAGTTTACGCCAGCGGTTTTAAGTAAAAAAAAAAAAAAGCGCTAAAGAAGATGTTTTGTCTTGTACTTTTTCTGCTTTAAGGCAAATGAGCACGAGAAGCCGGTGAATGCGGGCAGATTAATATCCAAGCGCAGCAAAGTCCACACTCACGGAAATCATGTACCGAAACGGAGATGTGTAGAAAGAACTTTGCGAAAATATAAAAGATGACAATTTTTTTTTTGTACTTTATTGTCTTGAGATTGCTCATTCAGACACATTTTTACTTTTCAGTATTAAGTATTTTTTTCTTTAAAAAAAAAAAACATTTTCTTATGAAGCAAAAAAAAGGCCCAAATATTGTTATAGTTTTAGAGTATTGATACTTTTCTTAAGTATCGTATCAAAGTTATTTCTAATATTGTGACGGCACTAAATTGTACAAACTTATTATAAACAATAAAAACAATATATAAACAATAACGCAGATAAAGCGCAGATAAAGCTAGTGATCTCGAGAGTCTCGAAAGGTGCCAAACAATTTAAATGCATTATTATTTTTATTATTATTAGGCCACGTGTTGGAAATAAATGTACAGAGTTTACAACAGATTTGACTATATGTAGCAGATATGTATGACTATATGAAGCCTTAGCAAATAACACAGTTTGTGTACAGAGTTCTGAGCGCATTTGATTGAATGATTGGATTGAATGATTTATTATAGAATATGAAGGACTTACAACAAAAAAAAAAGATTCCCATTACAATTAATTAACCACTGCAACAGTACCTAAATAATAAATACAAACTAATTGACATGCTTTAAAATGACTGATTTCCATGTTGGACTGCTGATGAATTTTAACATCTACCTCTGGATAGAAAGAACGTTTTTTTAAAGTACCTTAATAATTCCCTTTGGAAGGAAATTAGAAGAGCCAATATAGTTTCCTGTTCTTCGCAATAATTCGTCCTCGTCGTCAGAGCTCTCCTGTTCTGTTTCCGGGAAAGAGACAAGATCCACAATTAAACAATAGTAAATAAAAAAAAATGTGAGACTTTCTAAATATAGCCACTAGGTAACTTGTCTAAACTGTGCTCTGCATTTAACCATCCCGTGACATGAACACACACTGGTACAACTGTGAAAAGCGCCTCACACTTAAACTGGAACACACAAACCTATAATTACCCTTCCTCGTAGTCTTCTTGTTCGATTCTGCCCAGCTTGGAGTTCCTCCCATTGCTTTTTGAAACCTGTAAAGTAAAAGTTTATAATATATATATATATACTTTTTGAGTAAATGTTGCTTTTCCAGCACTTACTGTTCTTTTAGACGCCGTTGTAAGCCTTGCTTTGTCATCTTGGCTTCTCCTTCACCTTTTCTAAAGTCCTTTCGAAAGCGATGCGTCATGTCAACTCTGAAATACAGTTGCTTGGTCAGTTTGTACGTTCACTTAACGCACCTTAAATAAAGTTCATTCGGTTTTCTCTGTATACACTAAGGACGTAACAACAAAGGTATTTACAGAGATACAATATAGATATAATAAATCAATTTGTTTTCAAGCGTTCGATAAAACCTATTCCACCAAATCAGGAACGGCCGGCAAAACTCGGTTTCTACATTTTGTTGACGGTAGACGTCATAAAGCAAGAGGAAGTGTGCGCACTTTCTATCGCAGTGCAAACTAAAACATTGACAATGTGGAAAAATTATAATTAAGATTAAAACAACATGTGAACATTCTCTAAATGTTAGAAATCTGCCCTAAAATCTGCGAGAACAATGTATTTTAGTAAACTTGTCTCAGAAAATCAACATAATCCTGGTTATCTGTTTAGAGCTGTAGCTCAGCTAACAAAGAAAAAAGGCACAATAGATTGTGTAATCCCCGCACAGCTCACTAGCTCAGGTTTTATGAACTTTTTCAATCATAAAATTAGTAACATCAGAATGAAAATTGCATCTCTACCAACTAGCACAAAATGAGATCCTCCAAAAGGAAACCCACCCGTTATCACACTTAATACATTCGCTTAGATAGGCCATGATGAGCTCACTAAGATTATAGCTAGGACTAAAACCACTTCCTGTTTACTCGATCCAATACCGACCAAATTACTCAAGTTCTGCCGGTGGTTATAGAACCGATATTAACCCTCATAAACTCGTGGCTAGCATTGGGTCACGTACCACAGCTGTTTAAACAGGCCGTAATAAAGCTGCTACTTCAGAAGCCACAACTCGACAAAGATAAATTAACCAATTATAGACCGATATACAATCTTCCATTTCTGTCAAAAATTCTTGAAAAGGTGGTTTCAGGTCAACTTTGTATGTTTCTGGAACAGAATGACAAATTCGAAAATCTTCAATCAGGTTTTAGGCCTAAACATAGCACAGAAACGGCACTCAGAGTTACAAATGATCTCCTACTGGCCTCGGATGAAGGGAACATTTCATTATTAGTTCTGCTGGATCTCAGTGCCGCATTTGATACTATAGACCACAATATTTTAATAGATCGCCTAGAAAATATTGTCGGGGTCTCTGGACACGCGTTAGAATGGTTTAAGTCATACCTGTCAGATCGATTCCATTCTGTACATGTAAATGGAGTCTCGTCACCAAGACATAGGGTCAAATACGGAGTCCCACAAGGCTCAGTTCTCGGACCAATTTAATTTTCTTTATATATGCTTCCCCTAGGAGACATTATCAGAAGCCATGGACATAGCTTTCATTGCTATGCCGATGATACGCAAATCTATATTTCCACAAGGCCCAATGAAACGCAATTTACTAAAATATTAGATTGCTTCAGTGACTGGATGATGCTAAACTTCCTGTTGCTTAACCAGGACAAAACTGAATTATTGCTTATTCACTCTAACCAAAAAATAAAGGACCCTGAATATAATCTAAATCTTAATGGACTTGAACTTTCATCTTCATCAACAGTGGAAAACTTAGGTGTTATATTTGATGATAAACTTTCATTTGAAACCCATGTTAACAACGTCTGTAGAACAGCATTTTTATACCTCAGGAATATTGCAAAGCTGCGTCATATGCTCCCTAGGTCGGATGCAGAAAGACTGATACATGCGTTTATGACCTCGAGGTTAGATTACTGTAATGGTCTTCTGGGAGGTTCTCCTGCTAAACTAATAGATAAACTTCAGTTAGTTCAGAATGTGGCCGCTCGACTACTCACCAGAACTAAAAAGTATGACCATATTAGTCCAGTGCTAATGTTGCTACATTGGTTACCCGTAAAATATAGAATTATATTTAAAATTCTCCTAACAACTAATAAAACATTAAACGGTCTAGCTCCTCTGTATCACCGCCGGAGGAGACGACACCGGTCTGGCTGCTGAGGAGAGTCGTTACCATCAGGATGGAGACGCCGTCGCTGGGAGGAGTGTCATTTCACCAGGACGGTTTTAGCGTCTTTGGCACTAATCTGATTTGTTTTACTAACTTGTGCGGCCCAGTAACATTTAACTCACTGACCTACATTAAACAAATTAAATGATTTTCATGTTGTTCAAGCTAGAATTAAGTTTTTTTTTTGGTTGCGATTATTGGGATAAATACACAACGAGTCGACCTGGGCCAGTGGTTTTGATATCCGGGCCAGTGAACTAACTTCAAAAGTTAGGGCCAGTGGAAAATGTCCCTTATTGTCTACCCCTGAGATTACTGTAACGCTCTTTATTCTGATCCGAGCCAGAAATCGCTTTCCCAGCTACAACTGGTCACACTTGTAATTTTAGATCTGAATGCCTTACTCTTCTTCCACATTGTCGTCTTCATCCTCCCACACAGCTTTCCTTTTACCAGCTCGTGTGTGATGCGCTTCCTCATCTTCTGATGTAACGCTGCACGTGTCGTCCAGGGCGTCATTCGTGTCCTGAATGTAAAATGCGCACAAAACAGATCAAGCACGTGCCTGAGGGAATGTTCTCAACACCTGCCTGCTTATACTGCACAACGGGATTAAACACACGCTTTAAAAGAAGCACAATGTGTGCGTTTAAATCATTTGACATTAGTACGAAACTCAAACTTTCACCAAACGAGCGGAAACGCCTTCGTTTGAAATCCAACGTAATCTTATGGGCAAATGCAAACATAACAGTTATGTTGAATAATATTATGATTACAACAAACAACAACAACAACAACAACAAGCATTCCTAGTTCCATAAAGTGCTCTTTAAGGCAATAACATTTCTAATATTGACACTGATTTCTAATACTGAACATATAACAACTCACAGATTTTACAGAATAATGAAAGGTAGCCAATGTGCTTAATATGGATAACTTTATATAGTCTCATAGCTCATAATGTTAGATTGACTAATTAAACTATGAACACTTAGCTGTTCCATACAGTCACTCAGACTTTGAATACTTGTGACGTTTATAAACCCATTAAACTTTTCTAGACTTTTATCAGATCCACGTGTGTCTTCAAGTAAATTGAACAACAACAACAACAACAACAACAACAACAACCACGAGAAAATTCGGAGCGCTATATTAACCCTATAAATTCCGAAATCTCAAAACTCCGTCATGTGAAAAAAAAATCATTTTTTAACGTTTAGTCAGAAAGCGGCGGAAAGCACAAGCAACACAAGTTAACGAATGATGTTGAGAACTAAGTCGTGAAACACCTCGTGGTGCAGGCGTGTGGCGAGTGTGTCCTCCGCGCCGAACACGAGCTCCTCCAGCAGCCGCACGGACGCGTCTTCCTCCCCGAGCACCTCACACATCTCCCGGTGCCTCCTCCGCTCGAGGCGCTCCGCATCCGCCGGCTCGTTGTTTTGCTGCTCTGCTCCGCAAACATCCATGTCGACCGTGAACCAACGCCGCGCAACAGTCACGGACGAAACGTGCTGCGAGAACGTGCCACCGACGTGTGACGTCATCAAACGTTGACGTTTGGACTCGAGTTTTATTTTTATTTTT
Organism: Paedocypris sp. Pulau Singkep; assembly: GCA_017309775.1. Classification (NCBI taxonomy): domain Eukaryota; kingdom Metazoa; phylum Chordata; class Actinopteri; order Cypriniformes; genus Paedocypris; species Paedocypris sp. Pulau Singkep. The sequence goes on from MU204349.1 coordinate 14,418,906, forward strand.
TTTTACGCCACACATTTCAACGCAACACACGATTGATAACGACACATTCTGTAAAATCTGAAACAGTTGACAGAGTAAATTAATGTAATTGAACTTTTTGTAGACGTTTTTTATTATTATCTGCCGCTCGTGAAAAGTGGTCATTTCTTTTTCTTCTGAATATACTGTCACCTACTGGTGCGGAGTAGGAAACGTTCATATACGGATCCTTTACTTGAAACTATAACGACGGACAGCAAAAAGCAAAAATTAATAATTAAAAATATATAGTATACTAATAGTGAATTAAGTATAAATTACAATCATTTTTATACTCTTTTCATAATCTTGGTGCACCAAAGCGATTGTGCAAATCAGCATTGAAACACTGTTTTCTTTTCAATTAATTTGTTGTTACTGTTATCATTAATAAATTAATAAATTTAACAAAATTAATCAAAACTTAATATTTCATGCAAAATACATTTTGATGAAGTATTTCTGTACTGTATTCTATATTGATAAAACATTAGATATGTTTGTTTTGATTCAAAATATCAGAGCATTATTTTATTTCTTGTCAGTTTGCTGAACACATTCACTCTATTTTAATAGGTACTCTCTTTTTATCAGCATATTCTATATTCTGTTCTATATATTATCTAGAATCATGTTATGCTTACCATTAAAACACAAAGTAAACACATAATCAATCTAGCAAGAAACACCATAGCAAAGAACACTGAACATAAGGTCTCTCTCTCTCTCACACACACACACACACACACGCACGCACGCACGCACGCACGCACACACAAGCTTAATCATTTTAGAACACACAATAAACAGACGCTCCTGACACACAGACAACATTAACACACAGGGAACGTGTAACTTGAATAAAACAAATGTAATGAGTGTAACTTGTAAAAAACCAATGTAAAGCACATATACATGTAAGGCACATATACATATACGCACTTAAGTTATTTTACTGCTTATTTGTAGTTTGTATTGGCACTATATATATTTTGTCAAACTGCACTTTGTGTATTCTTGTGCTATATTTACACCGTTTGTTGCCCTCTGTATTTTGTACTACATTTTGCTTTTTATATTGTAGTTTATTCAGTGTCCATATTTTACTCTGTCATCACATTTTGGCACCAAACGGAGTAGCAATACTAATTTCATTGTAACCCTGTGACAAAAAGGCATTCTAATCTAATCTATTCTATTCTACTCTATAGACAGCAAAGGAAAAAAAAACTCCACACGTCCGTCAAATCAATAAAGTGCCAACGTTTTAATAATGAAATGTTCTTCCTGGTTCATATACCCACCTGTGCCCGTCACCCTCGGCTTCACTGATGTCCGGCGTCACTTGACTTCGGATTTGAACAAAGCAGTTTATTGAGATTGAATAATGGCCGGGAGCCTGAAGTGCATGGGGACATAAGGTTAACGAGAGCTTTAGAAGTGTAGATCCATTCAGACTTCAGGAGATAAAGTGCGTGTGCAGTTCAATAGTGTATGAGACAGAGAGACGTGTGCATATTAGCCACTAATGCAGAGCTCGTTGTGGCACAGAAATGGAATAAGCAGCAGGAGGATGGATGGGGCGGTTTTTTTGTTTTTTTTTTTCAAATACCAATGCAGCCGTTGATTATCAGTTTGGATCCTGAACGTTTTAGCGCAACAATCAAATCAAATTTGTGGCGCCGTGACTAAAAAGTTTGATTTCAAGTAGTAGAATTCAATAAGTAAATACATCTCTTGAATCGTGTTTTTGAAATTCTAGTTATCTAGTTAATAATACATTTTATTTATGAAGCACTTTACATTTGAAAGCAAATCTCAGAGTGTAAGTGGAGAGTAATTGTGATTGAGCAGATCTTGTCTGAAGCTCCCTGCGACTCTGAAATGAAAAAGTGATTCAGAAATGGATGGAATGACCAGAGTGAACACTGGAAACCAACTCAAAACCGTGAGCAGAACACTCAATTGATGACTGTTAATAATAATAATACATTTTATTTTTTTGGCGCCTTTCAAGGAACCCAAGGACACCTTACAAAATTAGAAACACTGTTCAGAAAAACAAGAAAGACAAAAGTAACAGGCAGATGAAAAACAAACAGAAAACCACAACCTTTTATGGAGGGTATGCTAAATTGAACAGATGTGTTTTTAGTTGAGATTTAAACTGGTGCAGGTTTGTGTTATTGCGTAGATCGGGTGGGAGTGAGTTCCAGAGTTGGGGGGCTGAATGGCTGAAAGCGCGGGCGCCCATGGTTACGAGTCGATAGGTGGTGGAAGTGAGTTGAACAGATGAACTAGATCTAAGGCTACGGACTGGAATGGTGATGCGAATCAGATCAGAGATGTACAGTAAGGAGGTGCAATGTTATGAATGGCTTTGAAAGTGAGCAGGATTATTTTATAGCGGATGCGATGGGTGATGAGTAGCCAGTGGAGATGGTGGAGAATCGGAGTGATGTGACATGCAGTAAGAGTCCTAGTGATAATTCGTGCTGCCGAGTTTTGTACAAGCTGGAGTTTGTGTATCGTTTTGTGTGGTAGACCATACAGAAGAGAGTTACAGTAGTCAAGTCTTGATGTGACCAGACTGTGAACTAGTACGGTAGCAGAGTGAGGGTTGAGGGAGGGACGTATACAGTTAATGTTGCGTAGATGGAAGTACGCTGCACGCGTGATATTATTTATGTGGGATTTAAAAGAGAGTGTTGAGTCAAGGATGACACCCAAGCTCTTGACCTGAGGGGAGGGAGATATGGAGGAGTTACCAATAGGAATGTCAAAACTGCCGGATTTTGTTGAAGAAAATACGTTTTAAAATGTAATTTTAAAATAAGTTTTCTTGAGCTTTTTCATCCGAATTGCAAGCTCACATAATTTTAAAGTGTACGTGTGTGTTGTTCAACCAGATTTTTACAGAACTAAAGCCTTGAAGTAACAAGTGTCTCGCACACTTCCCGTGACTGTCTCTTTGCTCACATGCCATGTCCTTATACGTTCTTCTTTACTCTCTCACAATAATGTACAGTGATGTTTTTCCTCAACTACAACTGGCTAATTTGATTTTTCTATATTTCCTGTCTTGGGCGTAACAGCATGTCATGTCTACAGTCACACTATCATTTCTCTTCTGAATAAAGATTATAACTGAGGAGAGGAGACTGAAGCTCGAGAGATCTGAAAGAAGTGCTTATGAGTTGGTCTTGCAGTCTGTTCTCACTCCTCTGTGATTTTGAAATTAACTTCAACCATCGTGGGTGACTTATTACTAAGAATTACAGCAGTTTAGGCAAAGACCTGATCACAGGTTACATATAAATTATAATTAAATTCCCTGATAAAGGAAACTTTCCTGATAAAGATCATAGATCTTCTACTTTTACTTTGATTAATAGTTCTTCATTGTACAACTTTCCTGACTTACAAACTTCATGTCTGAAGAAAGCTTCGTTAACTTGTTCTACTGGTTCCATCTATTGACGCAAAGTTCCTCAGGACCAGCTGTGTGAAGAACAAAAGTAGACAGAGTAAATAAAAACAAACCCATTTTTATTTAGTTAGACATTTTACAGTAGTCACTTACAGTAGCTGCCTGGTATTATTCTTTTTTCTTGTTATCTACATTTTCTGTCACTTGAATCAAAGGGGAAAAAACATGAAAAAGCCCAAAAGCAGGACATTTTGGCAAGAAGATGACACAGGATGATTGCAGCCCTGTGGTTGACACTTGGTTTGGTTCGTGGAGTTTAACCGGGCACCACATCTGCAGAAAATGGGCCGCGTTCTGTGACAAACATCACAATTATTAGAATTCAACTCTGATTCCAATCGAACCAAAAAAATAACACTCAGCGATTACTAGCGGCGCCGAGCAGAAGCGTGACTGCCAGTGAGCAAACCACACAGGAACGCCGCCGTGTTCTGCACTCCAATACTGCCAAAGTCACAGGCAATACTAAACCTAGATGTGTCTGTAAAGTGGCCGTCAATGAGAGGATCTGAGAAGACGGGTCACGGTACGAAAACATCTGCAAAACCGATAAAAAGGTGCAAGTCAGAGAGACAGAAGTAGACGTACCTTCTTCCCTCTTCACTAGCTCGCCACCTTTACACCTCACGGCAGGTTTGACCGTGTTCCCACCACAGGAACACCTCCACAAAGGCCGAGTGGGACTTTACAGGCCAATTCAGAGAGAAGTGAGTTGACTATTACTGGTAAGCTCTTAAACGAAAGACAAGCACGTGAACAGAGAAGCTGTCAGGTATGGGTGCTTTTGTTTTTTACACAACTTTATGAAAGACTTGGCGAGAGAACGGACGGCTCTGGTCGCACCGCTGTATAACAGCAAACCAGACAATAACTTAGATATGTGCGTGGCCACGGTTCATTAGTGTTCAGCTACTGCTTGTAGTACCAACGTCAGCGTCAGCATCACACGCGAGGAAGATCTCTCCGGCTTTGTTCGTGCAATATGAATCCCCCAGTGCAGTGTAACGGCGAGCTCCGTGTAGAAGATAAGAAACAGAAGAAAACGTGGAACTCAAGCGAGAGCAGCACGGACACTGTCACACAGTCGCTTCAGCCACACTTCAGCGGCATCGGATGACATGTGTATATGAAACGAAAATAAAACCCAACCATTCTAAAAAAATAAAAATAATAGACCACAACACGGCACTGAACAATAACGGCAAATAATCGTAATGTGGCTCAGTTCGGTTAATGCAACTGGCCCCATGCTGACAAAAAAAAAAAAGTTATCGCGCCAAAAAATAAAACTTATTACAAAAAAATAATACGTTTCAGTACAGTATTACCCCAGTAAAATTGTGAAAAATATTATATATATATATATATATATATATATATATATAAATATATATATATATATATATATATATATATATATATATATATATATATATAATAAAGTGTACAGAAAACAAAATTCAGTAGCAGGATGAATATACTGTGATATTTATGTTGAGAATAAAACTTTCATCTTTGTTCCTCAACAGGTTCAGATTTGAAAGTCTCGATTACAATCGAATACTTGGCGTCAAGCTGAAACACACTGATATCAACTCAGGGCTTCGATGGCCTTAACAAAGATATGAAGGGCCTCAGAAAACAGGCCGCGGTGCTCGTGTCTTTCACTCCTCCATTAACCCGCCGGGGCAAATTTGTGGTCAAATTGAGAAGTGGCTCTGAGAAGGTGAGGATACATTCGGCATGGTCAGCATTCCGAGCCGTGCTGGAGACAGGACTGCGTGCACACGGGCTCATTTACAGCAAACTACAAACTTTTATTACCAGTACAGAACATGTACACGGAATCCGTTTCTCCCTCCGCAGACGTCTGATCTGGAAGCGATACCCAAAGAAGAAAGTGAAGCGCGAGTGTCTGTGGTGTCCTCCCTGTGGCGCGAGCGTCTAGCTGTTCTTGAGGAAGTGTCTGTCTTCAGCGGCGGGGAAGCAGTGCAGCTGGCAGAGGTCGGGCGCGAGCAGGCCGCAGGAGCGCAGGTCCAGGCTCTGCAGCAGGACGCAGCGGCGCAGCAGAGGCAAACACTGCTCCGTCACCCTCACGCAGCCTGAAGCACACAAGCAGTCACACTCGTCGCTCTGCCTGTCTGTGGCTTTTCAGTAATGCGCTGGCACCCCGACTCACGACATTCATCTGCGCCTAGAGCCGGGAACTTTCGTTTGCTGAGCAGTGTTCGCTCCATCTAATTCGTGCGATGACTTCAGAAAATTTGGAGATATTATCAAATATTGGTAATAATGTGATAAATACATGTCACGTAGTAGCTGTTTAGTTTTATAAAGGTGCAGTAATATGATGACGCTGCAGACAATCTCACGTGAACGGTTATCGCCGTCTTGACACGACGTCAGGCAAATCAGAGAGATTTTCATCATTTTGAATGAAGGAATTACGGAGATTGTGGAAATCTCAGGGATTTGTACGACGCCTTTTCAGGACGGCTGCTGCTGTATGGGAGCAAAAAGAAAACCCCACCGTCGCCGTTCTGGGAGAATACAAGCATATTTTATATTGAATGTTATTTTTAATGTTATATTTAGTGTTTTCATTGTTATTTGTTTATTTGACGTGCAAAAACGATTAAACGACTGTTATACACACATCTGGACTCTCTGGAAAGTATTTCGGCTCTTGGGGCGACATTTTCGTGGCCACACATTTCACTTCGTTACTCTGGGTTTTCGTTATCCTAGACATTGGTAGGTCGGGGTACCACTGCAGTAAACCGTGTTTATGCGACTACAAGCACCAGCAAGCATGAACACACCCCAGATTATACATGCACAAAATAAAAATGTCTTTAACAGGCAAACAGAAGCACATTTTATGACTGTTCTGACTTTCCAGAAACCCAAGGCAGTATTTCTGACTAGTTACTTAAACACAACTTTTGACTCTTCCCCATATTTTACATTTGTGTTGTTTTATCAGTAATCCCTCGATCCTTCGCGGTTCGACTGTCGCGGATTCACTGTATCGCAGATTTTTTTTCTTTATTACGCATATTCACTGATTTATTTTTTCCCGGGTGTCTCGCCAAAAAATAAAAAGGCAGATGATGGGAAGCTCAGCAGAAGCTTTAATGGACAGTGTTATTTATGTATAAATGCCGTCCGGGCATTTAAATAACTCAAAAGCAAACCAAAGAGACGAGCAAACGGCGTCAAAAACACTTTGAAAATGAATATCTCCGCGGGGACGACGCGTGCGGCGGGCAGATGTTTGTTGACATCACTTTAATAAAGAATACTACGCGAAAAAAGTGTTTTAAAAGTCTGAATAAGTGTTAAATAAATACGTAAATGTTGTGCCTCTACTTCGCGGATTTTCACCTATCGCGGTCGGGCTTGGAATGTTTCTACCACGATAAACGAGGGATTACTGTACAATAAAATTGATATATGTTTGAAAAAGATGGTTATTTGAATGTAGCACAGTATATCTCCCATGATCCCACTTTCTACGTCCACACATGGGCGTATTCCGGGTTTTGACGCTGCCATGGTAGGTTGCAGACATGGCGAGTTTGCAATTTTTTTTGTTTAATTCGTTTTTTTTCTCTTCCAGTGTTGTTTTACCACCGCTACGTGTCGCTGTGTGGATAACAATTCTTTATTTGTGTTATTCAGATAAATTTGTTGGAGCCACCATGTAAGTGCTTTGGCTAGTGTTTGATTATTTCTGTTATTTGTGCGTGTCTGCCTCCGGAAGCATTATGTAGAGAAAATGAAGAAGGACGCCACGCAGAAGCGCACCACTACATAAAGACGACATATTTCTGTGTATTTGTGATTGCTCCTGACTTGAAATGTAGAAAAAGGTTGTTTACATTGTGTGCTTATTTGAAACATGTGCCTATTAAGCACCCCCAAGTTTTTGAGCTTCCAAAATAGTAAAAAGAAAAAAGCGATGCTTATATTTGCGTAATTACAGTACATCCTCAAAGTCAATGAAACGTACAGAAATGAGTACAGTGCTGATTAAAAGCTTTTCTGTTTGCCTTTAGTGGCGCTCACTGACTGACTTATGAGCTCAAAAATCTGTCCAGATGTTTCCGTACGAACTAAACCTTCTAGTTGACTCGTCATTAGACACTAGTCACGGTTAGAGGATTGAAACAGTGTGGTCACTAACACATGCCGTTTTTCCAAATCACCGGACAGGACTGAATGTACATTTGGCTTGCCATATTTTATTATGTTTATTATATTCATATCATATTATGTCATATATCCAGCGAGAGCGCACGTCTCAAGTAGGAGTAAACTTATTTGGAGCTCATTCTGGGTAATTAACCATAGAACCTCAGATCAACTAGATATTGGTAGATTTGGTTGCCAACAAGGCTTTTAATCTAGAAATCTAAAGACCGACTCTCGTCATGCGACAGAGAATTAGGTGAAAATAGTTGTGAACAAAATAGTTTCGTTTCGAAATAAGAAAGAGAAAACGGTAAAACTTTGAAGGTGAAGAATTATATGGATTTGTGGAAGATGAAGGTGTGTGAAAACACGGTCGATTTGTTTGTTTTTGTGTTACAACAAAACAATATTGAGTTTAGTACTAGTCTACTATCTTGTTTCTGAAATGTTTGGTTGGTTTTATTGATAATTTGTCTCGGAAAAGAGGGCGAACTTGATGAAAGAACTTAACGGTTTATTTTTGAATAATTGTGGGGTGTGAAAGTTACATAAATCATATTACAATTGTGTTTTTGCGGTTGGTTATTGTGACTGGTTGACGTGATGAGAAACTTGCAGAATGGTTATTAACTGTTTTTTTTCCCAGTGATTGTGGGTTTTAACGACGTTTTTGGCGTTTTGCGGTGTGTTTGAAGAAATAAAATACGTAAATTAAGATGCGTAAATCAAGCGCCACGAATCGTTCTTTTTCACCATTCTGCGGAAAAGTCATTGTTGAGTTGTAGCCACAGCCTGACGTTTGTTTGGTAGATTTCGAGTTATTGCGGTTACTCTACGTCCTAAATCAGCACAGCTCACGCACACGGGCACAGCTGCCACCCACACATGTGTCACACGTGTGGAACATATATGTCATGTAACGTCACATCCCGATGACTTTGCGGGCCACACATTTGCAGCTGTTAATCCAGCACGTGGCTGACGTGTGAAGGTGCGGATCAGCGCCGTACCTGCCAGGCTGACGTGGGTGAGGCTCTCTCGCAGCGGCGATATAGGGGAGGTCAGCGTGTGTACGGTCTGGTCTGTGATGTGGCAGCACTGGCTGAGGTCCAGCTTGCTCAGGTGAGGAAGATAACGCACTAACAGGCGGGACACGCCGTCCGTCACCTCCAGGCCGGACAGTCGCAGCTCCGTCACGTTCTGGAAACGACCGCCTCGGTTCTCCCCGTGAGCTGCAACACAACACACGTCACACTCCTCAGTACTGCTTTTACACTACTAATTGACATAGTTGTAGTAGATTGCCATCAGATGGTCACTTATCAGGCATGCAGAAGGCTACAGAGTGTAACGTGTGTACACGTGTGAGACTAGCTCTCTGTTTACAATCTTAATCTAATCCCAATCCAGATCTAATTCAAATGTCTAATTGTCGTGTACACATTATGTGCAACATGCAATGGAATATATTTTTCCAATCGTCCAGCTTTTACGGTTTTTCTAAACCCTAAATTCTATGGTTTGAACCACATTCTCAATTGCTGAAACACACTGGTCAAATCAGTCACACTTTTGGCAAAACCATAAACAGACACAACTAGCCAACACAGTTTAACTGAGATTCGTGACACAGGTCAACCACATCTAAAGCACTGAAGCTGCCAGCGCAATGGGGGTTTGTGTTTAGAGTTTTGAGAAAAGGAGAGCAGCATTCAAAAAATGTGTCTTAGCAATTGAGAAAAACTGTAAACATAAACATAAACACCCCTGCATGAGAAAAAGAGATACAAAAACAAGATAAATAAAAAATACAACAAATGCAAAAGAAATAGATCAAGATAGAATATGAATGAAATACAAGGAACAATTATGAAGATGAGGAAAAAGATTTAAAAAAAAAAAAACTGAAAAATAAAATGAGCAAAATACAAAAAGTGACTCAAGTGAAAATATTCAAGTATTTTATAGGTTTAACAATGACAAAAAAGGCATTCTAAATCTATTTTTAAAAAAGACACTCGGCAAAAATGAAATTAAGTAAATTTAAACAAACTTTTAAATGATGTATTACTACACCTTACAAAAAGGGGATTTGCCATTTAAAGTGTCAAAGAACATTTGCTATTTGAAACATCAAATGCAGATTTTGTCAACAAAAATGCAATAAATCATTGCTTTTAAATAAAATTATAGATTATATATAATATAGATTATAATTATAGTCAACATAAAATCACAATCACTGAATTGAAAACCTTAGTTTAGATCAATATGATTTTAGGTTGATCTATAATAGTATTTATCTATAATTTTAATGTATCTATAAATTATATATACTGTGTTTATATAGTTACCAATATTTTATATATATATATATAACTGATTCTGGCATTGTTCACCATGTTACAGCATAAAGGTCTAGGTAACGGTCACTTCCTGTATATATGCTTTTAAGAGCCAAATCTTTGAAAAGAGCCGGTCTCTTCTCATCACTCTGTGCAATAGAATTACAATCTCTATTGTGAGCCAATTTTGCATCGTTGATTTTGCCCATCATTTGTTTATTATTTAAATCACTAATTGATTATCTTTGTATGGTTGCTGCTGATAAAGGCGGCATAGGATTCAAGTGAATTGGAATTGGAAGATTGGAGCGAGTCAATCCAGAGTGTGTATCTATCAGTTTCTCAGATAACGGTGTAAAATGGATGGATGGAGTGGATTATTGACAAAGATAGTACATACAGTATATTAAAATCTAATTCATTGGATCTTAATAAAACAGAGAGATCTTTCACTTATGTAATGAAAACGCACTTCCAGACACACTTTATTCCTACAACACAGGATAAATTCCTACAACACAGGATAAATAAAAAAAAGTGTATGCACACATCTCCACCAACCAAATCATTGTGTACAACTGTCCGTCTGTTTGCCTGAACTATTGTAAATCACTTCTTTTTGCCCTCCTCAAAAAGTCCTCAATAAACTGCCACCGTTCCACATCTCTGCTGACATCACTATAACCGGGATCCGCTGATCTAGCCCTAGTGATCCCAACCCCAGTTATAACACATCATTTTATTTCCCCCTATTGTCGTCTCGACGGGTGGAAGCTTTTTAGCCCTTTTTATCCTCCTTTTTTACCCATCTACAACATTTGACCATTTTAGCTTTCAATAAATTACTTTTGAGCCAGGTCAATTACCATTTCTTTTTACAAATTCTCTTAATCATTTATTTTTCAAGTTATATAAAAGGCTCTTTAAAGTGTAAAATCATAATTTTTATTGGGCAATAGGTCAAGTGTACACATGTAGAAGAAACATTACATGCCTTTTGCTTTTTCAAAACACAGAGACGGTGATTTGAGACAGTTAAAACTGTGAAATGCTCAGAACTTGAACTTTTCTTCAGAAACAGCCCACCAGAAAACAAGTGAATATAGATATTATTATGACTACAACCACCGCCCAGCCTTTAAGGTCTTCTTAAGGGTCATAATTATTGGCTTGCGTATGGTTTTTTAAAGAGTACAAGTTTGATAACATGTATTTACACACACTTCATAACACTTATTTTGTAAGGTTATATAATATGGCCCGTGCGCCGACTCTTGTTTTTTCTTTATTTTTTTAAACTCAGTAACCCGAGTTTATTGAAGTGATCACATCATTCCTAGTCTAAAGAGACGTCACTGGCTCTCCGGAACACCTCGCATTGATTCCAAACTCCTCATCATCACCCGTCGATCTCCACATCATCTTTCCAGCCTCCTTGAACCGTTCATCCCATCTCGTACACTGTTCCTCTCCACTGAGGAGAACCTTCTCCCGCTCTGGAACAGCTACTCTTCCACCTACTCTTCCCACAATAACCTCCCTTTCCACCCAAGGAGCTCAATTCAAAACTCATCGGGTTTTAACGTAGAACGTGGAACATAGAACGCCTACTCACCACGGGATCTCGCTTCCTAGCTTGTTCTTTGTTCGTTTTGTATGTTTTTAATGATTGTATTCAATGTACCTTTTGTGTCTGAAAAAAGCTACAAACGTGTAATAAATGAATAAATTAATACATGAATAAACTGTTTGGTGACACAAATGTCTCAACAGCCAATCGCACATTCGTAGAAATTTCATAAAGTGGGCCGCATTTTGCATGTAAATCCGATTATCAGATGAAAAAACAATGTCTTCATAATATGATCAAATATCGTAATAACTGTAATAAAAAAACTGGTTACATCCGCCATCTTGAATCTTGTGATAATCTTGTGATGACAGTGATGTAGCCGGATGAGAGCAGACCAGAGCTTAGTGTCTCACTCAGGTTGTACTTTTGTGAGGAAACATAATGAAACGACACTGTTCAGAACGTCTTCTCTATGTGTTGTTGTTGTTGTTGTTGCAAAACAACATAACGGTTGCACTTTAAACTTTATTTCTCCGTGTCCCGTCTAAAAACTCCACCTGCATTGCATTTCTCCACCACCGGGTGTTGCAGTTTCACAACAAAGCAGCAAAGCTTCTTCAACAAAAAAGAAATCAGCGGTCCAGAAGCAAGATTTCTGTAACCGTGTTACTTCTGTAAGCCTTTTTATTTTCTCTTTTGGTTTCATACGTCTGGACACTTGCATGCTTCACTCAAAAGATCTCCCTGCATATTAGTGGTAAAAAAAAAACACTTGTTAACATTCTTGTCGCTACAACATTTTATCATATAGTGAAATAAAGTCATTAAAATAGAGAATATAGCTTCTCTGTGACGCCGTGGTAAACTTTCGTTAACGGAGTCATTTTGTAAGTGGATGTACAACAGTGTATTTGATTTGTTTAGGAATCGTACACGTGCAACTTGTGTCTGATCGGATGGATTAAATGCAGAGAAAAACATTCCCCATGAGGGACCAATAAAGGTTGAATTATTATTATCATTATAACCTTTTATTGTATTTGTGGGGGAAAATAAAAAGGTTTTCCTCTTTACATGCAACGTTTCAATTCATTGCTTGTTAAACCTTCTAGTAATTGTTTTTTTTTTTTGTTTGTTTTTTTAATCTTATTTAATTTCTTTACCATTTTTACCATTTAATTTAACGGTGTAGTTTTGTTTGAGTAAGGGGGGGTTAATTTCAAAAGGAAAAGGAAAGTGAGGTGATGTCAATATGGCCACTAGGGCGCGCGCACACACACACACACACACACACACCCGGAGCAGTGGGTAGCCTATGTGAGGCTGGTGAGGTGATGTCAATATGGCCACTAGGGCGCGCACACACACACACACACCCGGAGCAGTGGGCAGCCTATGTGAGGCTGGTGAGGTGATGTCAATATGGCCACTAGGGCGCGCACACACACACACACACACACACACCCGGAGCAGTGGGCAGCCTATGTGAGGCTGGTGAGGTGATGTCAATATGGCCACTAGGGCGCACACACACACACACACACACACGGAGCAGTGGGCAGCCTATGTGAGGCTGGTGAGGTGATGTCAATATGGCCACTAGGGCGCACACACACACACACACAGCCGGAGCAGTGGTGTCCTGCACTTTGAGACAGTTGTAACTGTGAAACGCGGCCTGACCTGAGCGCGTGTCACAGGAGGGCGGAGCCAGCAGCTCTTTCAGATGAGAGTCTTTCAGATCTTCCACCCGACTGAGATCCAGGAAGCGAAGACAGGGACACACGGACTGACACAGCGCCGACACCACGGGCCACGGACACCCAGCCACGTTCAGCTCCAGCAAGCCTGGGGAAAGAGACGCAGCTCTTCAGAACTCTGGTTTCAACTTTAAACACTGCTAACAGAAAACAAAAAAACGCTCTACACTTTCATGCCATTATGTATCAGTCTTTCATTTCATTTCATTTTCATACAAAATGACACATCAATAAACAGTTCTTATAAAAGAACTTTGATCGATTGTTGATCATTTACAAAATGATTTTATTTCATTTTGAGCAATTTACACATCAAGCAGACATTACTTTTTTTTATCTTAAATATATTCAGCAAAGATTTGTGATTTATCATGCAATATCAAGTCATAAAAAGTTTGTCTTTATTATTGTCATTGCGTTTAATATGAATTAAAGTGAGCTGAGTGTGTCAATGGTGAAGGTGGACCCTCTCACTGCTTTACAACAGCACACACACACACACACACACACACACACACACACACACACACACACCTGGCAGACGGTTGATGAGCCACATGAGTTGTTTTTTGGAGATGTTGGTGTAACCCAGGTTGAGCGAGACGGGCTGGCGGCGGATGATGCTGCTCAGCATGGGCGGAGTTATAGAGCGCTGCCGGCTCAGGTCGATCTGCCTCCACAGCCTCTTATCACAGCACCTGAGGACAAACACCAGACACATGGCGGTGCTGTACAACCCTTCAAACCATTGTGTCAAAAAAGGGGAAATGTTTTGCTCGTTCGGGACACAGTGAGGACAGAGAGGAGGTGATGTTCTGTGCGCAAGATTAACGTGTGAAATAAATGCAAGCGAGTGTGTGTCTGTGTGAGAGAGAAAGTGCATGGATTTTGTTTTGAATGTATGACCTCGTGTGACCTTGAAACAAGTGTGTGGTTAGTGTCTAAAGTAGGATACTAAAGCCAAAGATACGACCCGCCGAATTGTTTGAAAGTGAAAAAAATAAATAAATTGCTGCAATTCATTGATTGTCTGTTTCCATCGGAGTAGAACGCTGCATCACTGAGACGGACAGAATCTTGTTAAGAACGGAACACAGGTGTTATCCGCTAGCTATCTCATTAATCAAAATGTTCCAAACAGAGAAAGATAGATAGAGTGTAAATGCAAACAGTATTTAAGGCTTAAATACTGTTTGCATTTAAATATTGCATGTTTCATTTATGAAGTTTACGAATGTGACTTTCTTCATTGCACATTTAATATCACTCTCCTCAGTTTGTAAGGTGTATGCAGGGATTTAATTAATATTTTATATAAGTGGTTTAAAATTCAGTTCTTTAAAAGCCTCAAGTGCAATACTATATTTTTCATTACCAATTTAAGTTGTGTACCTTTGTACAATCAGTGGGATAAGTTGCAATGCCTAAATGTGAATGATAAAGGTAAATTGCACATTTGTAAGGAATTATGAGGAAATTCTTGGAATGTTTTGTAAAAGCATAGTTCATTAAAATTCAACATGTCCGTAATGTTCTTGTGCTTCTTTACACCAAAACTAAGGAAATACATGGTATGTTTGATATTTAATGCAGAGTATGGTGTAATTGTAATGGTGCGGCCCGCCTGACATCTCCTCAGGTCGTATGCGGCCCGCTGTGCCTGATGAGTGTGACACCCCTGGTATAAGGTGTATTTTGAGTTTGTGTCTGTTGTGACTGTAAGATGGTAAATGCTGTTCACACAAGCGCTGCCATTCTGGCTTTTTACCAGTAAAGAATCATTCACAAAGCATTTTAAAAACACTGGTATATTCGGTGACATCATCAACAGGCCACACCTTCAAACAGCTGTGCTTTTGTAAACATGGATAACGGAGGTCATTTCTTCATCATTTCATATTGGCGGCAATTTTCCGGTCTTGATAAAGTCTGTATGTGTGAAAGCGGCTATAACAGCTGCAGCTGTGGTTTACCTCAGCACGTTCTGAACTCCTGCTTGCTTTACCTTTGCTAGCTACCCTTGCCGGGGCAAACGGCCAGAAGGAATTAAAAAAAAAATATATTTTTAAAGTGCCTGTTCACACATGATAGCATTCTAGCAATTTACTGGCAGCTTAGCGTTGAGGTCTGTATGTGTTTGAGTGTTGGAGACAGCGTTTGGAGTTTCTGACTGTGTCGTGTGTATTAGGGCTGCACGATTGTGAGAAAAAAACCTAATTGCGATTTTTGGGGAAAGTATTGCGATGCGATTTTCGATTTAGCTACTTTTAAGTGCACAAAACTAAAATTATGAATAAAATGTTGCTTGATGCTTCATGATTATTGAATACTCGGTTCTGAATATTAAAGAATAAGAATGGAAATTAACTGAACCACTTGGTTATTTGTTTTAAAATGTAACTTTAATTCAACTTTATCAGAAACACTGAAAAATGTATTCAGACACGCTCACATGTAGCATTGTTGTCACTGGTACTAAAAATACACTCTGATGGCATAGAATGATAAATGACTTTGAGAAAAGGTGAACCAATCTTAAACTTAAAAACAAAAAATTAATAATATTTATAATTATTCAGAATATTATATATATACACACAGAAAATTATATATATTAGAATATTTTCCCTCTATTCAAAAGTTTTCTTCTTTAAACGAGTACAAATCTGAACATATGTTGAGCAGTTTTACAACTGGTCAGACTCGCTGGGCTGATCTCCCAGTGGGTAATATGAAGAGAAAATAATCTGTCCATTCTGAATGAAAAAACTATTTTCTCTGTCAACTATTCTCTTTTTGGACAGTGAGATTTTTATATTTATCTCATGGCTTTTTCTGTCTCACTCGTCCCAACTATCACCTCTCTGTCTGTCTGTCTGTCTCTCTCCATTTCTCCTTTGTCATCAGTGTCTCTCTCTTTGTTTTTGATCACTTTTAATAACTGTAATTGTTACTCATTTCTTTGCAAACTCAAACGTCACAAAATTTACCGCATGAGATTCACAGAATCAATGCGTTCCCGTGTTAAGGTTGCCGAAACGCGCTATTTTGATTTAAGGTGGACCTCCAGATTTCAAAGTTTTGTTGCCCATTTCTGATTGGTCAAGCCAAAAACACGAGATTCAACTGTTTTGATTGGCTAGTAGGTGTGTCACTCACATGTCAGAGGCACGGGGGTGTGTGTGTGGGGGGGGCGTTAGCGCAGGAGTTTAAACCTTGATATCAATGCCATTCAAGTCAATCGTGCAGCCCTAGTGTGTGTGTGTGTGTGTGTGTGTGTGTGTGTGTGTGTGTGTGTGTGTGGGCATCACAGCGGGCAGTAAACCTCACCAGCGGCTCCACGTCCGGCAGACGCGCATGCAGACACACAGCTGCTGCTGACTGAGATGCTGGAACACGCGCAGCCACACCTCCCGCGGCAGAACGTGCGAGGTGCCACCATCCAGCGGCAGGCAGTGTGGCTCAGGGCAGGCGGGCGGCGGGCGCACCAGGTGCCGCTCCATCTGCAGGGGCCGGGGTGGCGAGGGCACGGCCGGAGGGTGGCGCTTCACCAGCTGCGCTCGCACTGAGGACTGGGAGCCGCCCAGCGGGGCAGACGGGTGAGCGCTGGGCACGCCGCCGTTGGCTGCCAGCGAGACGCCCGGTGTACCCGTGCCCTTGTTGGGGGTGAGGTGATGCCCTTGTCTCTTATTGCCCCGGAGCGCTTTGATGGCGGCGTGGCGGTGGTTGTTGGCGTTCTCCTTCTCCTGGGTCTCTCTGCCAGCCGCTCGCGTCCGGCCGTTGCGGGCATCCTGTCCGTTAGTGCGCTTGGAGGAGGGGAGGGCGTCGACCAGGTGTCCCGAGCCAGTCAGCTGCGTGGCTGATAAGGGCGAGGGCGGAGCTAACGCGTAGCTCTTGCGCGGCTCCGGCACTTCCTCGTCCTCGTCGGCCTCGGCCTCGTTGAGCGCCTTGCGTGCCCTGGGCGTGGCCTCCCCTCGGCGGCGCGGCGGGTGGGGATCCTCCACGCTGTCCTGGTCCTGCTCCGCCAGCACGCTCTCACACTCAGACTCCTCGCTGGCACTGAAGCCCAGCTCTGCCAGGCGGCGGCTGCGCTCCTGCTCGCGCGTGCCAGCGTACAGCGCCACAGGGGACGAGGCTTCTGACGCCGCCAGCGGAGACGGAGACTCAGAGTCTGACTCGGAGTCGCTCTCGGAGCTGGAGGACGAGGAGGAGCTGGAGTCCCGCACCCGCTCCAGCAGCTGGCACATCCGCTTGAAGCGCTCCAGCTTCTCCCGCTGGTGCGAGCGCTGGTCCTGGCTGGACGGGGGGGGCGGGGCTGACCCTCCGCTGGAGCCGTGACTGCCCCCGGACGAGGAGTTTGGCCCGTTGGCATCAGAGGAGTCAGACGAGTTGGGTTTTGGCTTCTTCTGGAAAACAATAACAGCATTTGTCTCGTGCTTGATTCACAAGGTGGTGAAAAAAATGTTTCCATTTGACCTGCATTTCAGTCGAGTAAATGGCCTAATCAGTCACAAGCCTCTGCTATTTCAGATAAACATTTGTAATAAATGGATCCATAATACATCTTTGGTAATAAATGGGAATAAAAACATGCTACAAAACAGTCGTTTGGTTTTCCCTTTGTCAAAAGTATATAGTGGACAATCTTGAAAACACACGTCACTCAAATCCCTGAGACATTGGTCATTTCACGAGAGCGGTGACGTCGCCTGATTATCACGTCGTTAGAACGTACAGTATAAAGTTTGACGCGCGCGTGCTGTTAGCATCTGTGCTGAGGTAAAGCTGTCAGTGATCAACCGTCCAGTTTGGAGTCTGAAAACACCATCACGCAGACAAAACAAACAAACAAACAAACAAAAACATCGCCATTCGGGGAGAAGACAAACATGAAGATCTCTGAAACTAACTAGTGTTTTTGATGTTTTTTGTTTACTTGACAGGCGTGAAGATTAAACAACTGTTTTTTGTTTTACACGTCAGGATCTCTCTACATGCTCGCAGTAAGAAAAAAGACACACACCGTTCGTATCTCGACAAACATGTCGCAGTGTGTGTGAAACTGTCTCAGAGTCGCGTTTCGTGACGCTAATCTTCTGTTAGCTAAGACACTGTTAAGTGGTGGTACCGCTGCAGTCTGAAGGTCTTACCTTTTTAAGGTGTTTATCACGCGTACCTTTGATCTGTTGGGGTTAAAAGGACAGTTACAAAAAACACTTTCAAGCTCTCATATTCTAAATTAACAACGCAATTGAAAGATTACAATTATTCACGTTCTGTTGTAACTTGTTACTACGTAGAGTTGCTACTGTTGAAATAGTTACTGTCTAATACCAAGGAAAATAGCTTTTGAACATATGATAGATGTTTTCTACAATACAGACATTTCTCTCTATAAATCTGATGAATCAATTACAAATAGGTGCTTCCTTGGTAACTCACAGAAAAATCTAGAAAGGTGTGGCTGGTATAATATTGATGAAAGGAGATCGCAACCTTCTTTTTTGAACCGCTTTCTTGAGGCAGGTCCTTTTTACGCTTATGTCCATCCTGACGAGCTGCGTCTTCCAGAAACGGGGTCTTCTTTTTACTGGGCGGCGGGTCGTCTGTGAGTTTCCAGCGACTCACTTCCCCGTTGTCCAGTCTTCTCTTTCCTGAACCATCGCCTTGGTCCTTCAAGAAAGAAACAGAATGATAACGTACTCCAAAAGAGGAAACTCCAGACTTATCACAAGCTCCACTAAACGAACGTTCCCACCACACAACTGCTAATGATTGTGGGACCAAATACAAATTTTCAATCTCGATGCTGAGATTTTAGTTCATTAAATACTTATTAAGACGCATGTTTGCTTAATCGTGTGTTCTAGTGTTCACACTTCTAGAATCGTCCAGATTCTCGTCAAACTTGGCATTTCTAGCTTCTAGTGATCTGATCAGCTCAGAAGTAACTAAGCCAAATTAAAATGTTGGTTATTACTTCCACTATTTTACTGCACCCAGTAACAGCACATGTCCTAAAAAATTTTAATTATAAAGCAAAATGAGAGTCTGATAGGAAATGAATTCATGCCAAACATCCGATCTCCTGCCAGTTTGTGGGTTTTCCTCCAGTTAAGGGTTCAGACGCAGAAGCTGAACGTTTCAACAGCTTTACGTAATCTATCTTTATATTTATTGCAGAGCCCACAGGAGAAGAATCACGCAGAGTCTCATTGATGCTGTTAACAGTATGTAATAACATGTAAACCTATGTAAAAATATGTAACTTAAACGGTCAACTTCAGTCCTCTTACCTTGCTAGTTTTTCCTTCTTTGTGGCACTTTGGACATTCCCAGCAGTTTGGAATCTCGTCGTTGATAATTCCTTCAGCTTTCCCCATCTGTGAAGTGACAGACATTATCATATGGTACGATTTTAGAGGACATAA